>CM035414.1:123320165-123620165 GCA_020310875.1 Ceratopteris richardii
CTAAAAATGTGGCAATTTACTCAAGTATTCCTGATGACGTGATATCAGACAAGAGCATAAACACGATAACCAAATAAAAAAGAACCAAGTGACTAATACAAATTGATCTGCAACGAGGTTGTACTGGGAAAATTGGGATCACCACCAAGGCATATGAACCTTAGATCAGGACGATATCTAGGGAGAGATCGACAAAGCCTTAGGTCTTTAGAGGCTAGTGTCAACCCCATTGCTAGGTCTTGGGCCTAGTAGTTGAGCAATTATCCACACTACCCTAGCTCTGAGACTAGTGAATCAAAGATGTATTATGGTATGGAGAGACCCACAGGAAGTTCAGGAGTGGCTTACTTAGAGAAACCTGAAGGCCCTTACAAAACGCAACTCAAATACATTAAGACCAACCGATTAGGTGCTCGCATCTATGAGGACGGCCTAAGAAGATCCGTTGTCCAGATAAAAAATTCACATCAACCCATTGGACTAGAACACCCAATTGTCAAATTTGAGAATGGTGCATACCTAGATAAGGAAGGAACAATGTATGTAGTCACCAACCAACCAGATAGAACAGATGAATTTGGTAATGTGATTCCGCAGATAGACATAGGTGACATAGAGCAAGGGAACTTAGGAAGAGATCTCAGAACTCCTCGAGGCAAATCAGTCCTAACTAGAATCATCACTCCAGAGTGGGTTCCCCAGGATAATAAGAGCATAGATTTGCTCTTAAACCGAGAGACTCATGAGGCCTTTTGGATGTACAAGACTGACCAGGCTAATGAAGTAGCAATGCTCACAATCTATGAGTTCAAAGATCCTGATAACCCAGGCAAAGTAACCTACCTAGACAATACTTCAGAGAGGATCTTCATGTTCACAGAGCATGGTAGGCATGCCTACACTTGGAAGGGTGAATTTCAGTTTCCCCAACCAATATCTAATGTCTCTTATGGTCACCAGGGAGCTGGAACATCCCATGCTCATGGATCTCAAAGGGACAGGAGTAGAGATAGGCTAGAAGTGAGCTTTGCTAACCCACTAGGAAGAGAAAGAACGAGAACAGAGATGGATAGAATGGAAACCGAGAGACCTAGAGACCCAAGGAATCAAAGAAATACAGACAAATTCCCTCTACCTAGGCCTAGAGAACACATGAGGACTTTGAGACCTATGCAACTAGTTAAGTCCATGAAGAATTGCTTCGATGGCACAGAAGACCCATACGATCATGTGGTAGAATTTAGGCAAGTCTTGAGGGTAGAGCAAGTGGATGACCTGTTCACACAATATAATGCCTTTGGTCTGACCCTCAAGAACACAGCCCTTACATGGTTTCAACCACTACACGAGAGGCAGTTTAGGAACATATAACAACTCTTAGAAGCTTTTATCACATAATTTTCTAAGAGTGGCATATGGCACAATACTTCCTCACTAATACATAGCTTCAAACAGACGCCTCAAGAGACAGTCAGACTTGCAGGAAGAAGGTTTAGGCAATACCTAGAGAGATGTCCTGTTCCTGAGTTGTCCACTCCAGCCAAACAAGTGGCTTTATTCTTAGCTCTATGGATTGTTGAGTACCAAGCTGAGATCTTATGTGTACTTGAAGGACCCTAGAACCATAGAAGAGTGTGTACGTATGTGCATAGACATTGAGGATAATCTAGGAGAGGAGTTGGAGCTTTCAAAAATCTACAAAGATTCATATAGCTATACTAGCCTCAGTTCAAATCCATCCACATCTATTGAAGAACTTGCTGAGAAAGTAGCTCAGAAGTTAGGAGTCTCAAGCAAACAAATACCAAGGTTTGCCCCAGTGAAAAGATGTTATACTTGTGGAGGCGACCATATGGCAAATGTATGTCCCATTATGGCTCAACCTCAAGTGAACCCTAGCAGCCAATACTGCACCATAGAGAGAAGATACACTAACCACACTACACAAGACTGTCCCTACAACAAACAAACTATTAAACAAATTTGTTCTCAACCATATCCATAATAGGGAAGATACCAGAACTAGTACTCACCACAACAATATGGTAGGCCCCAACAACCCTATCAACCACCCTATCAAGAATAGTAGATACCTCAACCAAACAACAACCCCCTGCTCTGGCCAATGTGATTCCAGTGAAGTATGCAACAACAGAAGAAAATTTGAATAGAACCATAGTCCCAGTAACACCATTGCTTTCAGAAAGTGAACCAAGCGATCATAGTTTTGACTCCACACATATTGATAGCCCACAAGCTTACTACACGCAGTCACCTGAGCATAATGAGTCATATTACTATGAAGACCCGAGTGAACCTAGTTGGGAGCCAGAGTATGCAAACATCATGTATGCAAACCCCAACTCTAGACCTCAACCTAAGCGGGTAAGACCCCCATTTCCTAGAGGACCATGCTATCGATGTTAGGGAGATCATCTCATTCATGATTGTCCTATGCCTGCACCTACACAACCCCAATTTGTGACAATTCAGGGTTTTTGTCATGATTATGGGAAAGAGCATCTCTTGCGAGACTATCCTAATAACCCCAAGAATATGCCAAAAATCACTCCTATCAATGTCATTGGATTGGTCGTAACTTCCACACACTTTGGACTAGACCGTGTGATTAAGGCAATCCTGTTTGCAGGCTTGTGGTGGCCAACCCTCCACATGGATGCACATACCTATGTGAAGCGTTGTGATGTTTGTCAGCAAACTCAATATCCCATATGTAAAGATGAGATGCCATTGAAACCTATGATGGGTGGATGCGCATTCTCTAAGTGGGGAATAGAGTTTGTAGGTTTTATTAACCCCCTAGCTAAGAATTCACATGTTGAATACATCATTGTGGCCACAGACTATCTAACCAAGTGGGTAGAAGTAAAAGCCACCACGAAGAACAACGCTCAAACGATAGCTACGTTTTTATTTGAGAACCGATAGAGTAGTAAGTGATAGAGGCACTCACTTCTTGAATGAATTCATTGAAAATCTTCTCCAAGAGTTCTTGGTAGTACACAAGAAGTCTGGCCCCTATCATCCACAAGCTAATGGGCAAGCCAAAAGCACCAATAAGATTCTATGCAATGTGCTGACCAAGTTAGTGAATAATAAACGCTCTGATTGGGACAAATAGCTACACCATGTTGTTTGGGCATATAGAGTTGCCTATAAAACGGTACTCCAAGCCACTCCCTTTCAGATGGTGTTTGGCCAAAATGCAGTGCTACCATTGGACTTCTTGATACCTACACTGAAAGTAGCATAGGGACATGAGTGGACAGGGCATGAATTCTCTTCAAGGATCTTTGATCTTGAATGGCTAGGTGAAACAAGACTGAAATCTACCGTAGGGATTTATGCAGCTAAGAAAAGACAAAAAGCATACTTCGATGCCCATGCGAAGGATAAAGGCTTGAAGGCTAGAGGCTTAGTTTTGGTGTATACATTGAAACAACATGCAAGAAAGCTAGAGAAGCATGGCTATTGACCCATGATTGTTAATAGAATATCAACAAGTGGGGCAGTCCAATTAGCCACCTTAGAAGGCGATATCCTACCAAGTTACATTAGTGGATGTCGAGTCAAATTATTTCAAGAACCGCTCACGGAGGAAATGCTTAATCGACTTAATATTGCCAAGAAATGCAAAGAAGAAGAAAAAAGAATCCGAGAAGAAGCACAGGCAGAAGCTTTGGAACGCATCCGAAGAATGAAATTGAGAAGACAAGGTACAGATCAGCCTAGGGCAGATGCCTATGCAGCTCTAGGATATCACATGGCTATGTGTGAAGTCTCAAGTGTAAATTCCCATAGAATAGTTGACCGACGTCCTTTTGTGACCTTAGAGGTAGCACAAGGAAATAGTGCAAGGATTGTACGGGCCTTGATTGACTTAGGTGCAGCCACTAGTGCAGTTAGACTTTCTTACTGTCAAGAATTGAAATTAAGTGTCAATCCTATAGAAGCATACCTCATAGGATTGGGAGGTGTGGAAACCCCTTGCATGGGTGATGTGGAACTTCCCCTCTGCATTCAAGATGCTCTCATGACAGTTAAGGTGCTACTATGTCAAGACGAGGACCTCACTGAGCCTCTTGTCTTGGGTCAAGACTAGACCTACGATCATGCAATCAACCTAAACCTAAGAAGTGGACTTCTTCAGGTCTAGGTAAATCAAAATCGCATTACAATTGAATTAGGAAAGGAAGCACTCAAGGAATTAGGAAAGGCACCAACTCCTGGTCCTTCCAGGAGTACACATGAAGATGACAATGCTATTCTTGTCCAAAACTATGTGATGCAGAGGGATGATGTTCTCAACAAAGAAGCCAAGGATACGATGGAACTCACTTCTTTTCCAAAAGTGATAGAGACATGGCAACTAAAGGAGTATCGGATGCAGAGGAAGCAGGCGGCCTATGCTCAAGGCCAAGGGAGAATACGGAGCAAGGTGTCTTAGCCATCAAAGAAAATATGGGTACGAAAAGGTGAGCATTTTGTTGTTGATAAACTAGAGTCACTGGTGAAACATCATACTAGTGATCAACGATAGGACACTAATAAGAAGTCTCTCAAAGATTCATCTGCAAAAGTAAGGTCTATTTGGGTACCCAAGAGGTCAATGAAGGCCTACCCACAATCAAGATAAATTTGGGTGCCTAAGGCTTGTTTGCGGGCTCAAATACCCTTACGAAAACCATGCACTGTGAATCAGTATTCACACACTCAAACTGCTGATACCCATAATTGTTTGGCATGCATAGTCACATATCCCTCCACACGCACGAGCAAGATCACTGGTAAATGGGTCCCTAGAAAGATTCACTGCCCAGTAGACACTCTTGTAGAGCCTTCTAAAGTCCCCATGAAATCAAAATGTAAAGTCACATATTATGTTTGGCAACTCAAGTCTTGTAGTAAACCCCCTGACCCCACTGTGTAAACCCACCCCACATACTAACCATATCCATACTCCATTACACCACTCCAAATAGCACCTAGGAACCCGTCATGCACTAACCACACTTCACACGAACAATCACACATGCACTAACCAACCCACTAACCACACCACAATTCATCAGGTTAATGTTGTAACAGGGACACAGGGTCACTTTCTGTCCATTGCAATGTTAACATTCATTTATATATTCTCACCGAACTTGTGAATGATTGCCTCAACATGGCAGATACTGCAGGAACGAGCTCCCAGGTAGGCGTTCGTCCTCAAATAGTGGACATTGAAAGCATCCCTATTCAGGACGAGTTGAAGGAATGGCCACAGGAGCTAAGAGTTGTACATGTCATACCAACTCAAAATCCTCTCCAACGGCACACATCACCAGTTAGCAAGAACTCCCATTTGTTTAGTGAAGTAGCCGGACCCCTTGGGGATGGCACCTATTTATGGGAGGCTGAGATAGAGTTTAACGGACGATGGGGCCAGTATCATTTCTTTACACGAGAGTTCGAAAAGCTTTAGAACAATGAAGGATTGCGATCGATATGGAAGAAAGCCAGATTGGATGACTACTTCCATGCTCAATTACCAAAACCTGCCTTCCTGAGATGTTCAGACCTAGTTAGCACACTCACTCCCAGCAAAGATAAGAAGGGGACGAGCACCTTTGTACTTCCTTCTCTTAGTCGAAGAAATGAGTTGAAGCATTTTAAATTAACTAAAAATTTGGTAAGGGAAGCTCTAGAAATGAGAGGTATGCACATCCCCACTAAGAAGGAGACAATGATCTCGAACAATATGAAGAACAAAAACCTAACTAAGCTAAAGGACATGGTGGCAATGACCCCAACTATTGCCATCCACCTTTGAATGTGCATGCAACACTTCACATTCCCTACCCAAGAAAGATTTACGATGCCGCCCAAGAAGATCTGGTTTAGTTTATACTTGGCAGACACAATGAACCTGACAATCAATATGCCACATTGGATTATAGACCAAATCCATCTTGCATATCAATGTTGGTACAAGAAACAAAATTCAATGCTCTATGGATGTTGCACACTTACTAGAATTGTATATCAATGCTTGGCATATGATGTGCCAATTCAAAGGGTGCTCATTTGGACTAGGGTGCAAGAATTTCGATGAAGAGTATCAGCCACAGGGCCCACATCAAAGAAAATGAGAGGAGCTGTTTAGATTTCATGTGCACAGGCTTAGGGTGCTACCCTGACACCGGACATGACTCCGCTACCCCAAAGGCGAGTGCAACCCTTCACCATCAAATTACCAAGGCACACTGCAGAAGGGCATAATCTGATCTTCCCACCCATCCCCATAGATTTAGAGTTTCCTCATGGCTTCATGCTTGAGGATTTAACTGATGAGGAAGTAGCCAGGATAATCAATGAAACTAACTTGGAAATCAAAACAGAGCAGTTAAGTGGACAACAAATTGTCACGGAACGGCCCGACCAAACTCAACTAGTAGTAGTCGAAGTAGAGGAAGATGAGGAGGAGAACCGCAACTCGCGGGAGCCCCAGCATACACAAAGCAATTAAAAATATTGTATGATACTATGAACCTAGTTTAGGAACAACATAGACTATCCTTGGCAGTAGGGAAGGCCTTAATGAACTAGATACTTGAAGAAGAAGGTGTGGATGATCAATTCAGAGCTTCCCTCGACATGATCATTGATGCATTGGGGGTGCCAGAGACTGTGCACACTACCCTCACGCACTCTCAGAGATTTGGGCGAAGGCACCAGAGACACCCTCCAAGATCAAGGTAGCAGATACACATTATAGTATCAAAACCACATGGCACCACCTCCACAACCACCGGCATGGCACACTCCATTCAGCACACTGAAGAACCCCATGCATCAAGTGCACCCCCATCACCACCCCTACCACCCTCCCCTCCAACTCCACCTCCCTCACCTCATACCACCATTGTCACCACTACTGTCACTGCCACGGTCTCCACCTCCCTTAGTGAAGCACACAATGTGAGTCAACCTTTACAAATCTCACTACATTGGACCATGTGAACATCATTTCTGGATAGGTCGAGAGTAACTATGTGTGCCAATTAGGTTGAAATATGGTACCTTCTTGTAGACTCAGGAAGGTCTTTGGGCTCAAACTGTGTTGCAAAAGTTGGTTTGTTGCTCATAACCCTTTGCATTGTAGTCTGCAAGAAGTACAAAGTAAGGTATATATTGCAATTCTGATGTGGTGATAAGCCGTTGATGAGAGAGGTTCTAAAAATAGGCAGATTTGAGTACTATGTCTTGGATATTTGCCAGTGATTGAAGCTTAGTAGCTACTCTATCGTCATGTGTTTTGCCTATTTGTTCTACCCTTTTCAGCCATTCGAGCACTTAAATTTCAAATGTGTCTTTCCCCCTGGTACTAGGATTGGCTCATAGGGATCCTCAAAATTTTCTTCCACAAGGATTTTAACCACTTCTTCAGGTTCGGGTTCCATCGGTGGAGAGTGGGGTGTTTCATATTATAGCAATCATGCTTAAAGTTCCTCAACTTGTTTTTGGAGATTTTCTAATTCTTGCATGTTTTATGGAATAGGGATGGCCTCTAGTACCTCTATGTTGGGCCTTGCTAACTGCTTCTTGAGAACTGCACATTCCTCTTCCAACTTGGCATATGACTCCAAAAAATTCGTGTGCTATTCTAGTAATATTCTGATGATATTTGGAGGAACAACTTGGAACCAGGTTGGACTGATGGTTGTTCAAGGATTTCCTTCCATGGCAGCCTCTAGGTTGTCCTAATTGATGCTAAAGGCGCTTATTCTCCTCCATTGTTGCTGACATGTGTCATCATAGAAGGCCTAAGTTCCTTTGTAGTTTGGCATTCCTTGCAATTTTTTTTGCATAGCATTTCCTCCAAGTTTTGGACTGCCTCTGTATCCACTCCTTGTACCTTGGTATTTAGTTCATCATGTGCTTGTTGGAGGGTAAGGTGCTCGGCTTGTAGTCTATAGTTGTCTTCTTCTAGTGTTGTCACTCTGGTTTGAAAGTGTTGGGACTCACTCACGAGGACACATTTCTTTCTTCTAACTTTTGATAGTCCTATTGGAGTTGTGATACACATTGAATCATCATATGAAATGTATTATGTACGGATGTAAATGCAAGAGTGATAGGGGTGAATGCAAGGAGAATGGGAGGGGGCATGGGAGTCGTGAATGCTATGGCTGATAGTGGTTATGTGGGTGGAGGGGGGATAGGGGATTGTGGAAGTGTGGGGGGAGGGGGTGGTACCGTGGGCAGTGATATGTCCATAGGATCGAATAGTGTTATGCATGTGGGTTTTACCATGAAGGTGAGTATGGTACGTGCAGTGTGCATGGTGTCCATGTGAAGTGATGTGGTTGATATTGTGCACGATTAGGTAGGAAATTTCATGGGGTAGTAAGTGAAGCCTTCCATAAATGAAACATAGTATTGTTGAACGTGATGGCAATGGCTATATATGGGAACATGGAAGAAGAGAATGAAAAGTAGGGATCCTTGGTGAATGGGACTTGGATTAGCGGGTTACAGGGAAATCGATACAGCGCTCAATAGGTATGGGGTGGTCTACAATACTAGGTATGATTGCGTGACCAATTGCTAGTTCTAGAAATGCAGTATTGGTGGACTAGAGAGGGTTAGTGATGGAAGAAAAGAGGGTGGCTTGGGAGATTGTTTTGCATAAGATGAAGGAGGGTGTGAATGTAACAATTTGGGTAGTGGTGATGACTAGGATGGTATGAGGTGGTGATTGGACAAGGGTCTGGTAGATGGGTTCTTTGGTTTCCACGGTGATAATGGTTTTTATGGTGGTGTGTACATCGGTCATGGTGGGAGGTGGTGGAGGTTGCTGAGGTGAGATCAAAGATGTTTGAACAAATGTTTTCGTTATCAGATCAATGGTCATAGTAGAAGTTGTATCTTGCACTGTAGTGACTTCATGTTCAAATACATGAATTCAAATGGTTTTGTTAGTGCATTCTCGTGTTTCCACATGCCTTTGATCATAGCAAGGTGTGGGCTTGTGTAGCATGGTGTAAAGTTGTAAACTACTTCGATGACTCCCAATGATTCAATCAAAAGTTGGAGTGTTTCAATGAAATGTGGGTCCTGTTGGCGAAAACTTCGGCTCTAACGCCTACTGTTGCGGAAATACTTTCGCCCTGAAGGTGAGTTTCGCGACAAAGCTTGAACTCTGTCAGGCCTGCGGAAATTGCCGCGCCACCGTGATAGGATGCTAAACTAGAGTGATTTAGAACACCTCTGTAATCAACAGTAGCTTAGCCTAAATAACGTCGCTTTAACTATGTTATTCTGCGACTCAGGTTCCACTAGAACTTCACCAGACTGTCGCTTGGACGTCACCGAAATCTTACCGGAACTTCACCGAAATAAACTTAGTTCTGCTCGTAATTGCTTCAGATGAACTTATGTGAAGTAAGGAAGTAGTGTGTGAGCTTCCTTCACCGAATGAACTTCCTTCTGGAAACTTCACAGTTCTGAAGTGCTACTTTTCGGTTAACTTTTGTACTGTGTGTACATCTTCATTCCACCGGAAACTGTGATCAGCTTAAAGTAGAGGCGTCTAGCTACAAGATGAGCTATCTCTCATACAAAGCTTCGAACTCTGCTATGAGTTATACTTCGTTGTTCTACCGGAAAATCCTGATTTCTGAAAAACTGTAACTGACCGAGAATTACTGAAATATGTTTTACTGAGTAAACTGTTATTCACCTAAACATGCGTTTACAGAGAAGGTACTGAAGCACGTTTAGTAACGAGTCGTGATAGTTAACGATAAACTAAGCTTCCTACCGTAATACGAAATAACTTCAGATTCTTCACAAGTAAAGATTGCACGCAGACATCCACATGAACATGTGTTTTCGATTAGAGAAGATGTGTACAAGTAAGCTTGGCCTCTTCTTGCTCAAGTTACAGAAACTCTCCTACAGTGAGTAGTTTCTTATTACCATCTCTCTTCAGATGAAAAGACCCGACACTTCAGGCTTGTGTTATTCATCTGTACATACGCAATCTATGGCGTCTTCTGAGAACTTCTAAATCTCTCTTCACTCATACGCGATCTATGGCGTCTTCTCTCAGTCTCTCGTTCTCCTCTGTGTATCATCTACGATTCTCTCTCCGTGTATATCTGCATCGCGTTCTTCAAATCTTGCTGTATATATATACAATTTCTTTGGCGCTCCTCTGCCCTGTCATTCTTCAATTCGCGTTATGCGCGCCTTATGCACCCGTCGCAGTTAATTGCTCTGTTATGCGCACACCGCGCACTAACTTCGCATACTGTACACCTGTGCATAGATTTTCCGGAAGATTCTGTTTCTCTCTTGTTTGTTGCGTCAAATTCGTGAGTGTTTCCTTAACAGCTCCCCCTCAATCACTAATTTGACCTCTTCCGGTCTTTCATATATCTTTCTTTCTTTTATTCCTGCCATCTCTTTGAATCTGTTTGTTTTTGTTCCATCCAAGCTCTTTGTCAGAATATCTGCAATCTGATCTTTCGTAGGCGTGTAGACTATTTCTATCTCTTTCTCCATTACTTTTTCTCTTAGGAAATGGTACTGAATCTCTATGTGTTTTGTTCTTGCATGAAACACAGGATTCACTGCAAGATACAGCGAGCTCATATTATCTCCATGTATGATCGGTATACTTTGATCTATACCCATGCTTTTAAGTAAAGTCTGCATCCATATTACTTCTTTTGATGCTTCTACCAGTCCTTTGTATTCTGCTTCTGTTGATGATAAAGCTACTGTGTGTTGTTTCTTCGAACACCAGCTTACCAGCTTATCTCCTAGGTATATCATATACCCGTGCGTTGATCTTCGGTCATCTTGACTTCCTGCCCAATCTGAGTCACTATATGCTCTGAGCTTTATATCTGACGTAAGAGGATAATATAATCCTTCCTTTATAGTTCTTTTGATATATCTGAGAACTCTTTGTCCTGCAACCCAATGTTGCTCTGTCGGACAATGCATAAACTGTGAGAGAACTCCCACCGGAAAACTGAGATCCGGTCTTGTTAGCGTAGCATATATTAAGCTTCCTACTAACGATTGATACTTCTTCATATCTTTAAACTCTGTACCACTATATTTACTGAGTTTATGGTTTACTTCAAGCGGTGTTGAAGCTTCTCTGCAATTTTCCATGTTGAACTTCTTCAGTAAGTTCAGGAGATACCTCTCTTGTGTGACATATACACCATGATCTGTATATGTGATTTCCATTCCTAGAAAGTATGATAATTTTCCTAGGTCACTGATCTTGAATTCCTTTTCTAGCAGTTTCTTTACCTCTGTGATTCCTGCATCTGAGGTTCCTGTAATTATTATGTCATCTACATAGATACAAATGTAGATCATTCCTTCTTCTGTTCTTTTGATGAGTAGACTTGCATCTGCCTTCGAACTTTGGTATCCAAGTTTGTTCAGATACTTCACGAGTCTGTAGTTCCAAGCTCTTGGAGCTTGTTTCAGTCCATAAAGAGCTTTTCTTAACCTGCAAACAAAGGTTGGGTATCTGGAACTTATAAACCCTTCCGGTTGTTCCATATATACTTCATCTGATATATATCCATTCAGGAATGCATTCTTTATATCTAGCTGACTTAGCTTCCATCCTTTTGATGCTGCTATAGCAATCACTGTTCTTATGGTTGACATCTTTGCCACCGGACTGAACGTCTCGTCATAGTCTATGCCATGCGTCTGAGCATAGCCCTTGATAACCAGTCTCGCTTTATGTCTGGCTATCCTTCCATCTGCAAGTTTCTTAACTTTGAACACCCATTTATTTCCAATTACTTTCTTACCGTTCGGTTTAGGAACAAGCTCCCATGTCTTGTTCTCTTCCAGTGCGGTGAATTCTTCTTTCATTGCTTCTTGCCATTGCTTCTTGCCTTTAGCTTCGTCATAGCTCTGAGGTTCCTCCTCTTCTTTAACCATATATGCATAATCTTGTTGAGTTATATATGATGTATCATACGAGTATCTTTCCGGTTGTCTTCTTACTCTGTTTGACCTTCTTAGCTCATATTCTTCGTGTGTGTCTGAGTACCCGTCTTCATCTTTGTTCCTTATACATGTTCCGGTCCTGGACGTACTTGCCTCTTCATCTTTGTTTACCTGAACAATTGATTTTCCTTTCTCTCTTCTTTTTATCTCTTCTTCAAATTCTTCAGCTGTATGACTTTGATCTGCATACCAGCTTTTCTGTTCATCAAATGTTACATCCCTGGAAACAGTAAAATGTTTGGTTAGAGGGCTCCATAACCTGTAACCCATCTGTTTCTCATCATATCCGACGAATACATATTTCTCTGCTTTTGGTTCAAGCTTATGTCTCAGTTGAGACGGTACATAAGCATACACTACTGATCCAAACACTTTGCAGTGATCAAGTGTTGGCTTCTTTCCCCACCAAGCTTCATAAGGGGTCATTCCTTCTAACGCTGTACATGGTAACCTGTTTACCAAGTATGTAGCTGTATTTACAGCTTCAGCCCAAAGATAATCCGGGCAATTCTTTTCTTTTAGCATAGCTCGTGCAAACTCGACTAGAGTTCGGTTTCTCCTTTCTGCTACACCATTCTGTTGTGGTGTATACCTGCAGGTTATTTCTCTCTTAATACCTGCATTCCAAAGATAGTCATTGAATTCTCGGGAGAAGTATTCTCCCCCTCCATCAGACCTCAGTCTTTTAAGTTTTCGTCCGGTGAGTCTTTCAGCATATGCATGAAAATGCCTGAAAGCTCCAAACACTTCTGATTTTTCCTTCAAAACATAAAGAGTTATCCACCTTGTTGCGTCATCAATGAATAAAACATAGTACCTTGATCCGCTGATTGATCCTTCTTTCGTTGGTCCCCATACATCTGTATGTATGAGTTCTAGCACGCCATCATGTTTGAATCCTTTCTTCTGGAAAGGTAACCTGTGGGCTTTTCCCATTTGACAGGCTTCGCATTTGTGAATCATATGTTGGTTCTGTACGTTCGGTAATCCCAGTACAGACTGGTTCGCTATCATAGCTTTAATTCCTTTTTCGTGAAAGTGACCTAATCTCTTGTGCCAGAGATCAAGTTCTGTAATTACCTTTTCATCATGTGTGAGCAGCGCTTGGCCAATGTTCCCTTGTACTCTTAAGGTAAAGAGTCTTCCTTCTTTCTTACCAGAAACGATCTGATAATATCCGTTCTTGGGATCTTCTACAAATACTCCTTTGTTTGTAAATCTGACCTGAAAACCTTTTTCGACTATCTGTCCCACACTGATCAGATTTTTCGGTATTGTTGGAACATACAAAACATTGGTTAGCAAATCTGCTCCACTCTTGCATTTCACTTTTCCGATTGATTGTACTTTGTGTCTTGTATTGTCACCTGTTTGAACAGTGTGACTAGAACTACCTTTCTCTAGCTCTGACATTAGTTCTATATTTCCTGACAAATGATTAGAGCATCCAGAATCAATGTAAAATACCTTTAGGTCTTCATTTTCTGATGTGCTGATTGAGTTCATCATCAATGATGTATGACTTTCATTCTGTGTGTCATTTGCGTAGTTGTTGTAGGTGGTGTTGTAGGATTGGCTCTGTCCCCAACTTCTTACTCCACCTCTACCGTAGCCTCCTCTTTGGCTTTGTCTTCCTCTTTGGAAGTTACTTTGATTTCTTCCGCTACTGCCTCTGCTATTGTTGTTTTGATTTTGATTTGATCCTTGTTGATTGTGCCAACAATCATGCGCCAGATGGTTACTTAGTCCACAAATCCAGCAAGCTTTCTTGGTGGTATTCTGGCGGCTTCTTCCTCTTGCTCTTCCTCTGCCAGTGCCTTTACCTCTTGCGTAATAGGCCTGAGAACTCGACTCTTCTTCGTCTTTTGACTTACCCTTTTCTTTCTTCTTGTTCTTCATATACATTGCTGAGCTATGTCCTTTGTCTGCGTCTCCTTTCAGGTCTTGCTCATATGTGAGCATCAAACCAAGCAACTGATTTAACTCTGGTACAAAATGATTTAGGGAGAGTTCAGTTGATAGTACGAAAGGTTTCCACCTTTCATCTCCTCTCAACCCTGTGAGCACTTGCGCTATCAATCTATGATCTTCGACTTCTTCATTTATGGATCCAAGACTATCTGCTAGATCCTTCATTTTAGTGACGTAGTCACTGATGCTTTGACTCGGCTTCTTTTTGAACGTTGTGAACTCGGACCATAGGCTGGCTTTCCTAGCTTTCATAGTATTCTGGAAGTGATCTTCCAATGCGCTCCATATGTCCTCTGCTTTCTCCAGACCTCTAATGTGCGGTAGTAGATGATCTGACACAGTGTTGTAGATGTAGGCTCTTGCCGTTGCATCTTTCTTCTGCCATAGCTTTAGGGCGTCTAGTTCTTCTTTTTCCGGTTGACTATCATCTTCGAAAGTGGGTTTCTTTTCTTCTCCGGTCACGTACGTCATTAAGTCCTTACTCATAAGTAAGGCTTCCATGCGCATTACCCATGCAGGATAATTATCTCTGTCCAGTTTATCAATTTGGACATGATCTGCCATGATCTTCTTCCTCTCGTGGAATGATCCGCCTCTTATACCGATTCTTGGGAAAACTAACCTGCTCTGATACCAATTGTTGGCGAAAACTTCGGCTCTAATGCCTACTGTTGCGGAAATACTTTCGCCCTGAAGGTGAGTTTCGCGACAAAGCTTGAACTCTGTCAGGCCTGCGGAAATTGCCGCGCCACCGTGATAGGATGCTAAACTAGAGTGATTTAGAACACCTCTGTAATCAACAGTAGCTTAGCCTAAATAACGTCGCTTTAACTATGTTATTCTGCGACTCAGGTTCCACTAGAACTTCACCAGACTGTCGCTTGGACGTCACCGAAATCTTACCGGAACTTCACCGAAATAAACTTAGTTCTGCTCGTAATTGCTTCAGATGAACTTATGTGAAGTAAGGAAGTAGTGTGTGAGCTTCCTTCACCGAATGAACTTCCTTCTGGAAACTTCACAGTTCTGAAGTGCTACTTTTCGGTTAACTTTTGTACTGTGTGTACATCTTCATTCCACCGGAACCTGTGATCAGCTTAAAGTAGAGGCGTCTAGCTACAAGATGAGCTATCTCTCATACAAAGCTTCGAACTCTGCTATGAGTTATACTTCGTTGTTCTACCGGAAAATCCTGATTTCTGAAAAACTGTAACTGACCGAGAATTACTGAAATATGTTTTACTGAGTAAACTGTTATTCACCTAAACATGCGTTTACAGAGAAGGTACTGAAGCACGTTTAGTAACGAGTCGTGATAGTTAACGATAAACTAAGCTTCCTACCGTAATACGAAATAACTTCAGATTCTTCACAAGTAAAGATTGCACGCAGACATCCACATGAACATGTGTTTTCGATTAGAGAAGATGTGTACAAGTAAGCTTGGCCTCTTCTTGCTCAAGTTACAGAAACTCTCCTACAGTGAGTAGTTTCTTATTACCATCTCTCTTCAGATGAAAAGACCCGACACTTCAGGCTTGTGTTATTCATCTGTACATACGCAATCTATGGCGTCTTCTGAGAACTTCTAAATCTCTCTTCACTCATACGCGATCTATGGCGTCTTCTCTCAGTCTCTCGTTCTCCTCTGTGTATCATCTACGATTCTCTCTCCGTGTATATCTGCATCGCGTTCTTCAAATCTTGCTGTATATATATACAATTTCTTTGGCGCTCCTCTGCCCTGTCATTCTTCAATTCGCGTTATGCGCGCCTTACGCACCCGCCGCGGTTAATTGCTCTGTTATGCGCACACCGCGCACTAACTTCGCATACTGTACACCTGTGCATAGATTTTCCGGAAGATTCTGTTTCTCTCTTGTTTGTTGCGTCAAATTCGTGAGTGTTTCCTTATCAGGTCCACTCCTTCCTCACTTAGAATCCACTCAAATAGTGTTTTGCCTATATTGAAGGAGAGATGGTGTCATTCCTACACACTCATAATTTTGTTGTAAAGCCTTTGTAATTGTGCACTATAAGTAGGGGCTCTTGTAGCTTCTCCTTGTTGTTCATCATGTTGTTCTTCTTCATCCTCTTCTTCTTCTTCTTCTTCTTCTTCTTCTTCTTCTTCTTCTTCTTCTTCTTCTTCTTCTTCAGCCTTCTCTTGTTGATCTTCTTCCTATAGTTGTTGATCGCCTTCTCGTTCTTCACCCGACTAAAGATTTACCTCTTAAAGGATCCTTTCAAAATCTACATTGTTGAGATCTTCCAAGAGAACTCCTCCATAAAATTCTAGATCTGATGGCACTAGTGGGAAAATTAAACTCAATCCATCTATACTGCATCTTGGTATTCTAAGTTTAAAGGGCCTGACTACTCTTTGTGGTGCGAGAGATATATCCGGTGTCAAGGTGGCACCTCTAGGTTGTGCACAAGGTATCGATCCTCACATCCTCTTGGATGGTGGAGCCAAAGACCTCCTGCTTTTGAATTGCTACACTCTGTTCTAGGAAGGACCTCTCTGAATCGGAACATCATATGCAAGACACCAATAGATCATTCTAGTGAGAGCATAGCAACTATGTAATAATCATATCTAGGGCTTCTCGAACTAAGTTACTGGTGTGACGAAATTTTTTTAACTCATTCCCACGGGTTAATGATGGAACCACAAAGGTGTTTGAAGCTATGGGGTCTTGCGTGGGAGTTACCAAGTGAATTATTTTGCCAAGCCCGCTTTCTACCCCATCTGCCTCAAGTCTACTGCATTCTGTAACTTTTCAAATTCTCTGGTAAAGAAATGGTACTTTCCCCATGTGTTGTTGTACTCAATATTGGATTCCCACATGTATGCACCTTCTCCTAATGGTTTTGCCATCTCATTGAACCAATGTGAGTTCTTACTAACTCTCATAGTGTGGCCTATGGGTGGATCTTGAATCGGGATAATCTGTATTGCTTGCATACCTTTGGGCCACTCATGTGGTTGAGGCTGAATAGGTAAGCTTTCTATATTGATAGTTTGATAAGTTTTCCCGGCTTGTGAATTGGTTCTTGTTGTATCTAGAATAGTGGTAGCGATGATTGTTGCACCTGAATCTACTAGAAGTAAGAAGATCACATTAGTATTGCATTGGAAACTAGATGGTGCCTGGTCCCCTGCCTGGTCCCCTTACAATACCAACATGATATTCATTAGGGTTAGTAAGTTAGTAGTGGTGCAGTGTGGTGATGATGTGAGTGTATGTTAAGTGGTTAGGCACTTCCCTAGATGCATACTCTAGATGTGCAATATGCTCATAATGCATCTATTCTTTGCAATGGGATTCTTACATCGTCAGGTTAGGGGGTTTAGTACAAGGCTTGACTTGCCAAATTTCACTCATGGGGTTACAATCTTAACATTGGTGACCTCTAAAGGTTTCTAAGATAATTCTATCAGGATTTAGGGCTTTTTAGGTACCCATTTCCAAGTAGTCCTAGAGAGAATTTGATGTGTTGATATGGTGGTAATAGATGCCCATCGTGAAGTGTGTGAATATGATTATCGATTCAATTTTATGAGCTTATGTGTAACTAATTGAGCATGTAAGTAGTTCTTAGGCACTCAGACTTGTCTAGCATTGGGGTCAACCTTCATCGATCGCTTTGGTATCCAAATAGAAATAGTCTGTCATCGTTGACTTCTAGGATGCCCCTTTTGTAGTCTTTGGATGAGTTGGTAGTTTGGTGCATCTTTGGGGCCCTACAGAGGATGGCACACTCTTGCATATCCAAATCTACTTCACTCTAGCTGTCACCTTTTTTCACACTGGTTTCTAATCATAGGATTTGGTGGTCTGCTCCAGATTCTGCTTCTTAGGCTTCCTTAGTTGTTGCACCTTGATTATCTTTGAAAAAGAAGGGACTTCCATGTTGACTTCCGCTATTCCGTCATAAGTTAACTCGTTTTGCACCATAGAACTTTGGACAAGCATAGCATTGTTATCTTCATGTGCTCTCTTAGAAGGATCAGGAGTTGGTGCGTTTCCTCATTCCTTGAGTGTTTGATTAGCTAATTGCACTATGATCCTTTACTAGTTGACCCAAATCTAAAGAATTCCACTTCTTAGGTTTAAGTAGACCAAATGTTCATATATCCAGTCTTGATCCAATATCAGAGGTTTTGTAAGGTCCTCATCTTGAGACACTAGTACTTTGATTGGGACATCGTGAATGGAGATCTTGATATAATTTCACTCTGCATCCACTAATGTAACTCGATAGGATATCATCATTCTAGGATGGCTAGTTGGACAACTCCACTGGTGGATATTCTATTTATTATAATGGGTCCTAACCACACTTTTCTAACGTCCTCGCATGTTTTTTTAGTTTATACACCTGGAGTAAATCTCTTGCCTTTGGGTGTTGAAAAACATCCTATTACACCTGCAAACACAGTTACTGAAGGTGATGCAGACGATGTTGAGATGACGATATTCTTCATGTTCTTGTTCGTGTTGCGGTTCCTGCTACACCTACTATAGAGAAAATTTGTTGGGATGGTAGAGATGCTCAAGCACATGAATTGATACCCTTGTCTATCAAATGTGCCATTATTCCTCACATTCGCTCTTGCAGAATAGCTAAGGATGCTTGGGATACACTTACCACTTTGTACCAGGCAACGAATGAGGCTTGTGTTGCTCACCTCCAAAAACAGTTGCAGAGTGAGCACATAAATAAAGGAGATTCCATGGATAGTTTTCTCACAAAGATTAAAGATTTGAAGGAACAATTGATTTTTGCTGATGAAGTCTTGCATGATCGTTCACTTGTGCAGACTTTTCTGAATGCTCTTTTCGATTCATATCAGAGTTTTGCTTCTGCTATTCATTTGATGATGAAAGGCAATCCAAATGCCTTAACATTTGAGGAGTTAGTCTTTGTTCTGTTGTAGGATGATCAATCTAGATAGAACTAGTCTATAATGTGTGTTGCATATCAAGCTTTCCTAGCTAGTCAGAAGGGCAATGGTAAATGGAGCTCTTCTACTAGTAAGCAGAAATCTACTAAATCCACACGATCAAACAAGGATGATAGAGATGAGAAGAAAATAGAAAAGCAAAAATTCTTTTGCAAATATTGTAAAGAAAATGATCATGTCATAATGAGTTGTCCAAAACTAGCTACTAAAGAGGCAAGGAAGAAAGAGGCTAGAATGGTTGTTGTAGAGGCCTCTATACCCAAAACAGAGTCTGCTAATCTTATGCAGAATGAAGAATGGGCATTTACCATTGTTTGCAATTATGACTCATCTTCTCATGAACAATGTATATCTCTAGTGGACTCAGATGTTTGCCAATACTTTGATAGTGGGGCAACCAAACATATTACCTCGCAACATAGTTTCTTCACTTCACTCGAGCCTACCCCTACAAGGAATAATGTCACATGTGCCTTCTTATCCTGTCATGGGAGTTGGTAAGATCATTCTGACTACTACTGATGGTAGTTCTTTTACATTGTTAGATGCTTTATTTGTGCCATAGATCAAGAAGAATCTGTTATTAGTTTTAGCATGGCACACACTGATGTTTTATCCCATATTCAGCCAAAAATGCATTAAAATCAAAAGACAAACATTCCCCCCCTCAATCAGAACAGAGGGTGCCCATTTTACATGCTGATAGATTTTCAACAAAATCTAGAAACTATTTGAAGCACATAAACACTTCAAACTTTGCTTTCAATGGATATGCCCATGCATGCCTGGAGAAATCATTAATGAAAGTCATGAAGTAAAAGTGCAAAAGAAGGTGTCTGCATAGGACCATAGACATCACTATGAACAAGCTGCAATTTTTGAGTATCTCGAAATGAACCATATTTTGGGAAGGAGTAACGTTACATTTTGCCCAAAATATAGCCTCCACATAGATGTTTACCAGGTGCCTCAAGTTTGGGCAAAGAGGATACCATTTTAGATTTTTACAGGCATAGCAAACTAGCAAAATTCAAATGACCAAAGCATGCATGCCAAAGCTTTGCATCTGAATAGCTTGAGAATCTTGAACTAAACATGTTGAATTATTCACATATTTTGCATAATCTATGAGCTTATACAGCCCACAACATAAAATGCAAGAAGCAATAATAACATTGCCATTTGATAAATGATGAACTGTACATCTGTCATCAACAAATTTCATTAATCATGCCAATATTGGCTGATGTTAAAATTGATAACAGGTTTTTCTTGATCCCTGGCATAAATAAAGCATATGACAATGTAAAATAACTACCATCACCAATAGTCATAATGATCTACCAACTTCCATAAGAGGATAAGATGAGTTGTTAACACATGTGACAATATTTTCTATAGGGGCAGACTCAAGTGAAAAAACTACACTGCAAGGTAATATGTTTGGTTGCCCCACTATCAAAGTACCAAACATCTGAGTCTACTAAAGACATACACTAATCATGTGAACATAACTACAAATGGTAGTAAATGCCCATTCTTCATTCTGCACAAGATTAGGAGACTCTGTTTTGGGTGTAGAGGCCTCTGCAACAACCATTCTAGCCTCTTTCTTCTTTGCCTCTTTTGCAACCAGTTTTGGACAACTCTTTATGATAGGATCATTTGCTTTATAATATTTCCAAAACAATTTTTTTCTTTTTTGTTTTATTCTCCTCTCTCTCATCCTTCTTTGATTGTGCGAAATTAGCAGATTTTTGCTTACTAGTAGAAGAGCTCCATTAACTTTTCCCTTCCGACTAGTGAGGAAATCTTGATCTGCAACACGCATAATGGACCCGTTCTGCCTAGACTGATCTTCCCACAATAGAATAGAGACTAACTCCTCAAATGTTAAGGCATTTGAATTGCCTTTCATCATCAATCAAAGAGTAGAAGCAAAACTTTGATATGAATCTGGAAGACCATTCAGAACAGTCTGCACAAGTGAACTGTTAAGCAAGACTTCATCAGCAAAAATCAATTGTTCCTTCAAATTTTTTATTTTTGTTAGAAAACTATCCATGGAGTCTCCTTCATTCATGTGCTTGCTCTCCAACTATTTTTGGAGGTAAGCAACATGCACCTCATTCCCTACCTGGTATAAAGTGGTAAGTGTATCCCAAGCATCGTTTGTTGTTCTACAAGAGCGAATGTGAGGAATAATGACACGTTTGACAGACAAGGCTATCAATGCATGTGTGTGAGCATCTATGCCATCCCAATTAATTTTCTCTATAGTAGGTGTAGTAGGAACCATTGCATGAATAGGAACATGAAGAATGTTGCCATCTTCAATGTTATGTGCATCACCTTCAGTAACTATATTTGCAGGTGTAATAGGATGTTTTTCAACACCCTACACAATATTCCATAGTCCTTTTGCAACCAATACATGACGCATCATATAAGCCCATAATGGGTAATTGGTACCATCCAACTTATCGTCAACAGCCAACATACGAAATGCATCACTGTTTTTAGCCATGGTCACTAACTAAAATACCCTGATAAAGAAAAATGATTGTATCTTATAAATTTGAGCAAAACTACACTGTTGAGTTCTGCTAAACCTATAGTAGACTTCGAGATACTTATATTGGCAAACCAAAACCTGTATATATCTTGTCATAAAACATCCTTTTGCCATTGATGATCGATAACGCAGAGATTCATTTCATGGTTCACCTCCCAGCCGCGTCCAAGCTTAAATCTCATAAGAGATTGTTCCCTATTTTATTCCTTACTTCTACCATCTAGGACATAGTGCCTCCATTGATGCCAAGTGGCATCTATGCCACCTCACCCAAGGAGGGGTGCATCCCTAATATGACATTTCCTTCCCCTTGAAAGCATTTTCGTCCTCGAAAATGTAAATGAAATGTCCGTAATGGTAGAATAAAGTGCTCGGACTCCCCTGAACCCCATGTACTCTATGTACATGGTCATCTCTGTGTGTTGTTGTTTCCCCGTATCCTTCCCCTTAAGAAGTCTCATATGAGATCATGTCAAAATTGGGAAACCGTCTAAGTGGTGCTTACTATCTCCCATATACACTCAACTTCCAAATTATCACTCCCATAACATACTACATCATCCAAATGACCTAAGTCCATATGATGTATCCTCTATGGAGTAATAATATGAAAAGAAAGTGTAAAGTGTCAAACTTATAAGCAACCATCAAATCCTCTGAAGTATAGAACAAAGTCCCATAACAAGTGACTCCAAACCCATCTAAAACTAAATGATAGATTGCCCTCATAACACTCCAGGTCTTCCTAACCTTAAGTGTAATCACAAGTAATAGTTTAATCTAAACTAGCTTGTGAACTATGCAAATCCATCATCTAGATCATATATTTAAATTTCTTGATAGTAAAATGCAATCTCTACATTTCACCAACCAAGAAGTTTGTGGTTTTTCATCCATTACCTGTGGACTAAGTTCTATTGGAAGAGCATCTATTGGCACTTGTGCAAACTCTAAAATATTCTCTTCCCCGTAGTTTGCCATATGAATGTAGAAAGCATTCCCTTTTGAGATTCAGATAATACCTAAGTACCCATCCTCCTAACTGATGTTTACTCATCATACTCATGATGTAACACCAACTAAGATTTTGATACCACAATAGGTTAGATATATCTCTATCTCCTAGAAACCCTAAAAGAGAAGAGTCATGCTCAACTCCCAGTCGTACTAATGTCAAGAACTAGATCATCTCATCTAGTCCAGGACCATCACTGGAAATAAACATAACTACTTCTCTCTAGAGTCTACAAGTGAGACTCAATCTAACCATCATGACTAACTGATCTCCCTCTTGTCTTTGATAGAAGAGTGCCACTTCTATCTAGACAACCTAAAAGTGAGAAAGTGAAACTCTCTCCATGTCTCTCTCTCTGTAATCTCCTTTAAGGAAAAGAGTTCTCGTAGTGGGATTTATTCCACTTTCCCTTTCCCTTTGAAAGAGATTCTGTTGAATCGGTTAGCTCTACTCATCCATGACTGAGAACATGCACATAAGTTCTCCATGTTTTTCCTTCCAAAATAGTGGAGAATCATACTCCCACATGAAGGAACTTATATTGACAAGTAGAGTAAACAAATTCCTTCTGAAATATAAACTAAGAGATGTTTTCTAAACACCTCTTCTGTCTAAAGGAAAATATGCTCTGTTCTTCTCCTATGAAGAAATCATATTTTCCTTTCCTTCTTTCTCTCTCAAAGAATAGGAGCTAAAGTGTGAGTACTGAACTAAAGTAAGATCTCTCATGGATCTCTAAGCTGACCCCCACTTTCTCCTTTCCTTAAAAGAGAAACTCATGAATTGTCCTCTCTTCCTCTGAAAATGGAGAATAAATCTCCCCTAAGTAATGAAAGTGTATACAGTGAAGAGTGGAGAAAATAAATTCCTAACAAGGATCAAAGCCCTCTCCTAAAATGGTCAGCAATGATATGACATGATACCATAAACACATGTGTATCCGTACTAAAGAGCTATCTATGCTAACCATACTCTATGCATGGATCTATACGATCCCATCAAACTCATGGAATTATCCTTCCTTAGAACATGAGAATGAGTATGTGATATCCATGGTGATAAAATCACCTATCACATTCTCTACTAGAAGAACAAATCTTCCCTAAACTATGAAGGATAACTCCCAATCCTAAGGAGATGTCTACTAAGAGCTCTCCTCTGATCTAGTGAGGGATGACGCCATGAATGATGAATCCTTTTCTTCCTGGCCATAGAAGAAGAGTGCTCAAAGGGAAGTCATTTTCACCGTCCCATACCAGTGAAAACTTCTTCCAATTCATGGTGTCATACCTCCACCAAACCGAATATATATTCCATATATATATAATGGAATATATAGGTGGACTCCAATGAATCCCATATCCTAGAATTGTATCAGTGGACTCAAATGAGTCCCATGTCCTCGAACTAGTTAGTTTGGTTCTAGTCAACAATGTGACAATGGATATCCCCTTCTGTTCCAAACCAACTTGTTCCTAGGTACAAAGACTAAGTCTAGGTACCTCTCTGTAGATCCCGATATACATATATATGTATTGGGTACCCCAATTATTCCTGATTAATGGATCTATGCTCTGAATCATAGAGCTAGTGCCATACCTCTGGCCTTCCTAACCATCACTTGAATCACATAAACACCCGTCGATGTTGTCTCATGAAACCCATCTCTATGATCCCGTCTATTTGGTTTCCTTAGTAGTGTAGCAAAAGTGCTTCACTACTTGCTCAAGTGATGTATATGAGCGAAGCTAGTCACTCTTTGGGTATTCATCATGATACCCCCATAGTCTCCTAATCATCATGTGAGACTCTTGTGAAGATAAATAATTCTTCACTAACTTGGAGATTATGATAAATGTATCTCCCGTGCCTATATGCAACTTCCTGAACCTATAGGATTGCTTGTGCACATTACTAATGGTGAAGGTGTAGCTCCTTCCGTTAACAATCCTATAGTCTAAATCCATAAGGATTTTGTGTAGGGATCCTGTTACTACTGAAGTTGCCTTATATATAATAGTCTGATGGTCCTAAGTCCATCAAATACATGCTTATAAGCATGCCTAAAACTTATTGATGTTTGCAGAAAGGCATGTTACTGTGCCATAACACTCTTACCTAAAAGCAAGTGCGTATATAACGCCATGTGGCAAGAAAAAATTGGACAGCATTTCCCCAGGAAATGGAATTCCAAAAAAAATTAAACCATAGTTTAGTGGCACTCAGGCCACCCAAAAACATAGGGCTTGACAGGCCCATGGCATGCACGCCATAAACTTATATATGGATTCCAAGACCTGCAAAAACACAAAAGTATTTGCTAGCAACCATTCCCGATGTTGCATAGCCATATGGTTTCTGTAATCTTCTTTCCTGCAAACAATCAATAAGTATACTTCCTGCATGTTGATCCATACTTTTAAGAGCTTAAACAATGATCAACACTTGATGTATGCAATCCCATTCATGCATGTAGATACAGAACATGCCATAACATAGATAAAATGCCAGAAAGCATAAAATATACGTCCCTGAGTAGTCTGATTTTGGAACTGCACGCATCCAATCGCTCTCGACAAGCTTCGAGACCTTTGCACCTTCCTCTTCAGGTCCTAAAATACACTTTGAAGTGTCCGAGAACATCGGAACACTCCTCAAAACATAAAATATGGTCTAGTGATTACCAAAATAATGCAAATTTAGTCAAAAAAATGCATTAGTAATGGATTTTTAGACCTGCAAAAACCACTTTAGGACCTGCAAATGTTCATAACTGAAATATATAACATGTGCAAAGAAATCGAAGTGAAATTACTCAATTTGCCTTCCCGGGTTGAAAGATATGGCTCCCGGAAGGTAGTTTCCAAAACTGTTCAGACTTTGCAGAGATGTTCAGACCTGCAAAAATACTTATTTTCCAAAATTTCTTTTCATGAACTGAAAGTAGACTTTGTGCTCTTCGAAACGAGCCGTAGCACGTCCAATTTGGAGTTTCCTAGCCCAAGATATGGCCACTCCAAGTGGGACATGTAAAACTAGTGGACTGTTGGAGGGGCTGGAAAAAGTGTAAAAATGTGATTTTTGGGGTGCCCAAAAGCATTCTTCCATCAAGCAAATGGTAAAATTCTCTCCATAATCTCAGAGAGTGATATATGAAGATGCTTAGGCCTATTTTCACCTTTCCAAATCCTCCCTTCATGCATGCTAATTCACTCCCCAAAAGAGGCCTAAAGCAAGATTTTTGCTTTTATGCAAAAACTTAGATGGGAGCTTTTAGCAAACTTCTAATCCACTCTAAATGTGGATTTCTCTTGGATTATGCACCATAATCCATGGGAAGCCTCTAAATGATCTTTTTCTTACTCCAAGAAGTGGAGTTTGGCAAAAGATTAATTTCTGAAATTTTTTCAAAAAGTGCGGGAAGGGGGTCTTTGAGGAAGTAAAATTCCTCCTTCACTTATCATTTTGATGAATCTAATGATTCGCCTAAGACTTCCACACACCATACTCTCAGTATACATAGCTTTCCCTATCCATCCATAGCTATCGCACCTATTTTTTCCCTCTTCCAAAATGGGATTTTCTCAAATTTAGGTGCTGAAATTTTTTGTCAAACTGTGATGGAAGGGAGTTTTGTGGAGCTTCAAACTCCCATTATACTGAGATATATTTTGAATTTCTTGATTGTATATGGAAGTCAATACACTAGACTAGAAGTGTACATGGTTTTTTCCATAAATCTATGAAAAATACCTTCTCTTTTCCCCTTCCCGAAATGGCTATTTATCAAAAATAACCCCTGAAATTTATGTGTGAATCATGAAAGTAAGCTATTTTGGAGATACTCTAAACTTGGCCTTCTTGTATTTTTGGGATAATCCTTGACCCCAAATGAGAGCATATACCTCATACTCTCCATACATGTGAGTTCCCTCCAAAAATCTTGGCCCCTTAATGCTTCATCATCATTTTCAAAAATGAAAATTCTTACCGGAATTAAAAAATACTCAAACCTGGAAGTCGAAGCCATAACTCCTTGCTAAATCTCATGTGAGCTCCTTTTCAAACCGTTGCTTCCGATTTCCATAACATATGCCCTTTCCCGATCCATAACAAGCTCTCTTCCAAGTAGCCAAGAAGAATAACATAAGGACTTGCCCACCACTGCCTAGCCAAGTTGACAAGTTCATGAGGTCACGGAGTTCTTCTTCATTTTTTGGGGCTGCTACCATGTGCATATTGCATGTAAATCCACGAGCTGTCACATTGTGATGATCCCCACACATTGCACATTGTCTTAACACCTGCTGAGCCTCTTTGTTGGGGGCTGATGCGATCTCTACGCGTGCACAAGTAGATGGCCACTTATCGAGCAGCCGTTCAAACAGCACAAAGTCATGTAATAGATGCATAGCATGATGGGAGTGCCTCTACTTGCGGGAAAAGTAACAGTACAAGCAGACACTGAAGATCTTTGCGTACGTTTCAGAACCCATATCATTCAAGCATCGCAAGCATGTGTACCCAAGAGCTTGTGTTATATTGTAACCACAGCCTCCGCAGACTCTAGAAGTATAATTGCACACATAATTTACTGTGAGGCAATCAATGAGGTCCAAGTAGCTCTTTTCCTCAGCATCGAGTTTATAAAATAAGTTCGCTAAGAGTTCTTGTGCAAACTTCTCTGTGAATCTGGAGGTGATGAGCGCCTTCTCCTCCTCGTAGGGAGCAGTTGTACATCCTCTTCGTAGGCAGCAGGTGTACACACGTATTACCTATCTACTGTGAATGCGGGGAGAAGTCTGAGCATGCTCCTGATGTATGGCGGGCTGGATAGTGTAGGCGCCTCCTTTCCTGATGGCGTGAGCTCAAATCCCACGGAGCGCAGCAACAAGATGGATCTCATAGCTCTAATACCAGTGTCATAAAACATCCTTTTGCCATTGATGATCGATAACGCAGAGATTCATTTCATGGTTCACCTCCCAGCCGCGTCCAAGCTTAAATCTCATAAGAGATTGTTCCCTATTTTATTCCTTACTTCTACCATCTAGGACATAGTGCCTCCATTGATGCCAAGTGGCATCTATGCCACCTCACCGAAGGAGGGGTGCATCCCTAATATGACATTTCTTTGGCATAAAAAAGACAAAATTGCTTGCATAAGCACTACGATAGTGCATTTAGAGGCTGGAATGAGCTCATATCGCAATTTTGACACCACATGCCAAAGTTGTTTTGAACTCCTAATCGCCCTGGGTATGCTCACCAAATTTCATGCAATTCTGACACTGTGACCAAAGGGGTATCGATCATGCCCTAGATGAAATGGAAACTTGCTCTGATACCAATTGTTGGAGTTTGAGGTTTGTAGAAGCATGCAAAAATCACAAGGAAGAAGAAGAAGCTTAGAGCACAACACACAATACTAAATGTTACCAAGAAAATGTACAAAGATAAGTAGCCCGTTAGGGCTATAGGCATATATACAAGTTGGGGGGGAAACCTCCTAAAGAGGGAAAACAGTGCCCTAGTTATCCTAGTGCATTCACACACATCACTACCTAAATAGATCAACATGTACATACATCATTCATCTTGTTCTATGGTCATGATAATTCTTTTAGTTCTCTCTTTGTTGTCGTATGCTACTCTTGTGAGTGCTTCCCTACTGGGCATCGTGATCATGACTTTTTGATCTTCTATTTCATATTTCTTGAAGTTTGGGAACTTCAAAAAGGGTCTCTTCCTCTACTGACTTAGGTTTTGTTTTCTCTCTTTCCTTCTTTTTGGTTACTATCATTATTTCTTCTGGTTTTGATATTTCCTCCTCTTGAGTTCCAACTTCTGTCAGATAGAGGTACTCTTCTTCAAAAGCACATAAAGGCTCCGTGAGGATCGACTCTTCATCATTTTCACTATCCTCTTTGAGTTTACTCAGACAAGGTTCACATTCTTCAATAACCAGATCATACATGATTGGTTCTATCGTGAAGACAGAAATTTCATAGCCATCTTCATCATAGTGTGGGATCCACTATTCCTCATTGATTGTTATGTCCATGGTGGCTAGAATTTCTGCTCAATCATGAGGTTCAAATTCTTCATCTTGGAACACTATGGGTGCCTATGCAAGGTCTTGAATTGATCTAGGGTGATTCTCTGTACCTACTTCTCATGTAGTTAATCTTTTCTCTTCTTCTATGGCAACCTTGCACATCCATAAATGAGTATCTTCATGCATCCAAGAGGATCCTTATCCTATGGAGTGCACTGACTATGTGTCATCCATTGCTCTATGGATAGGGTTCCATTGTATAGGAGGCACATCTCTATGAGAGTAATCCTTGAGATTGACCTTAGTGGTAACTCCTAGATGTTGCAAGTATAAAGACTTGCTTCCCCAATTTTGCACTATTTAGAGTTGTCTCATGAATGTTCTACCTAAGATCGTCTCATATGCATGGTTCTTGCCAAATTCACATATCAAAAGTATGCTCAAACTCCACACCACAAGTGCTAAGATTTATTCCTTCATACAATCCTAGAGGTTTCTCTATGTGTCCATCTGCCATTTGCAACTTTACTCTTGTCAGTCTGAGTGTCGGCTTGCCCCAACGCTTCCATAAGGAGGTGGTAGCAATAGAGACTCCTACACCTGAGTTCAAAATGGCTTTGGTTGTGTAGCCCTGATAAGTGATAGGGAGATAGGTATTTCCTTCTTCTCCTTAACTCATGTCTCCTATCTTATCCAAGGGTATCTCGGGTGTTGTCTTATGTGATCCTACCTAGGAATGAGTTTTACCTACTTCTTGCACTTGATCAACTATGTGTTTACAAAATTTGGGTTTAAGTTTGAGTAGGTCCTCCAAAGTGAGATGAAATTGTACTTTGGTGTTTTTCACTACTTTGGTGTTCCTATGTACAGCTGAGGTTTCATTTCTTACCATGACCATGGGAGCTCTCATATGGATAGACTTAGACTCCCATGGGCCCGTGAAATGAGACAACTCTTGTAAGGAATTAGACTTGAATTCTAACCATTCATTGGATTGGGTATCCTCTTGTTCTCTGGAGGGAATGTCTTGTGGAAACTGATCATGAAGTTAATCTACTAACTTAATGGGAGGAGGATTCTCACTCTCCTTGGCCCATTTTTCCTCTTGAATCTCTCAAAGGAATTCTTGTGAGTGCAAATGCATCGAAGATGGGATTCAAAAATTAGTAGGATTAGAAGCATATGCTTCTTTGGGATGGGAGGCCTATCCCTTCACTTCTAGCCTTACTCACCTGCGATGTTGCTGGTTTTCTTGATTTGGCTATTATTTTCTCTAGTCTCTCTAGCAATCCATCAAAGTGTGATTGTGCTTTGGTCTAGTTAGTGCAATCGAAAAGACGATTGGCCTCAAACATGGTTTGTGCCAGTTCTACCATTTTGGCACATAACTTAGTTCTTTCCATCTCTAGGTCAGCCCTAGGATAGCATTTGCCATGTTCTGTCACATTTGGCCCTTCTTGGATTCTGGCCTGATATGCTTTAAGCATCATATCTAGATCCTCGAAAGTAGGATCCGCTTAGACTGATCCTTCTCTAGGTGGTGATGGGGTTATATGAGGGTGATTAGATGGTGATGTCAATGGTGGTGATGTGTGAGATTGTGTTTGAGATGTGATTTCTTTAAGTTTATCTTTGGTCTCTCTTAATCTTTCTTCTAGTTTGCTGATCTTCTTTGTCCATTGTCTTTTCATCCATTCACAACTATCTTTCCAAGCTCTTGTTCTCTTTTTAATTGTAATATCCATCTCACTCTTGTCTACGATCTTATCTTGATTTGTGCCTTGGTTTTGTTGTAAGGCTTGAGCTCAAGTTACTACTTGCACTAGGGTTGTAGTAATTGTATTTTTGCTAGAGTCTACCACCAAACCAATAACATTGATCGGTGTGATTTTCTACGTATTGGCTAGGTTCTTTGGGCTATTCCTTAGGAGATGCTCCTAAAAGCAATCAGGACAAAATCATTGAATGGTTACTGCTTGGGGTTGTCCTGGTGTAGGGATTGGGCAATCTCTAATGAAGTGATCTCCTTGACACCTATCGCATGGTCCTCCGGGTCCTTGGGGTCTCATTTGTCTTGGTTGGGGCCTAGGGTTAGGGTTGGTGTACAATACATTCGAATATTTTGGCTCCCAACTAGGTTCACTAGGGTTTTCATAAGGGTAGGTCTTGTTATGCTCGGATGAATCCATGTAGTAAGCTGGTGGACTATCTACATGCATTGAGTCAAAGTTATGAGGATTTGGACCGCTTTCAGAAATCAAGAGAAGTGTTGGCACTAAGGATCTACTCAAGTTTTCTTCTGTTGGTGCATACTTGATTAGGATCACATTGGCTAGGGGAGGAGGCTATTGACCCAACACTAGTTGAGGTCTTTCCTAAGCTTGGTATGGTGGTTGGTGTTGTGGCCTAAAGTATTGTTGAGGTTGATACTGATTTGAGTATCTTCCCTGTTGTTGATATGGTTGTGGATAATTTTGCCTAACCACCTATTTGTTATAAGGGCACTTCTGTGTAGTGTGGTTTGTGTATCTCCTTTCACTCATGCAATATTGGCCATTAGGGTTTCCCTAGGGTTGAGCCATAATTGCACAAACATTATCCATGTGTTCTCCATAGTGGTAACATCGTTTCACTAAGACCATCCTAGGTGCATGTTTACTTGAGAATCCTAATTTCTATGCTACTTTCTCTATTGAAGTGGATGGTTTAGAAATGAAGCAAGTAGCACAGTTTGAATCTTTATAGATCTTGGGAATCTCTAACTCTTCCCCTAGATTGTCCTCAATATCAATGCACATATGAATGCACTCCTCTATGGTTCTAGGCTCTTTTAGATACACATATGATCTCAATTCGGCACTTAGCAAACCATCCAAAAACAACACCACTTGTTTGGTTGGTGCGGGTAGTTCTGGAATAGGGCATCTCTCTAGGTAATATCTAAATCTTCTTCTTCTTCTTCTTGGAGAACTCTGTGATAAAGGCTTCTAGCAGTTGATCAATGTTCTTGAATTTTCCTTGATGTAGTGGCTGAAACCACATCAAGGTTGTGTTTTTCAGAGTTAGGCCAAAGGTATTATATTGAGTGAACAAGTCATCCACCTGTTCTACTCTTAGTACTTGTCTAATCTTCACTACATGATCGCATGGGTCTTCATAGATTTAACCAGTTGGGTAGGCCTCTAGTATGTATGTGACCAACACCTCCTTATATAGGTTTTCAACGGTTGTTCATCAATGTCGGTTATGAATTGATGATGTCATCAATTCAAAACATGACCTTTGGATATCATAATCAAGCAAGAAGACAGTCGATCTTAGGCTTTTGAGACGTTTTCGATGCAATGGAAGCATTGATTTCTCCAAATTCTAAACCAATCATGAGATATAGAAGGTCACATGGAATCTGAAGGTTAGGATGGTTTCCTTTGTCCATGATACACACCTTCACATTTCATAGCTTAACTTCACTATTCCCTTCCTTTGATAATCCACAATATATCGTACCATCACCCATTTAGTAGGTTTGTCCATCAATTCAGCTCTTGGACACCCAACTTTCACCTCATATGTGTTAGGTCACCCTGATACTTGATCTACTTTTCTAGGTTTTCCTATCACTCCACCTCCTTTGGCCGTAGTTCCCCTCCATCCTCCCTCCCACCTGTTCTCAAATAATTTGTTTCCTATTTGTGCAACCTCTTCCAACCCCACACCCAAACCCCTGTTTCCTTTTCTCTATCGATATCCACATCACCTATATTCACAACCACGACATGCACAACAACTACCATTCCCATGTTTATGGTAGATAGTGCATGCACTCCCACATCTGATCACATGGACATATCACCACCCACAAGACCTCCCCCCCCCACTATCCCACCATCTTCCATTCCCCTTCCATCAGATTCACCTGCACTCACTTCATCATTAGACATTGCATTCACAATTTCCCATTCCCAATTTCCCTCCCCTTGCATCAACAAATGTACACATTGCATCCACCATAATAGAAAATGCATTAAACTCCATGATTTAGTGTGTAACACAACTCAAGATCGAGTATCACAGACTCGAGGAATGCAACAACACACTACAAGCTCACCCTGTGTAGTTACATCAACGTATCTCAACACTTGAAGCTGACAATGAAGGCCTGCAAGATTAGTATCATACCTTATAGGAAGCTCATAATGAACTCAAGGCAAAAATCTAGGAAGTAGAGCAAGAAGCCATACAAATTGTAGAAGGTCATGTACACATGCAAATGGAACATAACTGCAAACTTCAATGCAACATGACATTACTACAAAGACATCTAGTTGCTGCTCACAAATGGAATCACCACTTATAAATATAGAATCAAGAGAAGTTAGAAGCTGTCATAGAGAATATCCGAGGTGCAACAATGAGTCCATCAAAATTCCAAGCGATTCCCCCTGAGAATATTTGCATCATCCTCGAAGATTATGCCAACTTACAGAGGCACATGACAAATTTTTTGAAGAGATGACACAACTACAACAATGAAAGGAGTCAGAACCTACGATTGCTTTGACTCAAGTACAATCACCACCTCCATTAGTCTCTGACTCAGCTACAGTAATTGCCTTACAACAAAAAATAGTAGAACTTCAAACCAAGCTACTCCAATATGAATGACCTCCATCTCCCCCCGAGGCACTAGAAGAAGAAGAGTTAGTAACTATTCCTATAGAATAGAGTTTTGAAGAAGATTATGAACCCCAACCTGTTCTTGGTGGCAGACTCATCGAAGAAGGACAGGACACCTTTGCAGCACCGAGGCCACCATGGCTCAGGTAGGTAGAAGAGATAGGACATACACTAGAAGATTACATAGCGATTCATATTTGTTCTATGCATACTATGGAAGAGGATGTGCTCAAATCAAAATATTTCCAAAACCTAGCTCATCGGCATCCCATCACCTCTTTCAAGTCACAATATCACCCCTATTTTGTTATTCTGGTGCAAAGGTACCATTTTTCAACCCAATTGGCTAAAAAATCTATTAGAAACTTATCCACAAATGCTCCAGACTTGGACCAATGTGCCACTACATATCATTTATAATCCATGTTATGGACTGGTCCCCATGCGCAGAAGGTAGAAGGCATTCACTATCAAGGTGCAAAACAATGCATGTTGTGCTGATTGGGTAAATTGCCCATACTTAGCGCCACTCCAAGGAGCCCCCTCTATATCATACATGATGGCCATGATACACCATTGGATACCATGTCTAAAGCCTATGCCAGATGCCATCTCCCAAATGTTGTTAAAGATCTCTGACATGATGCAAATTGTATTCAAAACATTCAAGAACATCAAGGAACCACACATCTCAGCCCCAAGTTTTGTGAATGATAATTATGATCTAATCTATGACATGAGTTCTATTATGGAGATTTATATGATGCACTTTTTGATGAGAAGCGATGATATAGAGGAGGAAAAAACTATGCCTAAATGGATGGAGCAGACTTTGTGAGATAGAGAATTAGATGCACCTTTGTCATATTGTACTCGTTTAGGATCTCATAGTGCTTCTTTTGCATCAGATTGCTATGCAATGGCCACCTCTAGTCTCTATGATGAGAATGAGCTTGTTTCTTTTGATGAAGAACAAAATTTATAAAATTGGATGGCTACTATGCAATCAGAATATGATGTTATTACGAAGAATGGTACTTGGTATTTATGTGATTTGGCTCCAGGCAAGAAGGCCATTGACACTAAGTGGGTATATAATCTAAGGTGTAAGCCTGATTGAAAAGTTGATAGGCATAGGGCTAGGCTTGTTGCAAAAGGTTATGCTCAAGAACGAGGCATTGATTTTGATGAGACCTTTGCTCCCATATGCCAAATGACTACTATTCGTAGCATTTGTGAACTTGCAGGTCATCATGGTTGGAATGTACATTAGTTGGACATTAAAACAACATTCCTACATGGTGACTTACATAAAGAAGTGTATGTGTTTTAGCCTCATGGTTTTTTGCAAAAAGGGCATGAAAACAAAGTGTGGAAGTTGAAAAAGGCATTATATGGTTTGAAGCAAGCACCACAAGCTTGGTATGAAAAGATATGTGCCCACTTGATTGCACATGGTTTTGAGAAGAGGCCAACTGAGAGCACCTTATATGTTAAGCATGTAGACCTCAAACTCCAACAATTCCACTTTCACGAATTTCATGAATAGTGTCCTAGGGCCATATCTAGGGTAGTTTATAGTAGAACTTTTAGATGACATTATGATATATAGTAGATCATGAGAGGAACATTTGGAACACTTGAGGAAAGCATTCCAAGTGTTATTAGAAAATTCACTCTTTGTTAAGCAATAAAAGTGTGATCTTTTCAAAATAGAGTTCATATATCTTGGGCATATGGTCTCCCAAGATGGAATCCAAATGGATCTTGATAAGGTATGTGTTACCGTTATTGCCCATGTGAAAGGCCAAATGGCCACCAGACACTTTGTATATGTTCTTTAATAAGACATATAGTGGCCTAGTCAACCGAGATTATAAGTTTGACTGCATTTGTATGACCTAAGAAATATGTGTTCACTGTCTGTGTATTGTGTATTCTCTACGTATTCTGCAACCTCTATGTGGAGTACTGTGTGCAGCTGGAGCTCATTTTTCTCCTTCAAGGGTATCATCGTGGAGATCTCAAGAAGGAGATTCCACTATGGTGCATCGCCATTGAAATACCTCACATTGGACACTTTTGTATATGTTCTTTAATAAAACATATAGCGGCCTGGTCAGCCACAGATTGTAAGTTCGACCACATTTGTATGACCTAAGAAATCTGTGTTTGTTGTCTGTGTATTGTGTGTTTTTTGCATATTCTTCAACCTCTACAGAGTACTATTTGTGTCTAGAGCTCAATTTTCTACTTCAAGGGTATCATCATGGAGCTCTCAAGAAGTGCATTGCCATTAAAATAGTTCATTGGTATCAGAGCACTTTGAGGCAAAACCTTTGCTCCTTTTTTGTGAGCGAAGCAAGCACCCACCCACCCAAGGCTTTCTCCAAGGCGGCGACCAAGGCATAGACCTTGGTATACCTTGTCATCTAAGTCACCGAAGTCATAGTTTTCACTGTTGGCTATGCATGAGGGAGGACCTCAACGATCAAGGAGGACAAAGGCTCTTGGTACTTCTCGGGAGGTCACCCATCCCAGTTTGTTCCCCTCAAAGCTCGCTTAATCAACAATCTCTTGCCACTAAGCTACACTCTTGTGGTGCTTGAGGCATGGAAAAGACTAAGGTTCACATTACCTTGAACATGTTTTGGGCTCTCAAAGCTTCATTCTTTGCTTTCAAATCTGGTTTTGAAGCATTTTCAGGGTGATTTTTGGAGTCGATTTGGAGTACTTCCGTGCATAGTTCACATATACACAGGTTCAAGAACATCACAAAGAGTGCTCTTTTGTACTTCTTCAACAACAAAAATTCATCATTGGGGCTATTTTTTCAGCCACACTAGTAAATTTACACGTTTCTTGAAGCATTTTCAGTTGTGTTGGGAGCAACCCTCACAAATTTATGTAGATTTTTGAGCCTAAAGAACAGAGTTGAAAAACACTTGTAGGTGTTGTTGCCTACTATTTGGGCTATGAATTCAACCTTTACACGCCATTTTACTACATATATTGAGCACATACACACTATGTACACTTTTGAGGATACCTCTTATATGTCCATGTGGCCATTGATATAATGGTTATGTATTTGCAAAAAGCCTTTGACATTGATAAAGAGGGTCGTGGTGAGGTTTTATTAATTGGGAGACACCCAGATGTTGGGGTCTCTTCGATGATGCATGCGGAAGACTTACCCAACCTCACCATAGGAGATGTATGATGGTTGTTCATAGGTGTTTGGTAAGCCTAGTTGACTTCTTTTGGTTAAGTGGTTATATGCAGTGGAGTCAGTGATTCACCATGCAGGTTCACATGTTAGTACTTGCAATTTAGTGAGTTTTTCTCACATTGATCATTGCTCATTTTGTAGAGGAGACTTTGGCAAAATGTTTTCAGATTTTAGGTTATTCAACTTTACACTGGTCAATTTTACTCCGTGACACACCTATTCATGTGAGCACGTACATTCTCACATAATCCTTTTAATTGGTCATTGCTATTCATTAATCCAATTTTCTAGGGAGATTGTTGAATTTTTCCTAGAATCTGACACTCCCTCATGTTTTTTGAGTCTTATTGGTGTTTGAACTATTCTAGCTTCATTATCATTAAAGTCAATTGTCTATCATCATGGCATTAGAGATCTCATGCACGTCTAGTGGATCAGGGTCTAATGCCAGTGTTCCTAGGAGGAGCTACAATTTTCAAGAATAGACCATTTTGAGATCTGAAAATTTGATGGCACAAACTCTACTCTATGGAAGAATCATATTAAAGATCTCTTGATCAAAAGGATCCAATGGAAGCCAGTAAATGGAATCTCAAAGAAGCCTATTGACATGGATGAAGTTGATGGGGATGAGTTGGATGAAATGGCTAGGTCTACCATTCGTTTTCACATGGTAGATAATGTTTACTTTACAGTATTGGACTATGAAAGTGCAGAGGAGCTTTTGAAAAAGTTATGCAACACATATGAAAAATAAATGGCATCAAATAAAGTGTGTGTTTGATGAGAAAGTTATATGACTTTTGCATGAAGGACACAGATAGTGTTTTTTCTCATCTAAATGAGTTTGATGCTATATCCTCTTAGTTACAGGCTCAAAAAATGGAAATGGATGATGAAATGAAATCAATCTTGTTGCTATGCACCTTGCCATCATCATGGGATACATTCTAGACATCTATTAACAATAGTGTACCTGGTGGTAAACTAGTCTATGGTGACATATGTGGAGCACTCTTCAGTGAGGAGAATTGTAGGAAATCTATGGTTGGAACTTAGAGTGGAGATGTGTATAATGTTCATGATTCTTACCAAGGAAAGAATTAGCAATGTGGAAGTAGCAAGAACAAGGAAAAGAATGGTCAGTGGAATAAGAGTAGAAGTAAATCAAGGAAGAGGGATATGGAATGCCATTATTTTCATAACAAAGGACACATGAAGAAAGACTGCTATGCATTAAAAAATGCTAAAGGTAAAGGATAGAATGTTGATGGGCATGGTAAACAACTACCTACACCATCTAGGTCAAGCATGAAGATTGAAGAAATCAATGCTATTTGTGATGATGCTAATGTGTTGAAACTTGACATTACTTTGCCTACTAAGGATCTTATGGTTTATTCTCTTTCCCACATGTGGCTTCTAGATTTTGGTGCTTCTTTCCATGTGACACCACATAGAGAATGGTTCTCTACTTATGCAGCAAAGTCTCTTGGTATTATGAGACCTAGTGACTCTTACTCGTGTGACGCTGTTGGGATTGGAGATATGGTTGTGTAGTTCATTGATGGTTCAAAATTTACTATGCATGATGTATGCCATGTAACTCAATTATCATGTAGTTTGATGTCAGTTGGTCAACTTGATGACCTTGGTTACAAGATGGTTTTCTATGCTCAATCCTTTTGCATATAAAAGGGCAATATGGATATTGCAAAAGGAAGCAAAGTTGGCTCACCTTATCCTTTATTCCTATCATAGAAAGAACACTTGTTACTTGTTACTAAACAACCTATGGCTTGTATTTGGCATAATTGTTTGGGCCATATATCTTGTAGTGGAATGGAAAATCTTTCTTGTTCTAGCGACTTACCTATGTTATCTTTCTCTGAGTTTTCGTTTTGTGAGCATTGTCAATATGGAAAGCAAACTACGAATGTACATAAAATGCACATTGACTCTTCAATTCAACCTCTAGATCTCATTCATATAGATGTGTGTGGTCTTATGCCCACAAGGTCATTAGGTGGTTCTCTTTACTTTGTCACTTTCATAGATGATGCTACTAGTGGGTATATTCTATCAAATTGAAGGATGATGTATTCCCTATTTTAGAAAATGGTTTGCTTTTTTTGAGACCAAAAAAGGAACTAAGCTTAACGCTTTACATTTAGATAATGTGGGTGAGTATACCTCACATGAATTCAGCCTTTTTCTATCATTCTAGTTGAATTCATAGAGATTTTATAGCTCCTTATACCCCAATACAAAATGGTGTAACTGAATTTAGGATAGAGTAGTTTCTATGTTGCATCATGCAAACCATTCAAACATCTTTTGGGCAGAAGTAGTATTTAGTGCAGTTCATGTAACCTTTCACCTAGTACTGCCAAAGGTTTGAAAGTGGCAAATGGCACAAAAGTTATGGATAAGGAAGCTACCATAATAAAGTAAGTCTATGATCTAAGGGTCAAGCCAGTTTAAACGAATCTGAAATCGGACATCGTTTGGTCACTCGTGTCTATGACCAAATATCTCGAGTCTATACTTACTAGGAGGCCATGTACTCTTGTAAACAAGTGGACCACTTAGCTTAGTGGTTAAGTCTCAAAGGTGTGAAGGAAGAGGTCTTGGGTTCAATCCCGATGGGGTACATGGGGAGAGTATTTTTCTCAAAGAGCTCTAGAGCCTTCTAGAAGCATCCACTTGAGTTAACTTGAGTTAACTGGGACACTTGGTATACATGGAGTTAACATGTGGATGGTTAGAATCCACCTGCCCAAGAAGGCAATCCCTTGGAGGGAGCTATATATAGAGGCATATGGTTGGGAGGAGAGTAATCTCTCTAGCACTAGATGGTCGTAATAGTCATTCTCTTGCATTGGTAACAGAGCTAGGTGAAGCTCTCATGGAGATCTTACTTTCATCATCTCCTTCCTCAAGATCTTATGGTGATCATAGTGATCCCATCCTCACCAAAACCTTCTAAGAGCTTTTGTACGAGTCATCATTCTTTCCATGTGCTGCTGTGAATGAGCTCGAAGGCAGAATGCTCAAAATATCCAAAATCTTCCTACATGAGGGCTCTTAGGAGTCAAACTCAACACCTCCAGGGAAGGCACACATGTTTAACCCACTACACTTGCCACACAGCTATGATGTTGTTTCTTATTACATTTTGCATAGTTTTAGATATGCAAAAGAAGTGACTTCAATAGTTTTTGAGATATGCAAAAGAGGCAACTTCAATAGTTTTCGCTTTTTTTGTATGGAGGATTCAAACTCGGAATGTTCATCTGTCGATGTTACATCCAGCATATGCAGCACGAAGTCGGCGTTTTATTTTGTGTTTGTATTGCCTTGAGTTCTCTATCGATTTGTAATGTACTTGCGCACATTAGCAATTGGCAGGTCTGCAAGCATCGAACTTAAAACCAGAGAAATACGCTGCTCTAATCCATCATGAACCAGATCATAGTTTGCTGCAAGTTCTTGCATCTTGTACTTTGTTGTCTGGATTAAGGAGGGATGCAGAACACATGAGCCCCATCAAGTCGTAGAGGAGCTCAGAAACAACAGAACAAAATGTACAGAAGCTCTATAATCTATGCCCCCTATGCGTAGCCAAGAAGTGAACACACGACATGTTCTGCTAAGGCTCACAGGTTTAACCACTAGGCTATTGGCCATTTGATGTTGTTATAATTATGATTATGCAAATAAATATCTGAACCCGATCTCATATCATTTCTTGATCTCAAGAAAGTCAAAGTGAAGTACTATTCACTTATTATGCAAAGATGAAGTGAAGACATCTTTGAACTCAAGCCAAAGCCATTGAAGGCAAACTATCGAAACTTTTGGAGATACAAAAGAAGGTATCTTCTTTACTTCGGATCAAGTCATCCCGGAGCCTCATGAAGTGTTCGAAAGTCCATTCACTCTTGGAGGTTTTGCCACGTCGTATTTCTAGCACCCTTTGCTAGAATCGAGTCTACAACGAAGCAACATTAAATTGGGAAATACTCTTGTGAAATTGTGCATTGTTTTTTCAATTTTATCACGCACCACTTGCATTAGGAACTCTCAAGAAAGTTAATAACAGAGTATATGTAATGGAGAGTACTTCAAGCCACATTGCAGTTACGAGTAGCATAAGTGTATCTATGAATGTTTTGGTACATAGTATCTTCATTCACGTTTAGCCCACCTATAGCATCACGTGCATCGCATGCATTTGCAAGAATTATTTTAATTCTAATTCATGCACTTCATGCATGAAACATAAAATCAATGACTTTAGCTTTAAACATTGAGGGTACCACATAGCAAGGGAAACCAACAACACTTCAAATGAGAGGAAATAATTCAAAGTTAGGTTATTGAAAGCAGATCAAGACCTTGGATATTTGTCCAATGTCCAAGTTGAGATCGCAAAGCTTTGTCAATCTGTTGACAAGCTTTTAGAATCATCTTCGGGCCATTATGGACTTACTCCAGAAGCCCAAAGATGTAGGTATGACTATCTTTGGTAGCCATACTAATGCAATAACAACCTTGCCTAGGTCAAATATGTTTTGGAAAAGGATAAGGATCCATCCATTTCCCAAACAAACATGTTTCCCTTAACTAGTAGTTTGAGCCATCCTAGTTTCATGACTCCTACCACTTTGTTTTTTTTACAAACGCTTTGAGGCAATTAGTAGGTGTAGTCCATCCATTGGATTTTTCTTTAGTGAAAGATGTACATCCTTCTTAGGAACTCTGAAGAAAGTTAATAATAGACTGTATGCAATGGAGCGTACTTCAAGCCACGTTGCGCTTAAAAGTAGCATAAGTGTATCTATGAATGTTTTGGTACCATTTTCATTAGTATATTCATTCATGTTTATCCCATCTATAGCATCACGTGCATCGCATGCATTTTCAAGAATGGTTTTAATTCTAATTCATGTGCTTGATGCACAAAACATAGAATCGATGACTTTAGCTTTAAACGTTGAGGGTACCATATAGTAAGGGGAAACCAACAACACTTCAAATGAGAGGAATGAATTCAAAGTTAGTTTGTTGAAAGTAGATCAGGACCTTGGATATTTGTCCAATGTCCAAGTTGAGGTTGTAGAGCTTTGTCAATCCATTGACAGGCTTTTAGAATCATCTTCGGGCCATTCTAGGCTTACTCCAAAAGCCCAAAGATGTAGGTACGACTATCCCTGGTAACCATACTAATGCAATAGCGACCTTGCCTATGTCAAGTTTGTTTTGGAAAAGGATAAGGATCCATCCATTTCCCAAAAAAACTTGTTTTCCTTAACTGCTAGTTTGAGTCATCTGAGTTTGATGACTCCTCCCACTTTGTTTTTTTTTTACAAACACTTCAGGGCAATCAGTAGATGTAAGCCATCCATTGGATCTTTCTTTAGTGAAAGATCTACATCCTTGTTACTTCTCAGGTGAAGATAAGGATCAAAATAAGGATGTAGTCTTAACGTTCTTGGAAAAGTGGAATGTATCCACCAACTCAAGAACAACCCTGAACTTGTGCAAGTGATAAAGGCTAGTTTGTCATTAAGTCTTAAGGCGTATGTGTGGTGGATAAAAGAGAATCATCAAAAACCCTCATCTTAGGGTGAATTCACCCACCTCTTCAAAAAGGAGTTTGTCTCCAAGAATGAGGAGGAACACAATTGGGAGACTTAGGATCAAATTCATCAGAAGGGAAAGTAAACATCTTTAGGATATAAATGTTTATTCAAGAAAGTTATCTAGAAAATAACTTTTTGGCATGCTAAATACTAGAAAAGGATGGGATGTCTAATCCTAAATGTGCTTATTTACCACATACTTGAAGCAAAGCATTAGCTTTCTTAACACTCGAGTACTGATGCACTAATTTAGGTCAAAAATTCAAGAAATTCTTTCAAAAACTAGTACAAAAGATTCCCAGATGAATCAATTGCTCAAGTTACTTGATTCCTTAAAAGGAATCTCAAGTACTTAAAGAATAAAATTCTCCCTAGTAGTGAGAATGGACTTCTTCAAGATAGTTTGATAGCAAGTAGTTCCCAAGAAGTCCCAAACCATCGGTAGTGGTACTTAAGTCCAAAGGTTGATATCACCTAGAGGTATATCAATATTGATAAGATTCTTAACTATAGAATATGGAAGGCAACAACATATGTTTGGACTTGAGTTGAGGGAAAGATCTCTAAAATCATGCGGGTAAGCAAAGACACTTTTGTTAGTTTAAGAGATCTTAACAATAAAGACTAAGTCTTTATTCTTGTCGTAAGGTCAGACTTGATCAAGCTTGGCCATGATTGTCCAAGAACTTGCCATTGGAACTACTCTAAAGATTGCCCAAGTATTGGCAATTATACTAATAAGTTGTGTCAAGTCTGAACAGAATAAAAACTCCAAGTATGTAGTTTGCAACCGTGATAACGGTACTTAAGTCGACGAAAGATAAAACATAATCTTTGCCTATCCTTAAAGGCATTTCGATACAATCCAAAAAGCATGAGCAGATGCTTAGACTTAAGTAGTAGAGAGATTCTTGTAAAGTCCCAATTGGGTTAGGCACCTAAAGCATCAGTAAGAGAGAAATCTAAAGACTAGAAGTAAAAAGCTCTTGTTGCTACAAATTGGTCAAGAATAAACCAATTAGACTTGAATCTGTGAAAATTCAAGTACTTGGAATTATAATTGGTTTTCATTTGAAAACCCTAGAAAATAAGAATAGATATTCCATCCAAAGGTTTTCAAGTTTCCAAAGCAAAGCACGAGATTATGAAATAATCATATGAAGGAATCAAAGCCTAGAATAACAAGTTAGAGGTAATGCCTGAAAACTTCAAAATTCTTTTAAAGAATTAAAGAGAGAAGGTGCTCTATCAGAATATGTTTAGACTTTAGGATAAGTATCACTCACACGTCAATGTGAATATAAAATAGGATGGTATGGGTCACCAGATTTTATACTCAAATTGATGTTGGAAAGATGGTATGCGACATTAGACCATGGGATGATAATTATCTTTTAATCCTAGAATGGATCTTGAAGATTAGATTTGATCCTCAAAGGAAGAAGTTTAAATTCAAGGAGGACATTATAATGATCTCAAGATACTTCAAGATCAAGGAAGTAAAAGATATGAAGTAAGTAACTTCTAAGATCTTCTTTTCTAAATAAGGCTCAGACTTGATCTTATTTGACTAAAAAACTCATCAAAAGAACCTCATTGGGTTGACATACTGAAGTTAGATAGCACACTAGTATATTGTGATGAGATAATGTTTTAAATTTGCTCTGAATCAGTTTTAGAATCTAGTTTATTTCTCTTAAAGATAGAAAAAATGCTTCAATACCTTGTTGAAACAGATCTTTGCAAAGTTAAAGTCTTGAGTCATCTAGAACTTGACTCATAGAAAGTATACATATCTTTTAATTTTGAATTGATTGTACAAAGTTTAAGTCCTTTTGCTTTTCGAATCTTTTGAATTTGACTCGGATAGGATATCTGATTCTTTTTGCAAAAGTCCAAGGTTAGCCGATTGGAACAAGATAACTAAATCAAACATATTAGATAGATGTTCTATACAAGAAACCTTTTCAATCTTCAAAAGATGATAAGTCCAAGATTGACTTATTTATTTGAGTTTGCTTCCAATTCCCTAGCATAACTCTAATGACTTTCTAGAGTCTAGTATACTCTGGAATAGAGAAGTTAGGAATTGCTCATCAGATTGACAATTCCCAAGAACTTTTAGCGGTCTTTGACAAAAGTGTCCTAAGTTGGATAATTTTTCATTTTTGAATTTGAATTGCTCAACTTATAGTACGGTTTACCCAACATAAATGGTAAACTTTCTCCTACAATTTACATAGGATTTTCAAGCCCATCAAGAAAAGTAGTCCTCAAATTGGGTGGAAAAATCAAGTAAAATATTGGTTGAAAGTAAACCATTATACAAACATCCAAGTTTGATGTTTAGGTCAATCACACTTCAAGTTTTCCAAATCAAAATTCAAGTGAATCAAAAGTTCTCAAAGATTGGATAGGGAGAAGAATCCCACTTTAGTTACTAGTCCATGCACCAATCATGCCTAGAAATGGACTAGTAATTTGATTCCACCCAATTGACATTTTCGTGCCCAAATCGCACCTAGTAAAACAATGAATTGGCCAAGGATGTTTTTAGATCCACCCTTATTATTCATTCACTACTTTGTACTTTGACCAGTTTATCAAAGTCCAAAGCCAGACAATGTTTTAAATCATTAGGACACGGATCCCACCACAGAGATGAGACATGTTCTTCTAGTTTTAGAACATGACCATGTTCTTTTGGTTTAAGAACAGCAGGCTCGGGGGTTGCCAATAGTATCTATATAGCTCTATTTTCAAGGACGAAAATATTTTTCTAAGAGGAGAAGAATGTAATAAACTAATTATATGATCTAAGGGTCAAGTCGATTCAGATGAATCTGAAATTGGACATCGTTTGGTCACCCGTGTGTATGACTAAAGATCTCGAGTTTAGACATACTACAAGGTCATGTGCTCTTGTAGACAAGTGATACACTTAGCTTAGTGGTTAAGTCTTAAGGGTGTGAAGGAGGAGGTCTTGGGTTCAATCCCCATGGGGTACATGGGGAGAGTCTTTTGCCCAAAGTGCTCTAGAGTCTTCTAGAAGCATCCACTTGAGTTAACTCAAGTTAACTGGGACACGACACACATGCAGTTACATGGCTGACACATGGATGGTTAGAATCCATGTGTCAGGAAGATAGTCCCTTGGAGAGATCTATATATAGAGGCATATGGTTGGGAGGAGAGTCATCTCTCTAGCATGGGGTGGTTGTAATAGTTGTTCTCTTGTAGGCATCATATTATGACCATCTTTGAGTTTTTGGGTGTGAACCATATGTTCATATACGCAAAAATCTTAGACAAAAGCTGGACCATAAGTCAAAGAAATGCATTTTTCTTGGATATGGTCGAGAAGGACAATTTGGATATTGCTTATGGGATCCTGAAACACTGTCAGTGATTAGAAGTAGTGGTGTCATTTTCAATCAGTCTAAGGTGCATGAATAGCCCATTAAGGAGGTTGAAATGAGAAGGGTGGCATTTGAGGGTACTAGTCCTCTCACTCGCATGCATAAAAATGTTGCACATAGGTATGGTCAAGAAAATGTCCAATCAGATTAGTCTGCAAATGTTCATGTCAAGAAATCATTGAGACGCTATACACATGTCTCGCATCCACCTGATAGATACATTCTAGGTTTGGACTTTTTTATGCTAACAGATGCTGGTGAGCCTTTTTGCTATAAAGGGGCTATATAGATAGAAGATCATGTCAAGTGGGAGTGTGCAATGAGGAGTTAGTTGGATTCTATTCACAAGAATGGTACTTGCGATTTAGTACATTTTCCAAAGGGCAGGAAAGTTTTACCAGGTAAATGGGTATATAAGTTGGAATTCACATCAAAATAGTGCTTCTCCAAAGTATAAAGCATGAATTGTTGCAAAGGATTTTAAGCAACAACATGGTGCTGATTTCGAGGAAATTTTCTCTCCAATAGTCAAGATGACTATCTTGCACATGTTGCTTTGATTCATTGCAACAAAGGACTTAGAGCTAGTCCAAATGGATGTGAAAACTATTTTCTTGCATGGAGATCTTACAGTCAAGATCTATATGGAACAATCAAAGGGTTATGTAGGTATTGGCAAAGAAAGTCTAGTTTATAAGCTGAACAAGAGCTTATATGGACTTAAATAGTCCCCTAGATAATGGTACCAAAATTTTGATGCTTTTATGAAGTCTCAAGGCTATTCTCAAAGCAATGAGGATCATTGTCTGTACACAAAGAGATGCTCCAATGGTAGCTTGATGTGCTTGATACTTTATGTCAATGATATGTTGATTGTTGGGAAGACCTCTTATGACTTGTCAACAAAAAGAAGTTGAGTTAGACATTTGATATGAAGGATTTTGGGCATGCCAAACATATTCTTGGCATGTGCATTACTCATGATAGGAGTAAAAGACGCATATACTTGTCTCAAAGTGAGTACATATCCAAAGTACTTCATAGGTTCAATATACAGGGTGGAAAGACATTGAGTACACCTTTACTCACATATGTGAAATTGAGCAAGGATGATTGCCCCAAATCAGATGAGTAAAAGGAATTCATGACCAAAATTCCTTATCAATCTGTTGTTGGTAGTCTCATGTATGCTATGGTAGCTATGAGACCAGAAATTGCATTTGCAGTGGGAGTCATGAGCAGATATATGTCTAATCCTTGCAAGAATCATTGGGAAGCGATCAAGATGATTTTGAGATATTTGAGTGGCACTAAGGAAAAGTTTTTACACTTGGGTTTAGGGAAAGCATCCGTTATTGGTTACACAGATTCTGATTATGCTAGTTGTGTAGACAATTGAAAGTCTACATCAGGGTACATTTTTCATTTTGTTGGGGGTCCTATCTCTTGGAGATTTCCTCTTCAAGAACTTACAATTGTTTCCACCACAGAAGCAGAGTATGTTGCAGCGAATGAGGCATGTTAGGAAGCATTGTGGATTTCCTGTCTTGCTTGTGATATGGTTCTACCTTAGCATGTAATTTTTTTTATTAGTAGCCATTGCTTTGGCTAAGAATCGAATCTATCATGCAAAGGCCAAGCACATTGAGGTGAGGTATCACTTAATTAGAGATCGCTTAGCCACTGAGTGCATTATTCTTAAGAAGGTTCATACTCGAGATAATGTTATAGATGCTTTGACTAAAGCTCTACCATAGGATAGCTTTTGACACTGCTATCACTTGATGGGGGTTACTTGATTCATGATCTTACACAATTACTTGTATACTATGTAACATGCCCATTGGGTGGGAGGTATAGTTTTTATACTTACACTCAAGTATTCTTTATCATTCTTTATTTTTCTCCCATATTCACTTTGACCATATTGGCCTTTAGTGGGAGATTGTTATCATTATTGTCCATGCAAAAGGCCAAATGGTCGTTGAACACTTTTGTATATGTTCTTTAATAAAACATATAGTGGGCTGGTCCCACAAATTGTAAGTTCGATCGTGTTTGTATGACCTAAGAAATCTATGTTCGTTGTCTATGTACTGTATGTTTTCTACATATTCTACAGTCTATGTGCGAAGTATTGTGTGTGGTTTCTAGAGCTTGATTTTCTACTTCAAGGGTATCATCATGGAGCTCTCGAGAAGGAGATTCCACTATGATGCATCACCATTGAAATACTTTAGCATGACCTATTATGCAATGGCCTCATCTCACGAACCTAGAAGAGCTTCATATCTTCCTATGTTTGTTAGTATATCATATAGTCATTAAGAACTATGCCTCAATTGATGTCCCCATGACATAACAACTTAAAGGGAAAGGGAAAACCTTGGGGAGACAAACAGAAGCAATCTATGAAACATGTGAAGGTAGTGATTGCTACAACTACACTTTTGCATATACAGGGTCCCAATAAACCATTTGTGGTTGAGATGATGCAAGTGATTTTGATATAGGAGTGGATTTAATTCAAGATGTTCAATCAGTAGCTTTTGAGAGCAAAAAGGTAGAGCCAACTCAAAAGAATTACTCCCTCTATGAGGATTTGTATGCAATTGTCCATGCTTTGAAGAAGTGGCATCATTACTTATATGGTGCCTAGGTTACAATAGTGTTTGATCAAGACCATTAAGTTGCTTTCTAATCAAATAGATCTTAAAGATCATAAGGCTTGTTGGGCAGAGACTCCTCAAGAGTTTGGTTATGAGCTTAGGTATAGGAAGGGAAAATTTAATGTGATGGATATCTCACTTAGCCACATGCCTATGCTCAATGGACTGAGTTTTATTGAGACCACTAGTGAACTACTTGAGTCCATGAGAGGGAAATGTAGGCTTGATCATGCATATACTAAGATTCAAAAAGCCATAGAGGAAAGGGATCCTAACACATGAGTTTCCAATGAGGATGGAGTATTGATGGGTACTCAAGTAGGATTCAAGTGGAAGAACTACAATATCCATGACGGATATCTGTTGTACAAAGGTAAGGTGTGTGTCCCTATAGATTTTGAGATGAGACGTTATATATTGCATGAATGTCATGACACACCTAGTGTGAGATACTCAAGAATTAGAAAGACTTATGACCTTGTTAACTAGGTTGCATTATTCATTATTCAACAATTCATTTATTCCTGAATAATTATGGAATTTTATGCCAAGCCCTTATTGTTTGATCGAATTATTCGATGCCACGTCAAATTATTCTGGCATGGCCGAATACTTTTTGCATGGTAATTCAATGCTTTTCAATCAAAAGCACTTTCGATCAAAAAGTTTTTCAATCAAAAACTTTTTTGATTGAAAAGCTTTCGATCAAAACAAATTTGATCGAATACAGTATTATAAAAGAACACATTTTGGATCATTTTCCATAAGAGTTACTTTGTTTTTTACAAACTTACAGTGTCATACAAAGAACAAGTTATAAGCTCTTGTTAGAAATATTAAGTATTTTAGTATTAAGGCTAAAGAAAAATATATTTTTTTGTGTGTTAAAAACTATTGTGATTGTTTGACTCAACATTGATTCTTACTTCACAATAGTATATGTATGTGTGGCAATGATGTTGAGTAAAATTGTATTGTGATTGTCTGAATCAATATTGATTCTTACTTCACAATAGTATGTGTATGTGTATGTGAGTGTATGTCATATGATTGTGAGTGAAAATCTAATGTGATTGTGTATGCACATGTGTATGTGTTTGTTTGATTGTGATAGGAAAACCAATGGATTTATTGGAAAAGGTTTTATCTTCCTTTTGATAATTCAAAGTTTGAGAAGGTGTTAATAACTGAACTAGAACTTTATAGGTATCTAGATGGCTTCGTCTTGTAGACTTATTAACACCTTAGTAGAACCTTGAATTGTAAAGGGATCCAACGAAGCTTCATTCGATATCATGTGTATGTGCATATGAGTGTATAATTGTGAATGAAAATCTATTGCAATTGTTTGACTCAACATTGATTCTTACTTCACTATAGTATGTGTAAGTGTACGTGCATATGATTGAGAATATAAAATCTAATGTGATTGTTTGACTCAACATTGATTCTTACTTCACAATAGTATGTGTAAGTGTATGTGCATATGATTGAGAATTTAAAATCTATTGTGATTGTCTGACTGAACATTGATTCTTACTTCACAATAGTATGTGTAAATGTATGTGTGTGTATGATTGAGAATTAAACTATTGTGATTGTTTGACTCAACATTGATTTTTACTTCACAATAGTATGTGTAAATGTATGTGTGTGTATGATTGAGATTTAAAGTCTATTGTAATTGTTTGACTCAACATTGATTCTTATTTCACAATAGTATGTGTAATTGTATGTGGGTGTATGATTGAGAATTAAAGTCTATTGTAATTGATTGAGTCAACATATTCTTATTTCACAATAGTATGTGTAATTGTATGTGTGTGTATACAATATGATTGAAAATTAAAATCTATTGTAAATGTTTGACTCAACATTGATTCTTACTTCACTATAATATGTGTAATTGTATGTATGTGTGATTGAGAATTAAAATCTATTAAGATTTTTTGACTCGACATTGATTCTTACTTCACAATAGTATGCGTGTGTATGATTGAGAACTTTAACAGATAGAAAATATAACTACATAAATTAATAGATTTAAAAACTTTAAGAGAGATTTAGAGTACTTTATATATATTTTAAGATACATATGTAGTGAAATGCATATCTTATTTGGTATTGATTTATGTTGTCTTCTTGTAGATATAAAGTCTTCATAAAGCAAGCACTATGGGAAAGGGAAAAGAATGATCATATGTGATTATTCATCAAGAGGGTAAAATAGTCTCCACAATAAAATGCAAATGTTGTGGACATCGTTATGTAGGGAATGCAACTCGGATAAAAGAGCACCTTTTTAGTACAGGTAATAATGTGGTGGGATGCTCTAATCCAGACAATGATATATGGGTACACTTTGCAAGTTATGCAAATAAATGTAAATCTCAAGGTATCACATCAAAAAGATTCAAAAGCACGAGTAGTTCGCAGCACTTTCGAAGTAGTCCAGGTGTAGAGCAAGAAGGAGTAGATGCATCAACGACAATAGAGGATCCTCATGATATTTCTACTAAAGTATCTCAAACTTTTTTTTAGAATATTCAAGATACATGTACTCCATTTTCACCAATTGCATCAAAAAAGAGTAGACCTAGTGAATGTAGTAAAAACGATGGATCTAATCATGTGTCACTATGCTTTGTCCATACTAAATCATAGAATATAATACCTATAGCTTTTGAAAAGCAAGATTGTCTCCAGCTTCATCTTAAATGGACTCAAGAATTTTTAGCATGTGGGATTCCTTTCAATGTTATTTGTAATCCTATTTTCAAAGATGCTTTGATGTTACAATAAAATGCGAACATAGTATGTAGATAAAGTGAAAAAAAGTATTGAAGCTATTTTAAATTGAACAGTGCTTGACTATGTACCCATGTATGGATGTACAATAGCATTGGATGGATGGACAAGTTGTCAAAATAAGCCACTGATTAATATCATGGTTATATGTCCAAAAGGAAGCATGTTTTTGGAAGTTGTTGGTACTTCTCTTAAAGAGAAAAGTTTAGCTTTTCTTGTAAAGATATATGAACATGCTATATCATGTGTGGGTCGTCTGAAGAATGTGACTATGATAGTGATCCATAATGCATCTAATTTTTGAAGTGCTAGAATTGCAATTCAAAACAAGTATAAAGACATTACTTGGGTTCCATGCACAATTCATACACTAAATCTATTATTGAAAGATATAGGTAGATTATCTTTCATTAAACAAAGTTTATTAGATGCAAATCATGTGGTCACATTTATCAAAGAGCATAAATTTTCATATTCACTCTTTTGTTCAAAATCTCCCAATAAAACACTTCATATCTTTTGTGCTACATGATTTGCAATCGCCTATATTGTGCTCAGTGGATTATTGGAAGTAAAGCCAACCCATGTAGAAATGATTGCTGATCAAAGATGGGAAGCATGGCTAGAGAAATACCCTTCTTGTCGAGTTGCAGCTTCAAAGTGTACCTCTCTAATATAGTCACAAAATTTTTGGCATAATCTTGAAAAAATCGTCGGTATCACTAAACCATTTGTGGAACTTTTACGAATTGCTGATACTGATAAGTTTGTGATAGGAAAATTTTATTGGATCATGTCAGATGCTATTCAAAAATTGAAAGACTTTAATCAATTTTCATTATGAGAAAAAACATAGATTGTATCATTAGCAAAGAAAAGATGGACGCAAATTCATACTCATTTACATGGAACAATGTTCATTTTGGATCCAGCATTTCAACTCAATGGTCAAGCATCAAACAAAGGAGTCAAGGAAAATTTCAAAACCACATGTGAGTTATTACTTCTAGGTATAGATGGTTGAGATGCATTCCACCAAAGAGTGGCTTATGTAAATCGAGAAGGTTGTTTTGGAGATCTATGGCACATTGAAGTGATTCAAAATCATCCACCTCCTATATGGTGGAAAGATTATGGAGGTGAAGCAGTGCTGCAACATATAGCTATGAGAGTGCTTTCAATAGCGGCTTCAAAGTGGTAGTTGTGAATGTAATTGGAGTGCATATGATTTTCTTCATACAAAACAAAAGAATCGCTTAAGTGCGTCACGTGCCAATGATTTGGTATATGTGTTTTGTAATATGCAATTGTTACATGGAGCAAGATAGCTTCTATAGCAGCACAACAAACTTTTGGAGAGTTTCAAACTCATGAAAGTTTAACAAATGATTCATGGAGAGATCATGATTAAGATGTAGATCACAACGATGGTTCAGACATGGAAGAAATAGATGACATGGTACCTGTCATAGATGATGATATTCAAAATGAAGAAAATCATGTGCTTTGAATAATTTGATTAGATTTAATTGCAAAATCAATGGCTTTATAATATACTGATGTCTTTGATTACAAAAAGAAGCTTGTCTATTCAGTGTTTTGTTGATCGAATAATTCATCGGTTGTGAACTGATCAAAAGATGATGATGCCTGTGAGATTTTTCCATATTTGCTTTCATATGCATCCATAGATATTTGTAAATTTTTTACTTGATTTTCTAGATCATCAATCCTCTTTTGTTTATCATCAATTGTTCTTCGTAATCTAGGAATTGTTAAACCTTCATTGTATAATTTTTCTCACTGTGATGATAAATCATGGATAAGATTATGTTTTTCAAGTAGCAAAATGTAGGGCCACTTTCAAGGAAGAGGGCCTTCATTTCCTTCATTACAAAATTCTGCCCAATTTTGAGGACGGCCCAAACCTATACCTTCATTCTTCGGGCGATCATCCCAATCTACACATCGATGAAGAATATCTTGTACAAAAACTTTTTGAACAAAATATAGTGCTATTTGATTATTATTTGGTAATGATCTATCAACTTGCACAAATCATCGAAGTAGACTTTTTGCTAATCCTTTATGTTGTAAGTCAGAAACTTTAAGGGTGCTATTTCTTTTGCCCTTCCTGTAACCCGAAAGAGAATATCACGAACAAAATGTTATGCACATAGCTTTTTGACTTCTTTCATTGATAGTGGTTCTCCTTCTAATCCTTCTGGCTCTAAATATTGATGGAATAAAAATGCTAATCCTAATTGTGCAAATTGAGCATTCTGCTCAAACAAAATCCTTTGAAATTCAGCACGATCAAGATCATTATTCACATGTGGCATTCTTGTCATGTTTTACTTTCAAATCTGCAAAACAGAAACACTAATTTTACTTCAGAAGAATTCACATAACTCAAATGATAGCACTTCATTTAATCCACATAGTTCAAATGAATCCACTTCATTTGATTCACATAGTTTATATCCAGTCAAATGGTACCACTTTACTTAATTCACTTAACTCAAATGATACCACTTCATTTAATCCACATTATTTAGATGATACTTGCAAGAGAACAAGGATTACGACCACCACATACTAGAGAGATGACTCTCCTCCCAACCAAATGCCTCTATATATAGCTCTCTCCAGGGGACTGCCTTCTTGGGCAGGTGGATGCTAATCATCCAAGTGTCAGCCATGTAACTACATGTGCGCCAAGTGTCCAGTGGATGCTTCTAGAAGGTTCTAGAGCTCTTTGGGCAAAATACTCTTCCCATGTACCTCATGGGGATTGAACCCAAGACCTCGTCCTTCACACCCTTGAGTCTTAACCATTAGGCTAAGTGGATTACTTGGTTACAAGAGTAAATGACCTCCTAGTAAGTCTAAACTCGAGATCTTTGGTCATACACACGGATGACCAAACGGTGTCCGATTTCAGATCTGTCTGAACCGGCCAGACCCTTGGATCATAGACTTACTTTATTACATTCTTCCCCCCTTGGAAAAGATTTTCGTCCTCGAAAATAGAGCTATATACATACTGTAGGCAACCCCCGAGCCTCATGTTCTAAAACTGGAAGAACATGGTCATGTTCTAGAACTGGAAGAACATGTCTCATCTCTGTGGTGGCATCCTTGCCCAAATGATTCAAAACACTATCTGGTTTTGCACTTTGATGAACAGGACAAAGTACAAACTAGTGAAGAATAATAAGGGTGGATCTAATGACATCCTTAGCTAATTCACATTTTCTGGATGTGCGATCTAGGCACAAACATGTGAACTAGGTGGATTCAAATTACTAGTCCATTTATAGGCATAACTGGTGCATGGGCTTAGTAATGAAGGTGGGATTCTTATCCCTCGCAAGACTTTGAGAATTCTTGATTCACTTGAATTTGTTTTGGAGAACTTGAAGTTTGGTTGTCCCATACATCTAACTTTAGATGTCTGTACAATGGTTTACTTTTATCTAACAGTTACTTGATTTTTTCACCCGACTAGAGGACTACTTTGTCCCAATGAGTTTGAAAAAATCCTATGTAAACTGTAGGAGAAAGTTTACCATTTCGGTGGAATCAACCATACTAACTTCACCAATTCAAATTCAAAATGAAAATTGTCCAACTTAGGACACTTTTCTCAAAGACTTTTAACTGAAAGTTCTTGGGAATTGTCAATCTGATGAGCAATTCCTAACTTCCCTATTCTAGAGTATACTGGACTCCAGGAAATCATTTATGCTATAACTTGAAGCAAACTCAAATGAATAAGTCCACTTAGACTTATCATCTTTTGAAGATTGAAAAGGTTCTTGTACATAACATCTATCTAGGACGTTCAAGTTAGTTATTTTATTCTAACCGGCTAACCCTGGTCTTTTGCAAAAGGAATCAGATACTATATCTGAGTCAACTTCAAAAGATTTGGAAAGCGGAAAGAAATAACTAAGACTCTGTACAACCAATTCAAACTTCGAATATACATAAACTTGCTATGAGTCAAAGACTAGATGACTCGGGACTTTTTACTTTTCAAAGATCTATTTCAACAAGATATTGAAGCATTGTCTTTATCTTTCAGAGAAATAAGCTGGATTCTCAGAAAGATACAAAGAAAACCAAAAACATCATCCAACCACAAGATACTAGTGTGGTAACCAACATCAGTGTGTCGACCCACTGAGGTTCTGTCGATGAGTTTTAAATATTCAAATAATGCTTCACTTGAGACTAAGTTCAAGTCTCATTCAATCTTTTTGACTCCTAATCGTGAATGCAATTCTTGTGCATTTCTTTGAGTCAAAAGAGTGAATTTTTTCAAGTTACACTAGGAACTGGATGCTTGACTTAGTCAATTAAATCTTAGTTGAAAAGATCAACTCAAAATCAAAGTCCAACTTCTTTCAGAAATTTATCAAATATTTCTGATCAATAACACTTAAACTTGAAGTGTTCTATGAAGATCTTGGAAGTTACTTACTTCATATCTTCAGTTTCCTTAATCTTGAAGTTACCTTGAAGTATCGTAAGATACTACTTTCACATCCTTTATGAATTAAACTTTCCTTGAAGTCTTAATTCCCTTGAGGATGAAACCTAACTTCAAAATCCAAACTAGGACTAAAAGATAATCATCATCCCACGGTTCGATGTCCCATACCATCTTTCCTACATCAATCTGAGTATAAAATCTGGTGTCCCATACCACCCTATTTTATATTCACATTAATGTGTGGGTGATTCTTATCCTAAAGTCTAAACATCTCTTGATAGAGTACCTTATTTCTTCAATTCTTTTACAAGAATTGGAAGTTTCAGGCATTACCTCTAACTAGATTTTCCTAGGTTTTGATTCCTTCGCATGATCACCTCTTAATCATGTGCTTTGCCTTGGAAACTTGAAAACCTCTTGACAGAATATCAATTCTTCTTTACTGGGGTTTTCAAATGAAAACCAATCAGAATTCCAAGTTCTTGAATTTCTCAAATTCAAGTTCAATTGGTTATTCTTGACCAATTTTGTAGTGACAAGAGTTTATGACTTCTTGTCTTTAGATTCCTTTCTATACTGGTGCTTTTAGGTACCTATCCCGGCCAGGGCCTTTTACAGGAATCTTTCTACTGCCTTAGTCTAAGCATCCGCTCATGCTTTCTGGATTTGTACCAAAATCCCTTTAAGGATAGGCAAACACTTATATTTTACCTTCCACGGACTTAAGTACCGTCTTCACGGTTGCAGACTACATACTTGGAATTACTTCACTTTGTTCAGACTTAGAACAGCTTACTCTTTTTCACAATTTTCCATTGGATAAATGGAACTTGAGTGAATACTTCCTAAAGAAAATTTTTATTGCCAATACTTGGGCAATCTACAGGGTAGTTCCAATCGCATATTACTTGGACAATCATGGCCAAGATTGATCAAGTCTGGTTGATCTTGCGATAAAAATAAAGACTTATAGTCTTTATCTTTAAGATCTCTTAAACTATCTTAAGCTTCTTTGCTTACCTGCAGGATTTTAGAGATCTTTCCCTCAACTTAAGTCCAAGCATTTTCTAATGCTTTTCAGATTCCAAAGCTAAGAATCTTTGATATACCGTTAGGTTATATCACTTATTTGGACTTAAATACCAAAACTGGTGGTTAGGAATTTACTGGGAACTACTTACTATATAACTTTTCTTGAAAGATGCTAGTCTCACGTCTGGGGAGATTTTTCTTTCAAGAACTTTTTGATTCCTATCAAGTAATACTAGGCTATAATTTGAAGCAAATGATTCATCTTGGAATCTTTTGCTTTCCAGTCTAATGATTCATCTTGGAATCGTTTGTAAAAAGAACATTTGAAAGAACTTCTTTCAAATAATATCCAAAAAATTTACTGATTCAATTGTATTCATTTCCTGAGTATCAAACTAGAGACATTTGCCAGTATGAAAGTTTAAGTTGAACTTTCATTTATGTGATATCGACTTCTATTCTTGAGTTTGATACAAAACTCATTATTATTGGTCAATCTTCAGATGTTACTAGAGTCCTTTAAACATATTTCACCAATCAAAATTATGTTTAAAGTCCAAGCATCTATTGATGATTGATCCAATAGTAATGTTATTGTGAACACAACTTTGAACTTTATAACTTGTTTAGGAGAAGTTCATGGATTGAAAATCCATTTCTTGGAGCTTTCTATTCCTAAATGAAAAGTTCACACTTGCTTCAAGTCTTTAGGAACTTATATTATTTCCTAAAGATTGCTTAGCTAGTTGCATCATTTACCAGAGATGCAACTATAGAACCTAACATCCTTTTATTGATATCAAGGATCAATTGATGTTGAGGTTTAACTTTTTGATTTCCATCACCCCTTGGGATGAAATCAAATGAAAATTTATAAAAGCTTGATACCTATATATCTTGGCAAAACATTTATATCCTAAAGAGATTTTGCCTTCATCATTCCTTGGACCTATCATATAATATGAATTTATATGTATGTTGGGAAGAGTTCATGAATCAATTAAGATCCTCTACTTGGAACATCTTCCTTCCCAAAGCTAAATTCATCTTGAACATAGTAGGAGAATGATCTCACATGAAATAGAAGGCTTGACTATTTCATATCTCTATTCCAAAAAGTTACTTACCGAGGTTTCATCATGAGATACAAATCTTGAAACCACAAGAAACTTCTTTAAAACTTTCGAAATCTTCTAAATAGAAGAGTGCTCATGGAAATTTGGAAATATAGTTGATGTTCTCATCCAACCTTGGGATGCTTGAGAAGTTACATAAAATATATAACTAATCAACTAAAGCTTTATCCGCATGACTTTCTAAGTACATCCAGGACTTAGAGTCATCATACATCACAAAAGAGTTTGCAAGTAATTAAATTTTCTTGGTCATCAAGAAAATTTATTACTTTTCTCTTAGTGCTTACTTATACCTAGCAAGACATCTAACATACTTAATTGTCATTAAGTATTTATCTTTGATAGTAGAATATCGACTTGGGAAGAAATCGACTAATTACTTGAGTTGCAAACTAGAACTAGTATGTCTTTGCAACTAACTAGTCCTTGGTCTTCCCTAATGTCAAACTGCGAGCTTTATAAAGTAAGCTAAATACTAAGAGAGTACATTCTCATATCTACTTGCAAACAGCATTCCATTCTTCCATGCAAATGCATGTATCTACATGCAAAAGCATATGTTCACATGCGTATGCATGCATGTTCTTTGCATGCTCAAAAAATAATACAATAATCATGCATGAACTTGATGCACGATTTTTTCCTTGTACTAAGAATGTATATCATGCAATCCTGATGCATGTATATCCTTTCCTTTGTCTAAATGCACTATGATATAAAAATACCCTTAAGGTGCAATAGAAAACTTTAGGTGCAATAGAAAACTTACTCAATGGAAAGGAAATCTATATTTAAACTACCAAGATACATTCTTTGATGCACAAGGATCTTTTGAAATCAAATCTTTCCTTAATGCAAACTAATGCTTGAAATAAGAAATTGATTGTTTTCATTATCTTAATCTAGACTTAATCAATTGAAATCTTAGCTATTTCAATGTGCATCTAGGATTAAGTGTAGAATAATGAAAACAAGATAAATCAAGCATTAAGATCAAGCAGAAATTGGAAAATACTTAGCTTTGATCAAAGCTTCGTCCATCCCTTGATCCTTTGGAAGAGTGATTCATCCTCTTGATCCTTGCGAGGAGCTATTCACCATTCTTGAAGCTTCCTCATCAAGAAATAGTCTTGGATGACTTGGTCCGTCGAGATCTACTAACTTAGGCCTCCGGATCTTCACTCCACAGCTCCAATTCCTTCAAGCTTTGCTCAATCTTTGATTCTCCTTGTTTGTTTCTTTGGCTAAAAGCAGAATACTTCTCGGGTTCGGCCTGCAACAACTGATTTGGCTCCTTGGATGGATGAGAGTTGGGCTTGCACTTCAGCTGTGTTTACTGCTTTAGTAAACTTTGCTCTGCAACTGTAGGCAAGTAAAACTCGTGGGCGATGTGGCTATGTGAGCATGCTCCCAAGGAACCCGTCTGGGTTCGATCCCTAGCAGGCGCAGCGGGCAGAGAAAGCTACTAATATTTTGTTCCTTTCTGAGATCTGCTGCAGCGCTGGATTAGGAATTGAAGTTTCTGCAAGAGCATTAGCTCACGAATGGCGCACGGTAGCCTTGGATAGAAGAGTGATCTCTTGTGCAGGCGACCAGAGTTCGAATCCTTGACCTCACACCTCTGCAATCGACCTTTTTGCGCCTTATCTAGAGCTCGATGACAGTGCCGGTCTTTACCAAAAGAAAGTAACCTGCATCTCTTGGACGTAATCTCGCCGTGGGCGCCTTGGGTAAGCTATCTCAGCCTTATAGGGGGGGCGAGGGTTCGAATCCCCTCTGCTTCACCAGAGAATATTAACTTTTAGATCTTCATATTAAGATCTTCTTCAGCGCCTACTTTGATCAATACTGTCTGCTGCAGATAAGTCTTCACGTGCACGACGTGCTCTAGTGGTTAGAGTAGCGCGCTCCCAACAGAGGGGCGGGAGTTCGAATCTTGCCGGCAGCACACAGAGATGAATTCTTTTTAGTACTCTTTTGCTCTAAGCTAAAGCATAAGAATGATAGCGGCACGCATCTCTAGACAGCTGCGAGGAGAGATTCGAAAGAGATCAAGACATCCACGAGCAAAATGATGAGCAAGATGATGGTGAGCCTATCAAGGTCTCCATGGAAGCTCAACCTTGAGCTCTGATACCAATGCAAGAGAACAAGGATTACGACCACCACATACTAGAGAGATGACTCTCCTCCCAACCAAATGCCTCTATATATAGCTCTCTCCAGGGGACTGCCTTCTTGGGCAGGTGGATGCTAATCATCCAAGTGTCAGCCATGTAACTACATGTGCGCCAAGTGTCCAGTGGATGCTTCTAGAAGGTTCTAGAGCTCTTTGGGCAAAATACTCTTCCCATGTACCTCATGGGGATTGAACCCAAGACCTCGTCCTTCACACCCTTGAGTCTTAACCATTAGGCTAAGTGGATTACTTGGTTACAAGAGTAAATGACCTCCTAGTAAGTCTAAACTCGAGATCTTTGGTCATACACACGGATGACCAAACGGTGTCCGATTTCAGATCTGTCTGAACCTGCCAGACCCTTGGATCATAGACTTACTTTATTACAATACTACCTCATTTAATCCACTTAACTCAAATGATACCACTTCATTTAATCCACTTCATTCAAATGAATCCACTTCATTTCATCCACATAATTCTAAAGATAGCACTTCATTCAAATGAATCCACATAATTTAATCCACATATTACAAATGCATCCACTTTATTTCATCCATAGAATTCAAAAGATGGAACTTCATTCAAATGAATCCACATCATTTAATCCACATATTACAAATGAATCCACTTCATTTCATCAACATAATTCAAAAGGTGGCACCACATAATTCAAAAGATAGCACTTCATTTAAATGAATCCACATCATTTAATCCACATGTTGCAAATGAATCCACTTCATTTCATCCACATAATTCAAAAGATAGGACTTCATTCAAATGAATCCACATCATTTTATCCACATATTACAAGTGAATCCACTTCATTTCATCCACATAATTCAAAAGATAGCACTTCATTTAATCCACATTATTCAAATGTTACCACCTCATTTAATCCACTTAACTCAAATGATGTCACTTCATGTAATCCACATAATTCAAATGAATCCACAACATTTACTCCACTTAATGCAATATTTATTCCACATAGTTGAATTGAATACAAATCGTTTTCAATATGGTCTTAATCCATTTGTCATGGATATCTTTAAACCATACCGAGTTAGATTCAAGAATACTCTAAGTAGTTCATGTGTGTCTACTCTTTTTGATACATCTTTGTCAAGCTAGTTCTAAAGCATATTTGAAGTTGAAAATCTCATTTCTATCAAAGGGAAAACTATTTAAATCTATTATATTTCAAGAGTTGCAATAGTAGTATCAAAACTGTAAATGTCTCCTGACTTTTATTAAAAGGTGGAGGACTAGTGGATATACGTTCGGGTGCAATCCATACGTTTGGGTGCAATCCACCAGTACTTTCGACGCCACTCATTTCTAGTTGATATTTTTAAATCAGGTAGCTTCGAAAAACATTTTTTTGTTGGTAAATATGTTGCTCTACCAAAATCACATAACCCGATATAAGCATGGTGAGCTTCAAAATGCAATAAAATGTTGCGTGGATGGAGATCATTATGGGATATATTACAAGTGTGTAAAAATGACATGGTTTGCAATAATCTGTTGATCAGCTTCCAAATGTCTTCAAGGTTGTTATGTCTTCTTTTGTGTCTTTAATACCTCTGCTTTGTGGTACATTTAGGTACTCCTTCTTCATTTTCTCCAGCCACATGTCTAATGTACCACCATTCCACAGTTTGAAAATAAGACACGGGCTTTTGCTATGGTGCCTAGCTAATCCAAGTGGATTAATAATTCCACTATGTGTAACAGATAAAAGTGTGGCTTTATTCATGGCTTCGTTCTCTGGTGTTTGTATGACTGCACCATGTAATTTGAATAACTTGGCTGCAAATACTTTGTTGATGAATCTCGAGTGGGTTATTCTGACTTTATGGATCATTCCATATTGTCTTTCCCCCACAAAAGCTGCATCTTTGAAATGAATAGATGAATATGGGAGCAAAAAAATATTATTTTAATGTTTGATCTCCCATATTCACATGTGTATCTCTTGTATTTGGAACTATCGATGGTCTCTCTCCATGTTCAGTTGTGTCCGATCTCAATCGCTTTCCTCTCTTCATTGTGTGATAATGTAAATAAAAAATTTGATTTTGTCGATGAATCCAGGCATTGTGGTGGTATCCAATGCCAATGACTCTACTACTTTGATGATCTATCTAAAGATACAAGTAAGTTCTTTGGACATTTTTTCATCTAATACCTGTGCTCCACGTGACACACTGCCAAATTTATCTTCAATGTTGATATATTTTGTTCTAGATAATTGCTCAATGAAATCTTTGTAATTAGATATGTCCATGGCTAGAGTGATTTGATCTTCTCTCATTCCATACATGTAGGACAAAATCTTCCAAAAATTTTACCTGCCATCTATGCAAAAATAAAAAAATATCAAACTATCAAAATTGATATCAAAACTTTAAACACAAATCTAATTCATAAAAATAATAATAGAAAATAAATCCCATAAATAAAATGATAGATACTCGAATACATTTTAAGTACACATATACATAGATTCATCAGTAAGTGTATGGATAGATAAATCAATAGTATGTATAGACAAATGATAGAAATATGGATAGTTAGTTAGATAAGTAGATTTATAATTAAATAGAAAGTGTAGTTATAATCTTGAAGTGAATCTATGTAACTATTAAGAATGGAAGAGTCAAAGAATCAGACATTCATAATAGTTCATATACACTCACTATATTGTGTATGAGTCTTGTTATATGAATGTATATAACTACTGTGATAGTAAGAGTCAAAGAAGTAGACAATCACAAGAGTTTCTATACACCTTGTGACCTACACTAAGTATGCTCATCGGAACCTAAGTGACTATTGTGAGAGTAAGAGTCAAAGAATCAGACAATCACAATAGTTCCTATACACTCCCTATACTATTGAAAGAGTAGGAATCAAGGTGGCGATTCAAACAATCTCAGTAGATCTATTACTGAGTCCTATACTAGTATGAGAGTAAGAATTGATGTAGCGAGTCAAACAATCATAGTAGTGGTTTATTTTTAAATTTTATTCATCAATGTATACAAGTAAGAAATGCTTTCATGAGTCAAACATGTATACAATTGACGATTAAAAAACATAAAACTAATTATATAAATACAAATCACGCATATATAAGAGACGCATATGCGAATCATACAATATGCATGATACAATGAATTGTTGATATATTTAGGTAGTGATGTGTGTGAACACACTAGGACTACCAGGGCACTTTTTTCCCTCTTTAGGAGGTCCACCCCTGTATATATGCCTATAGCCCTAACACGTTACTAATCTTTGTACATTCTAGTGGTAATACATTCAGTATTGTGTGTTATGCTCCAAGCTTCTTCTTCTTCCTTTTGATGTTTGCATGCTTCCGCAGACGTCTAACTCCAACAACTGGTATCAGAGCAGGTCGCAGCTTCATCTAGGGCATCATCGACACCCCTCCGATCACAGTCTCAAAATCGCACGAAATTTGTTGTGCATACTCAGGGTGATTAGGAGATCAAAATGAGGCAAAGCTCCGAATGCACTATTGCAATGCTTATGCAGGCTATTTCATCTTTTTGTGCCAAAGATATATACAGATTTTGGTTTGCCAATTAAGCATCTCAAAGTCTGTTGTAGGTTTAGCAGAACTTGACAAGGTAGTTTTGTTCAACTTTTTGAGATATAGTCAATTTTTTGCATCAAGGTATTTTAGTCAGTGGCCATGGTTGAAAACAATGATGTATTTAGCATGTTGGCTGTTAAAGATAAGTTGGATGGTAAGAATTACCCATTATGGGCTTATATGATGCATCATGTATTGGTTGCAAAAGGACTGTGGAACATTGTGTAGGGCATTGAAAAATGTCCTATTACACCTGCAAATACAAGTGCTGAAACTGATGTTGATGGTGTCAAAGATGGTGATATTCTACAGATTCTTGTTCGTGCTGCGGTTTCTACTGCACCTATTGCAGAGAAAATTTGTTGGGATGGCAGAGATGCTCATGCACATGCACATGCATTGATAGCCTTCTCTTTCAAACAAGCCATTATTCCTCACATTTGCTCTTCCAGAAACTAAGGATGCTTGGGATACACTTACCACTTTGTACCAGGCAAGGAATGAGGCTCGTGTTGCTTACCTTCGAAAACAATTAGAGAGTGATCACATGAATGAAGGTGATTCCATGGACAGTTTTTGACAAAGATCAAAGATTTGAAAGAAAAAATTATTTTTGCTAATGGTCTTGCCTGATAGTTCACTTGTGCAGATTGTTCTGAATGGTCTTCTCGATTCATATCAAAGTTTTGCTTCTACTCTTCGTTTGATGATGAAAGGCAATCCAAATACCTTGACATTTGAGGAGTTAGTCTCTGTTCTATTGCAGGAAGATTAGTCTAGGTAGAACAGGTCCATTATGCGTGTTGCAGATCAAGCTTTCTTGGCTAGTCAGAAGGGCAAAGGTAAATGGAGCTCTTGTACTAGTAAGCAAAAATCTGCAAATTCTACAAAATTAAAGAAGGATGACAGAGATGACAAGAAAAAAGAAAAGCAGAAATTGTCTTGCAAGTATTGTAAAGTAAATGATCATGTCATAAAGAATTTTCCAAAACTGGCTGCAAAAGAGGCAAAGAAAAAAGAGGCTGGAATGTTTGTTGCAGAGGCCTCTACACCGAAAACAGAGTCTGCTAATTTAACGCAAAATGGAGAATGGGCCTCTACTACTGTTTGCACTTTTGACCCATCTTCTCCTAAACAGTGTATGTCTGTAGTAGACTGAGATGTTTGGTACTTTGATAGTGGGGCAACCAAACATATTACCTCACAGCATAGTTTCTTCACTTCACTCAGACCTGCCTCTAGAGGGAATATTGTCACATGTGCCAACAACTCCTCTTATCCTGTCATGGGAGTTGGTAAGATCATTTTGACTACTTTTGATGGTAGTTCTTTTACATTATCAGATTCTTTATTTGTGCCAGGGATCAAGAAGAATCTCTTATCAGTTTCAACCTTAGCCAAGATTGGCTTGGTTGTGAAATTTGTTGATGACAGATGTACAATTCATGATTTCTCAAATGGCAGCGTCATTATTGCTTCTGGCATTTTATGTCGTGGCATTTTATGTCGTATGTCAAATGCAAAGCTTCGGCATGCACGCTTTGGTCATCTGACTTTTGCTAGTTTGCTACGCATGTAGAAATTTGAAATGGTGTCCTCTTTGCCCAAACTTGAGGCACCTTGTAAACATGTCTGTGAAGGCTATATTTTGGGCAAAATGCATCGTTCTTCCTTTCCAAAAGATGGTTTAGTTGGAGCTTTTCAAAAATTGCAGCTTATTCACAATGATGTCTGTGGTCCTGTGCAGACATCCTCTTTTGGAAACTATCTTTACTTCGTGACTTTCATTGATGATTTTTCTAGGCATGCATGGGTATATCCATTGAAAGCAAAGTCTGAAGTGTTTATGTGCTTCAAACAGTTTTTGGTTTTGGCTAAAAATCTGTTAGCATGTAAAATGGGCACCCTCCATTTTGATCGAGGGGGAATATATGTCTTCTGACTTTAATGCATTTTTGGCTGAACATGGGATAAAACATCAATGTATAGTGCCATATACACCTCAATAGAATGGAGTTGCAGAACGAAAGAACATGTCACTCATGGAGATGGCGAGGTGTATGGTCAAGACGGCTTTACCACATAGTTTTTGGCTTGAGGTTGTAATGTGTACAACATATGTACTTAACACGTCCCACTAAAGCACTACAGTCTATTACTCCATATGAGGCTTGGCATGGTCACAAGCCATCTGTTGCTCATCTGCGTGTTTTTTGTTGTTTGGCATATGCATTAGTGCATGAACAACAATGCAGAAAATTGGATGATAAAGTAGTGAAATGTATTTTTTTTGGGTACAGTTTTGAAAGCAAAGGCTATCATCTCTATTGTCCACAGACTAAATGCATTTTGGTTAGCCATGATGTTGTTTTTCTCGAAGATGCTATTCATTCATGACTTTCATGTACTAAGGAGACATCTATTAGCTCCAAAGACATGTATGATACTTTGCTACCTCTCTTAATAGGTGGATAGTCTAGTGTTGGTCCTAATGAGGCAACTTCTCAACCTTTACAGGTTTCATGTGATGATGCAGATCATTCCATTTCTGATGCAGATTTACATGATGCACTTGTTCATGAGAGAGCTGATATTGAGGAGGCAAAAACTATGCCAAAATGGCTAGTGTAGACTTTGTGTGACAACAAATTACATGCACCTTTGTCATATCGTACTCAGTCAAGCTCTCATATTGCCTCTTTTGCATCAGATTACTATGTTATGGCTATGTCTAGTCTCTGTGATGAGAATGAGACTGTTTTGTTTGATGAAGCACAAAATTATGAAAATTGAATGGCTGCTATGCAATATGAATATGTTGTTATAATGAATAATGGTACCTCATCTTTATGTGACTTGCCTCCTAGCAAGAAGGCCATTGACACTAAGTGGGTATACGAGTTGAAGCATACACATGATGGAATAGTTGATAGGTATAAGGCTAGGCTCATTGCAAAGGGTTATGCGTAGGAAAGAGGCATTGACTTTGATGAGACCTTTGCACCTACATGCGGAATGACTACTGTTTGTAGCATCTCTGCACTTGCAGCTCATCATGGTTGGAAGGTACATCAGTTGAGCATTAAAACAACATTTCTGAATGGTGACTTGCATGAGCAGTGTATGTTTTTCAGCCCCGTGGCTTTGTGCAGAAAGGGCATGAAAACCAGGCATGCAGGTTAAAGAAGCATTCTATGGTTTAAGGCAAGCACTGATGGGGGATGAATATAACACCCCAATGCAACAATGGAAGATGGCTGCCCTCCACTAGGTCCACAAGTAGTGATATATGCTCATTGTTCTGAACTTTTCTCTGCACCAGTACATAGACTTAAAATGAAATTTTGTAGACTTATAGTAGACTATAAGATCTACCCAACAAGCTTTAAATCATCCAAAATAGATATTCCAGCTGGGAGAATCACCCTCTGCAAATCAGGCTACTTCTTTGCAACACTCTCTACCTATGTGTAGAGATATACCTTCACAAAGTTGACAATTTCTCACAACTCACTCGGTCAAATAACTTGAAACTTTGGCAAAGTTCAAGGTAGTATATGATTAGACCAAATAAAGCTTGAAATCAATGAAAACGAGTACAATGAGAGAGAAAACAATGCTCTACAATCTGGTACAATCAGATTTGGAAAAGCCTAACTACACCTCTAGATTGAGAGGAGCAAAATCATGAGAAAATGAGGTAAGCAAGCAAGGGGGCTTCTTTTTGGAGTCTATGACTTCACTAAACTAAGTGGGAACCTCATGGAATGCATACAACTCAAGAAACAAAGGCGGGATGATGCTTATATAGAGTTTTACTTTTCCTACAATCTAGCTAACCACCCACCAATCAGTGTAAGTGCACTTTTTGGTGGTTGATTTGATGAGATTTGAATTTGATTGAGTTAGTTGGAGCTTATAGCTTTATTCCATGACTTTGGGTCCTCCTTTTTTATTGGTCCACTTGCAAAACTGATGGTTGAGCCCTTTTGCATGATTGAGACTTGATTTTCAACACTCCCCGTCAAGTCGCAATGCCTAGATCCTTCATTCCAATGCATGCCTTGAAGTGTTGTAGCTTTACTCCATCCAATGCTTTGGTAAACATATCTGCATATTGGTCCTTTTTATTGAAATGCTCCACGTTGACATCCTTTGACATGATCTTTTCTCTAATAAAGTGGTAATGCACTTCTATATGCTTCGACCTTGCATTGAACATTGGATTTTGAGCCAAGCATATGCTACTTATGTTGTCACAAAAAATAGGTACTTGCTTAACGTGCAAATCAAGATCAACAAACAATTTCTTGAGCCACATAAGCTCACATGAGACTTGTGCTAAGCCTCCATACTCAGCTTTGGTCGATGAGAGAGCCACTGTTGGTTGTTTCCTTGACATCCATGAGATGGTCTTCTTCCCTAGCATGATAACATATCCACTAGCGCTCCTCTTGTCATCTTTGGAACCTGCGCAACAAGTCTTGGTGCTTGCAAAAATTGAGATAAGACTCCAACTACATGTGCAATATCTGGTCTTGTCATAGTAGCATACAAGAGAGAGCCAATTATTGACCTATACATGGTGACATCCTTCACTTCTTCACCTTCATGAGAACTTAGTTTAACATTTACTTCTAATGGATTTGAAATGGGCTTGCAATCACACAAGCCAAATTTCTTCAAAATATCTAGAATGTATTTCCTTTGCATCAAGTATATACCTTCCTCTTTATATAGTACTTCAATCCCAAGGTAGTACCTTAAAATCCCTAAATCTGAGATTTTAAACTCACATCCAAGCTTCCTTTTTATGTCCTTGATGTTGGCTTTAACATCCCATGTAATGATCAAATCATCAACATATATACAAATGAAAATAATTTTGCTACCTTCCTTCTTCACAAGGAGTGATAGGTCTGCATGACTCTCATTGTATCCACATTTTACCAAGTAGTCCACAAGTCTCTGGTTCCAAGCTCTTGGGGCTTGCTTAAGTCCATAAAGAGCCTTCTTTAGCCTACATATATGATGTGAAAACCTCTCATCTTCAAAGCCTTGGGGCTGCTCCACGAAGACTAGCTCTTCAAGCTCTCCATTTCGGAAAGCATTCTTCACATCCAACTAGTGCATCTTCCAACCTTTTGAGGCTAAAATTGCAATCAAACTTCTGATGGTGGACATCTTAGCTACTAGATTGAATGTTTCCTCAAAGTCTATGCCATAGGTTTGAGCAAAACCTTTGGCAACCAGCCTTGCTTTATACCTAGAGATGCTCCCATCTACATGCCTCTTTTCCATGTACACCCATTTGTTGCCAATGACTTTCATGTCCTTTGTTCTTGGCACCAATGACCAAGTATCATTTTCTTCAAGTGCCTTGACTTCCTCCTCCATTGCTTCAATCCATTCCCTATGCTTATTTTCTTCTTCAAAAAAGTTATGTTCTTCACAAGCTATAACTTGACTCATGTAGGCATAGTGTCTTGCAATGAATGAATCATAAGTTAACCTTTGAACATGGTATTTAACCCTATTGGATGACCTTACCTCACCATTAGGTTGTAGGAATCTCCTCCTCCTTGGTTTAGATGCTTTAAATCTTGGAGTTTCTAGTTTTTCCATATGTTCGTCAATTGTAGATTCCATGTCTACCCATCGATGGTCTTCATCATTTGCCTTTTCCTTTCCTTTGCTACTTCCTTCACTTGAATGAGCTTCATTCCTTGTCCTTCCATGCCAAGCTGATGTGATACTCTCCTCTGATGGTGTGCTTGAAGTGGTTGGACCACTCATCTCCATGCTTTGTTGTTGCTCTTTGAACTTCTTCTCGGCTTCATATGCATCATCAACCTGTAACACATCTTTGATACCATACCAAGGCAGCAACTCATCAAATATTACATCCCTAGACACCTTAAGCTCTTTGGTGAAAGGATTATAGCATCTAAACCCTTTTGCTCTGAAGAATATCCAAGAAATATACACCTATCTGCCTTTAGGTCTAACTTGTGTCTCAATTCTTGAGGTATGTGGACATAACACACACAACCAAATACTTTGAGATGTGAAAGATTGGATTTCTTACCACACCAATCTTCATAAGGTGTAACTCGACGTACTCCTGAGTTTGAACACCTATTCATAATGTATGTGGCTATATTTGTTGCATCAGCCCAATAAGAGTGAGGAACATTCATCTCAATTAACAAAGTTCTAGCACTTCTGCTATGTATCTATTCTTCCTCTCTGCCACCCCATTTTGTTGAGGTGTATACCTACAAGTGAGTTGCCTTTTGATGCCATGGTCATGTAGAAAATTTGAAAATTCATTTGAAAAATACTCTCCCCCTCCATCCGATCTAAGAATCTTTATATACTTCCCTGTTTCCTTCTCCACTAGGTTTTTGAACCTCTTGAAGTGGTAAAATACCTCTGACTTTGACTTCATGCAATACATCCAAACAAACGTTGAATGATCATCTATAAATGTGACAAAATATCTGTTACCTCCAATGGATGGCTCTCTTGTAGGTCCCCATACATCTGTGTGTATGAGATTCAACACTTCATTGCTTACATGTGCTCCCTTCTTGAATGGCAATCTGCTTTGTTTCCCTAATTGACAAGCATGGCACGAATGTTGCATAATCTGAATCGACTCTTTCACTTGAACCATACATCATAAGCAAGTTCTCATTTTCTGAATTTGCTGAAGTACTAGCATAATTACCTTGGTTCCTTTTGTATCCTTGATTGCCTCCTCCTTTGGACCAACAATCTCTTGCATAATGGCTTGATTTTCCACAATTGTAGCATTGTCCATTGGATGCTTCTCTTCCATGTGGTCTTCCTCTAGTGGAGTTAGACGCCTGCGGAAGCACATGAACACAAGGAAGAAGAAGAAGCTTGGAGCACAACACACAATACTGAATGTATTACTAGAGAATGTACAAAGATAAGTAGCCCATTAGGGCAATTGGCGTATATACAAGGGGGGGGGGAACCTCCTAAATAGGGAAAAAAGTGCCCCGGCGGTCCTAGTGTGTTCACACACATCACTACCTAAATATATCAACAAATCCCCCCTGGGAGTGATGCGGTGAACAAGGAGCTGGCACTCATGTATAAGGAAGTGCCAAGCTATGTCGAAATCACTCCACAAAAGGAAGTAAGCCCAAAGCTTTGCGGAAAGCTTCAAACTTCTCCCTAGGCAGAGCCTTCGTGAAAAGGTCTGCAATGTTCTCCTATGTGGGCACATATGCCAAGCTAATCTCCCCAACAGAGAACCTCTCCCCAACATAGTGATAGTGCACTTCAATGTGCTTAGTGCGAGCATGGAACACAGGGTTCCTTGCAACTGCCAATGCGCTCTCACTGTCAGTGAAGATGGTGGTGGCAGAAGACTGGCCAACACCCAAATCAGCCATAAGGCGTCTGAGCCACACACACTCAACAGTCGCTGTGAAAGCTTCCCTATACTCAGCCTCACAACTGGAAGTGGCCACAGTAGGCTGCTGCTTGCTCAACCAAGATATACATGAGCTACCAAGCATGAAGCAAAAACCACTTGTGGACACACGAGTGTCATAGCAACCAGCCAAATCTGAGTCAGAAAAAGCATGCAAATTTGGCGATAGTGATCCCCCCTTGGGATAAAACAACCCAAGTAGCCGAGTACCACTTAAGTAGCGAAAGATGCGCTTAACCACCTTCCAATGCGTGACTCTTGGGCAATGCATAAACCTGCTCATCTGTGAGACAGCAAACTGAATATCTGGCCGAGTAATGCATAAGTAAATCAAGCATCCAACAGCCTGCTGACGGAGAACAACATCAAATGCATCTCCAGCATCATGAAGACTCAATCGTAAACCTGTCTCCATAGGAGTGGCAATAGGCTTACAGTCTTCAAGGCCAAAATGCTGCAATAATGTGTCAATATATTTCGTTTGACACAAAGCCATTCCACCATCAACTTGCATAAACTGAATGCCCAAATAGTGATGCAAATGCCCAAATCAGAAATCTCAAATGAGGCATGCAAATCAGCCTTGAAATCAGCAATATGCTTCTCAATAGGACCAGTGAGCAGCATGTCGTCAACATAGACAACAATGATCAGAAGCACATCATTAGCATGCTTAACATATAAGGTGCTTTCAGTTGGACTGTTCTCAAAACCATGTGCAACCAGATAGGCATGTATCTTCTCATACCAAGCACGTGGTGCTTGCTTTAAACCATATAATGCCTTCTTTAACCTGCACACCTGGTTTTCATGCCCTTTCTGCACAAAGCCACGGGGCTGAAAAACATACACTTCTTCATGCAAGTCACCATTCAGAAATGCTGTTTTAATGTCCAATTGATGTACATTCCAACCATGATGGGCTGCAAGTGCACAAATGCCCCGAACAGTAGTCATACGGCATGTAGGTGCAAAGGTCTCATCAAAATCAATGCCTCTTTCCTGCGCATAACCCTTTGCAACAAGCCTAGCCTCATACTTGTCAACTGTACCATCAGGTTTATGCTTCAGCTTGTATACCCACTTAGTGCCAATGGCCTTCTTGCCAGGAGGCAAGTCACATAAAGACCATGTACCATTCTTCATTATAGCATCATATTCAGATTGCATAGCAGCCATCCAATTTTCTGAATTCTGTGCTTCATCAAAAGAAAGAGGCTCATTCTCATCACAGAGACTAGACGCAGCCATAGCATAGCAATCTGATGCAAAGGAGGCACTATGAGAGCCTGAACGAGTACGATATGACAAAGGTGCTTCTAATTTGTTGTCACGCAAAGTCTGCACCAACCATTTTGGCATAGTTTTTGCCTGCTCAATATGAGCTCTCTCATCAACAAGTGCATCATGTAAATCTACATCAGAAATGGAATGATCTGCATCATCATATGAAACCTGCAAAGGCTGAGAAGTTGCCTCATTAGGACCAACACTAGACTGTCCACCTTTTTATGAGGCATCAAAGTATCATACATGTCTTTGGAGCTAACAGATGTCTCCTTAGTACATGAAAGCAATGGCTGAATAGCATCTTCCACAAAGACAACATCACGGCTAACTAGAATGTGTTTAGTCTATGGATGATATAGATGATAACCACCCAACAAGAATACATTTTACTACCTTACCATCCAATTTTCTGCGATGTTGTTCAGGCACTAGTGCATATGCCAAACAACCAAAAACACACAGATGAGCAACAGATGGCTTGCGGTCATGCCAAGCCTCATATGGAGTGATAGACTGCAATGCTTTAGTGGGACACTTGTTCAGTACATATGTTGCACACATGACAGCCTCAAGCCAGAAACTATGTGGTAAAGCCTGACTCTTGACCATGCACCTCGCCATCTCCATGAGTGACCTGTTCTTTTGTTCAACAACTCCATTCTGTTGAGGTGTATATGGCACTATACACTGGTGTTTTATCCCACGTTCAGCCAGAAATGCATTAAAATCAGAAGACATATATTCCTCCCCTCGATCAGAACAGAGGATGCCCATTTTACATGCTGACAGATTTTCAGCCAAAACCAAAAACTGTTTAAAGCACATGAACACTTTGGACTTTACTTTGAGTGGATATACCCATGCATGCCTGGAAAAATCGTCAATGAAAGTCACGAAGTAAAGGTAATTTCCAAAAGAGGGTGTCTGCATAGGACCACAGACATCACTATGTACAAGCTGCAATTTCTGTGTAGCCCGAACTGAACCATCTTTTGGAAAGGAGGAACACTGCATTTTGCCCAAAATATAGCCTTCACAAACATGTTTTCCAGCTGTCTCAAGTTTGGGCAAAGAGGACACCATTTCAGATTTCTGCAGGCGTAGCAAACTAGCAAAATTCAGATGACCGAAGTGTGCATGCCAAAGCTTTGCATATGACATAGCCTGAGAATCATTTACTGCACATGCCAAATCATTTTCAGATCTTTCATAGTCTATGAGCTTACACAGCCCACGACATAAAATGCCAGAAGCAATAATAACATCGCCATTTGACAGATCATAAACTGTACATCTGCCATCAATAAATTTCACAACCAAGCCAATCTTGGCTAATGCAAAAACTGATAACAGATTCTTCTTGATCCCTATCACAAATAAACCATCTGACAAAGTGAAAGAACTACCATCAGCAGTAGTCAAAATGATCTTACCAACTCCCATAACAGGATAAGAGGAGTTGTTGGTGCATGTAATAGTATTCCCTGTAGGGGCAGGCTCGAGTGAAGAGAAGAAACTGCGCTGCAAGGTAATATATTTGGTCGCCCCACTGTCAAAGTACCAAACATCTGAGTCTACTGCAGAAATGCACTGCTCATGAGAAGATGGGTCAAAACTACAAACAGCAGTGAACACCCATTCTTCTTCCTGCGCAAGATTAGCAGACTCCGTTTTTGGTGTAGAGGCTTCTGCAACAACCATTCGAGCCTCTTTCTTCTTTGCTTCTTTTGCAGCCAGTTTTGGACAGTTCTTTATGATATGATCATTCCCTTTACAGTACTTACAAAACAATTTCTGCTTTTCTGATTTTTTCTCATCTTTGTCTTGGTTCTTCGAATGTGCAGCATTTGCAGATTTCTGCTTACTAGTAGAAGAACTCCATTTTCCTTTGCCCTTCTAACTAGCCAAGAAAGCTTGATCTGCAACACACATAATGGACCTGTTCTTCGTGGAATGATCTTCCTGCAATAGAACAGAGACTAACTCCTCAAATGACAAGGCATTTGGATTGCCTTTCATCATCAACCGAAGAGTAGAAGCAAAACTCTGATATGAATCAGGAAGACCATTCAGAACAGTCTACACAAGTGAGCTATCTGGTATAACCTCATCAGCAGAAATCAACTGTTCCTTCAAGTCTTTGATCTTTGTTAGGAAACTGTCCATAGAATCACCTTCATTCATGTGCTCACTCTCCAACTGTTTTCGAAGGTAAGCAACACGAGCCTCATTCCTAGCTTGGTAGAATGTGGTAAGTGTATCCCAAGCATCCTTACTATTCTGCAAGAGCGAATATGAGGAATAATGGCACGTTTGACAGACAAAGCTATCAATGCATGTGCCTAGGCAATTCTGCCATGCCAACAAATCTGCTCTGCAGTAGGTGCAGCAGAAACAGCAGCACGAACAGGAATCTGTGGAATATCATCTTCGACACCATCTGCCATGCCAACAAATCTGCTCTGCAGTAGGTGCAGCAGAAACAGCAGCACGAACAGGAATCTGTGGAATATCATCTTCGACACCATCTTCATCAGCTCCAACACCTATATTTGCAGTACCTGTAGTCAGAGGTGTAACAAGACGTCTTTCAACACCCTGCACAATGTTCCACAATCCTTTTGCAACCAATACATGTCACATCATATAAGCCCATAATGGGTAGTTGGTACCATCCAACTTATCCTCAATAGCCAACATACAGAATACATCACTGCTTTCAGCCATGGCCGATGACTAAAATACTTTGATGCAAAAAATTGACTGTATCTCAAAAAGTTGAACAGAATTGCCCCAACCAATTTTGCTAGACCTGTAGCAGACTTTGAGACGCTTATACTGGCGAATAGAAACTGGTATATACCTTTGGCACAAAAAGACAAAATAGCCTGCACAAGTGCTACGATAATGCATTTGGAGGCCGAAACGAGCTCAGATCGCGATTTCAGCACCACAAAGCAAAGCAGTTTTGATCTCTGAAACACCCTGAGTATGCTCACCAAATTTCGTGCGAATCTGAGACTGCAAACGGAGGAGTGTCGATGGCGCCCTAGATGAAGCGACGACCTGCTCTGATACCAATTGTTGGAGTTAGACGCCTACGGAAGCACATGAACAACACAAGGAAGAAGAAGAAGCTTGGAGCACAACACACAATACTGAATGTATTACTAGAGAATGTACAAAGATAAGTAGCCCATTAGGGCAATAGGCGTATATACAAGCCGGGGGAAAAAAACCTCCTAAAGAGGGAAAAAAGTGCCCCGGCGGTCCTAGTGTGTTCACACACATCACTACCTAAATATATCAACATCCTCCTCTTCCTCTTGATTGATAGCTTTGGTTGGAGCCTTCTTGGTTGCTTGAGCTTGAGCTTGATCTTCCTCTAACTCTACCTTGGGAGTTTTTTCCACGTCTTTTTCCTTTGCCTCTATTTGCATAGAAAACTTGGGTTTGGCTGCCCTTTGATTGTGAACCTCCTTGGCTCATCTCCTCGGTCACCATAAATGTGACTAATTGATCAAATTCTGGTAGGGAATCCCTCACATAAGCTGATGTGGTGAATGCTTTCCACCTTTCATCCTCTCTCAAGCCATTGAGAGTGTGTGCGACAATATCATCATCTTCGATTGGGCTCCCAATTGAGCCTAGGCATCTGCAAGCTCCTTAACCTTCAAAATGTACTCATTTATGTTAGAACTTGGTGCTTTCCTAAGATTATTTAGCTCATTCTTGAGCTGAATCTTCCTTGCCTTGGTTGATGAAGAGTACAATCTCTCCAAGGTCTCCCAAACCTTCTTGGACATGTCCAAGTCTTGTATATGCCCTATCATGCTATTGATTATGTGTTGGGATAGAATAAATATGACTCTCCTATCCCTTTCTATCCATTCATTAAGTGCCTTGACCTGTCCTTGAAGTGGTGGATCATGTACATGAGGCATTGGCTCCGTGCCACTCACTAATCCCCACAATCCTTTGCCCATAAGGTAGTTGTTAACTCTAAATTTTCATGGTTGATAATTGCCTTTCTTTAACTTCTCCATTTGTGCATTATAATCAGCCATACTGAGCTCTAAGATGCTTCTCTAGCTTCTTCTCAAGTGTTCGTATGCTTTAGAAGGTGTGGATATTACCTTTTGATAGATTCTTCCTTGCTAATCTTCAACTAGTTGAGATCTTGATCGACGTAGCCCCCTTTCGATGTCTTTTTGCTTTGATAAGTCCTCCTTGTGCTTCCACGATATTACCTTTTGATAGATTCTTCCTTGCTAATCTTCAACTAGTTGAGATTTCGATCGACGTAGCCCCTCGATGTCTTCTTGCTTTGATAAGTCCTCCTTGTGCTTCCACGAGTTGTCTTGATCCCTTCAAGTGTTCAATATGATGCCCATTGATGTTTCCAAGCCTCCAAAATGGCTCTATTACCACTAATGGGGGATGATTCTAACACCCCAATGCAACAATGGAAAATGGTTGCCCTCCACTAGGTCCACAAGGAGTGATATATGCCCACTGTTCTAAACTTTTCTCTGCACCAGTACAGAGACTTAAAATTAAAATTTCCGAAATTCTAATAGACTATGAGAGCTACCCAACAAGCTTTAAATCATCCAAAATGGGTATTCCAGCTAGGAGAACTACCTTCTACAAAACCAGCTACCTGTTTGCAACACTCTCTGCCTATGTGCAGAGATATACCTTCACAAAGTTGGCAATTTCTCACAACTCACTCGGTCAAATAACTTGAAACTTTGGAAAAATTTAGGGTGCTATATGAGAGACCAAATGAAGCTTTAAATCAATGAAAATGAGTACAATGAGAAAGAAAAAAATGCCCTACAATATGGCACAATCAGATTAGGAAAAGCCTAACTACACCTCTACATAGAGAGGAGCAAAATCATGAGAAAATGAAGTAAGCAAGCAAGGGGGCTGCTTGCTGGAGTTTATGACTTGAATTCAATAAACTAAGTGGGAAACTCATGGAATGCATACAACTCAAGAAACAAAGGTGGGATGATGCTTATATAGAGTTTTACTTTTCCTACAATCTAGCTAACCACCCACCAATTAGTGTAGGTGCACTTTTTGGTGGTTGATTTGATGATATTTGAATTTGATTGAGTTTGGTGGAGCTTCTAACTTTATTCCATGACTTTGGGTCCTCCTTTTTTATTGGTCCACTTGCAAAAATCATGTTTGAGCCCTTTTGCATGATTGAGACTTGATTTTCAACAAGCACCACATGCTTGGTATGAAAAGATACATGCCTATCTCATTGCACATGGTTTTGAGAATAGTCCAACTAAAAGCACCTTATATGTTAAGTGTGCTAATGATGTGCTTCTGATCACTGTTGTGTATGTTGATGACATGCTGCTCACTGGTCCTCATGAGAAGCATATTGCTGATTTTAAGGCTGATTTGCAAGCCTCATTTGAGATGTATGATTTGGGGCATTTGCATCATTATTTGGGCATTCAGTTTATGCGAGTTGATGGCGGAATAGCTTTGTGTCAAATGAAATATTTTGACACATTATTGCAGCATTTTGACCTTGAAGACTGCAAACCTATTGCCACTCCTATGGAGACAGGTTTATGATTGAGTCTTCATGATGCTGGAGATGCATTTGATGTTGTTCTCTATCATCTGGATGTTGGATGCTTGATTTACTTATGCATTACTGGGCTAGATATTCAATTTTCTATCTCACAAATGAGCAGGTTGCCTAGGTGTCAAGCATTGAGAGGCGATTAAGGGCATCTTTCACTACTTGAGTGGTATCTGGCTACTTGGATTTTTTTATCCCAAGGGGCGATCGCTACCACCAGATTTACATGCTTTTTTTTTACTACGACTGGGCTGGTTGTTATGACACTCATGTGTTCACTAGTGGCTTTTACTTCATGCTTGGTAGCTCATGTATATCTTGGTTGTGCAAGGAGCAGCCTACTGTGGCCACTTCCAATTGTGAGGCTGAGTATAGGGCAACTTTCATAGTGTCTATTGAGTGTGTGTGGCTCAGACGCCTTATGGCTGATTTGGGTGTTGGTGAGTCTTCTACTACCACCATCTTCACTGACAGTCAGAGCGCATTGGCAGCTGCGAGGAACCCTATGTTCCATGCTCGCACTAAGCATATTGAGATGCATTATCATTATGTCAGGGAGAGGCTCTTTGCTGGAGAGATCAGCTTGGCATATGTGCCCATGGAGGAGAACGTTGCAGACCTTTTCATGAAGGCTCTGCCTAAGGAGAAGTTTGAAGCTTTTCGCAAAGCTTTGGGCTTACTTCCTTTTGTGGATTGATTCCACATAGCTTGACACTTCCTTATACATGAGTGCCAGCTCCTTGTTCACCGCATCACTCCCAGGGGGGATTTGTTGATATATTTAGGTAGTGATGTGTGTGAACACACTAGGACTACCGGGGCACTTTTTTCCCTCTTTAGGAGGTTTTTTCCCCTCGACTTGTATATATGTTTATAGACCTAATGGATTACTGATCTTTGTACATTCTAGTGGTAATACATTTAGTATTGTGTGTTGTGATCCAAGCTTCTTCTTCTTCCTTGTGCTGTTCGTGTTCTTTCGCAGACATTTAACTCCAACATGAACAAAACAATAAAATACACAATAAATAAAAAATCAATACCTGAATGATATGGTGAAGAAAGGTCTCTATGAAAGAAATGGTAGGATTAGAGCTCTATAGACTAGCAAACAAGCACGTGTGCAGATTGAGGATAGGAGGTTTAATCTACCCATTGGATATTCTGAATGGGAAGTGGGAGAGTATCTCCATGGATTTTAGAATAGGATTACCTAAGACACAGAGAGGGCATGACTCAGTTTGAGTAATCGTGGGTAGTCAACCAAAATGGCTAGGTTTATTCCAACACATGGTACACTGAAGACACCTAAGTTGGTTGGGTTATTTATTGAGAGCCTATATCAATTATATGGTCTTCCATTAGACATTGTTTTAGATGGGGATAGGAAGTTTACTAGCCACTTTTGAAGAGCAATTTTCAAGAGGTCAGATACTTAACTTAGCATGATCACAACTAAGCATCCACAAAAGGATGGGCAAACAAAGAGGGTTAACCAAATCCTAGAGGATATGCTTCGAGCATATGTAAATGAAAGGCTAACTAATTGGTAAGAGTGCTTACCTATACTAGAGTTTTCATATTATAGTGCCAAACACTCTTCCACTGGGCATAGCCCCTTTATGCTTATGTTATGGTTTTCAACCAAGGGCTTCTTATGAATTAGGATTGTAGCATAAGAAAATCCAAGCTAAAAGGACTTCTTGGAAGAGATGAATGATATGCTTACGCTTGATAAGGAAAGCAATAGGAATCTCAAGATAGGGGCTAGAGCCTATGTTGACCCTCAAAGGAGAGAAATCAACTTTGAGGTAGGAGAGCAAGTTTATCTTAGAGTTCCCTCTAGCTTAGAAACCATGAAGAGGGGACCTTGTGCAAAACTATCTCTAGGTATTGTGGACCATTCCCAATACTGAAGAAACTAGGAAAGATGGCTTACTAGCTCTAACTTCCAAAGAGTAGCTAGATCCACCCAATATTTCATATTAGCCGGCTTAAGAAGAGTTTGGGTGAATCTGACAATCTCTCCAGATAGTGAGGTAGTAGATCCTATTTTTGTTCACTCTACTCCACAAGTGCGTGAGAGAATTCTATGTACTCAAGAGAAACGGACGAGGAGTCACCTAATAAAGAGTGCCTACTAAGGTGGAAAGATAGTCCATAAGATAGTGCTACATGGGAGCAAGTTAGCACCCTTTAGAGACAGTTTCCCACCTTTTTGTTGCCTTCGAAAGAGTCTTCTTAAAGGGAAGGATATGGAGAAACACCACGAAGATATGAAAATGTACATCAGATACATGGGGTTCAATGGGAGTACCTATTGTAGTATGTCTTCTTTCATTAGGATCTTTGAACACCATTTTTGAGGATAAAAATTGTATAAAGGGAAAGGAAATCTTATATGGTTGTATTGGAAACTTAAGAGAGTGGGTATATGAACCCACCCTTTGAATAGAGCATATGTAAACTCTCACATGAGTGTCATGTGTGTTATATGGTTGTATTGGAGACTTAAGAGAGTGGGTATATGAACCCACCCTTTGAATATAGCATATGTGAGCTCTCACATGAGTGCCATGTGGCATCCATGTGAGAGACCACATGGCTTCTCCTATATTGAGAGAGGGAGATTACTCTTGATATGTACGTGGTTGGGGGGTTATTCTAAACCTTCATGATAGACTTTATGTATGTATATACATGCATTTACACGTCTGCATGCACATATACATTCAATGGATTCTCCTTTCTTTAGCCATTCTACAATCTTAACCTCATTAAGAAGATTTGGACTTAAAAAAAAAATGGAGGTTCAACAATTGCCTACTCCCTGAGCTTTAATTTTGAAAGAACAATTGTACAGGTGAATGTGCATAGTACTTGCGGGACCCCTCGTATCCCATAAAGCAGTGGTTATACAAGATTACATCTGGTTTCAACTGGTTTAGACTAGCCAAATCCATTACATGTCCAACTCGGAGATTGAACTCTAGACCTCCACCTCAAGAGACCAAAGGCTCAACCACTAGAACAACGAGACGTGACAGATTCGGATTTTTGTGAGAGCTTAGAAGTTCCCTCTTCATTGTTCAAAAGATCGTCATTTGATGGCTGATATGATAATGGTATGCTATAGAGATGTATATGTTAAAGTATGATTTTTTATTTTTGAGAGTACAATGAATTGGAAATACACACTCATACATCCAACCTCCTAAGGTAGAGGCACCCATCATGAAGGACTCATGGACATGTCCAGCCAAGCCTTGAACTCAGAACTTCCTCCCACAGCTTCAAGGCTCTCATATAGTATGCTTGCATAATATTGACTCTATGCTTTGTTGCATAATATTCATGGTTTGACTAGTATGCTTTCTTTCACAATATTAGTATATTTCGTTACAGCCTACTTTCTTGCATAACATTGACTGCAGGTGGAATGACCATACCCCAAAGCGGCTTTTCACAGGAAGGGGATTGGAACTTGAAAGGGAAGGACGGGCCTCGACATCTCCAGGTCCCGCATGTCCGTAGATAACTCAGTTTCGTTGAATGTTGTCCACAAACTCCATGGAGTTGGAAGCGAAGGTCTTCTAGTCGACGGTCAAGTTAGAGCCGCTTTAGGAGTTAAACGTATGGCTCTTGTAAAATGGGTGATTTCGTAGATGAGGGAGAGAAGGCTGAAGAAGGCATCTTCCAGAGTGTGTACTCTCGCGACACTAAGGTTCGTTTCCCTCCCAGACGGCAGGTAGAGCAGGAACAGGAGGGAGATCACCCATAGCGCAAACTGCACCATTCCTCTTATAGTGCTCTCTGTTATTGGACATGGCCATGCTCTTAGACTCTGCGGGGGTTGCCCTTCGTCAGGGTTCTACTCCTGGCGCTACGGCTGGCATTGTGGCCGCGTCTTCGGCCACACTTTCGCCATCCTACACTCGCGTTGCGCTTCCTTCTTGTTCGGGGTTGCGACGAGTGTATCCTCGTCCCCGGTCGGCTTCGGCCAGCTCATCTTCGACACTGAGGCGTGCATTGAGGGGTGTAGTCTGCGAACAGCAACAGGAAACCATAGCGCCTGGTAACTTTTCTATTTTCACTTGAACGTGAACCATGTCCATTTTCTGCCATGAAAAGAGTCGAGGCTTTGGGTATGAAGATCAACAATTGTTGCTTAGAAGAAGCAAGCAAGACTTCAATCTGTAACTGCACATTGATCTCATTCTTTCATTAAGGTACAAATTTCTCGTAAATTACACACGAGTTTAAGCTTCAGAAACCGGAAGACATGATCGATTGACAATAATATGGATGAATGGATAGATAGATTGACGAGTTTTAAATAGATTATAGCTGTGGAGGTGATCGATGGATAGGAAGATACGCAAATATATAGATTGATGGTTTGATTAGCAGCTGCATGGTTCGATGGAAGAATATATATATTGGTACATGTATGCTTTTATTCATGTATATCGGCAGATGGATAGAAACATAGATAAATAGGATAGATAGATAGATGAGTTTATAGATAGGATATAGCTCTGGAAGTGATCGATGGATAGGAGGATAGGTAAATAGATAGATCGATGGTTTGATTAGCAGCTGGGTGGACCTCATTGTTTCATTAAGGCACAGCTTTCTCGTAAATCACACTTGGGTGCATGCTTCAAAGCAGGAAAACATGATAGATAACAGAAACATGAATTAATGGATAGATGAATTAGACAAATTTATAGGTCGGATACGCAGAGGTGATCCATGGATTAGAAGATAGGCAAATAGATAGTTTGATGGTATGATTGGCTGCTGGGTGCTTCGATGGAAGAATATAACTATTGGTACATCATACATGTATGTTTCGATGCATGTGCATATGTATAGGCAAATGGATAGAAACATAGCAAAATAGGTAGATGATTAAGTGGATGGCCAGATGGATAGAATGGGCCAACAGATGGACGATTGAATGAAAGGATGGATAGCTTAGTACGTACATGAGTGGCACAAAAATACGTTGGTCCGTAGATTGACAGGTAGGTAGATTGACAGATTGATAGATGGATGGGTATATAGATGCATATGGATCAGTGGATGAATAAATAGATGAGGATGTAGAACTCAAAGCTCTCTTGTTCTATCAGTGGATGCATGTATTTATTTATACATATGGATGGATGGATGGATGATACATAGGTAAATAGGCAGAAGGAAATGGACGGGTGTATGTCTAGATGGGTGGATGAATGAATGAAGGATTGATAGATGTGCAGATGGATAAGGGTCGTACAGATAGATTGATAGCTGCTTGCATCAATGGAACAGTGGACAGATTATCAGAGAGAGAGATGTAGTGCTCAAAGCTATTCTTTTCCCTGAAGGGTCATAGATTGGAGGTATAGGTGGATATGAATATCAAACTAGATAGTTCTTGAAATTATGGATGGATAGATAGATAGATAGAGATCGAGATATGGAGATTTATGTACGTGTGTCTATGTATACACACTCACAGAGGGGGAGAGAGGGGTGGAGAGACTAGATAGTTCTTGAAATGATGGATGGGTAGATAGATAGATAGAGATTGAGATATGGAGATTTATGTACGTGTGTCCATGTATACACACTCAGAGGGGGAGGGAGGGGTGGAGAGAGAGAGAGAGAGAGAGGGAGGGAGGGAGGCTTATGCCACATCTTTTTTTTCCCCTTTTAAAAAAAATATTTATATGCATTATTTTATCAACATGTTCTGTGGAGACAGGTAGGGTGAGCTTATCTATGTTTATTGCTCACCTTTTGCAGCTGGTGTAGTGACTGACAAGACATGGTCGAAACTTGTACTCCAGAGTGACATACCAGTGCTGGTTGATTTTTGGGCACCTTGGTGTGGACCTTGCCGCATGATTGCACCTCTTGTTGATGAGCTTGCAGAGACTTATAAAGGTAGGGTACTGTGCTTGAAGCTGAATACAGATGAAAGCCCTTTGACAGCTACTGAGTATGGGATAAGAAGCATTCCTACTGTAATCATCTTTAAGGGAGGAGTTAAGAAAGACACCATAATTGGTGCAGTCCCTAAAGCAGCTCTTGTCTCAGCTATTGAGAGGCACTTGGATTGCTGAGATGGGTTTGCACTGTCAAAGTTGGGTCCTTCAACCCATGTCCCTACTCATAATTTGGCCTGTCGATATCAGTATTCCTTTGTAAAGTTTGACTGTAATTTAGTTTTGTTTATGTATCCTGCTTATCTCAGGCCTGATGATTTTTCCTTTCTGATAAGGTTTAGGTTGCCTTATACCTTATGACTTCCTTCTTAGCATGTGTAATGTCAAGTGATACAAAGTAATCATAGGGTTATTGAGGACCATGGTGTAATGTGCAAGACATTGTGCTTCTGGAGGAATTGGAACTTAAAATGAAACTTCTCCTGCATATACAGCCTGGGATTTGCAAGGGCTGCTGTGTACATATTTCATTGAAACAGTGATACAGATGCTTGGTGTTTGAGTATTGGTTCACAGATACACATGCTTTCTATCTGTTATGATTAGTATGCAGCCCTGTAGAAGTGGGGATTCCCTTTATCTCCAACTTTCAGGGGCTAATGTCAGGCTGATTGAACGTTGGACCTTCAGTCTAGGGTCCTATGTGTTTAACACTACACCATGCACCTCCCACATGATCTTCCTCAAAAACTATCAGTTAAAATAGATGAAGTTGCTACATGCTGTCCTTAACCAACATGATTCCTTAGTAAAGTATCCCACTAATTCGTGTATGTAGTGCAGTCATCGAAAGTAGCAAATGTTACTCAGATGAGGCTAAGTTCCTTGTTACATGTCAGTCACATTTGAGGTGGTGGTTTTCAGGTGCTGAACCACTCGCATGCTGATCATCCATTGATACTTTTCTATTTCTCCAACATGTTCATTGTGTGCTACGAATTTGCACCTGCAGTGCTCTATCCGAAGATATGGAGGAAGCATTTCAATTTTGATCCAAAGAAAAAAATAATATGGATGGGTGCATACTCTTAGTCTTTAACTTTGTGTTAGTTGCCTGAAAACGGTGTTATTTGTTTGTTTCTTGTGTGTGAAGATTTCTCCATATGCATCACGTCATTCATTTTTCCTGCTTTTAATTTCTTCATTGCAAATGTATTTAGTGAGTGATTCATGTCAGTTTTATTTGCATCTCAAGTATTTACAGTGTGTAGCATTCATTTTATTTAGTACCAAAGGTGAGAGAATTAAAATGACCTTCGTAATGTGTCTTGCACAAGCGATATAATCGAACTTTGTGTTCTATCTAAGCCCATTTTAGATTTTCTTCAGCTATGCATATAATGTGGGCAATCACAGATATGGAGAAAAAGCATAATAAAAACGAAAATGTACGTCATACGACACAAAATACTTTTTTCATCTGTTTGAGGTACTTATTACTGTCTTTTTTTCTTATTTTTTTGAGAGGTTAAATAAGTTTCTATGATAAATTTGATTGGCTTTGAAAGGAAGGCAATATTTAAACCTAGATTATTTCGTAGTTTGTTGAAGAAATGGAATATTACAAAACATCATAGAAAAGAATGACAGGAGTATAATTTTTGTGTTCAAGAACTTATTTGCATTGCATAAGGTCAAATTCAAAAACATTTGAGCGCCTACAGTAACTCTCCTGCCCAAAATATATGTACTGTCTGAATTGGAACTTGTATATCAGAGAACATCCACAAGAATGAGATTTCATAGTGCTTGAAAGTATAAAAATGAACAACAATTTAGCAACATATACTTCAACTTGTATGGTTATGTATGATCATGCAGACTTTCAATTGGTGGACGTCTGATTTGGAACTTATACACCAAAGATCATCCACAAGAATGCACTTTAATATTGTTTAAAATATTAAAAACATTAACATTTTAACAACAAATACTTACTCCGAATTGTATAGACGTGTATGATCATGCTGGTTTTCGATTGGTGGACATAAACTTCTCGAAATCCTATTCAAATGATCAAATTGTGATTAAATTGTGTAAAACTCATAAATTCCACTACTTGCTTTTTGCTGCACTAACAAAGTTACAAGAATGCATTATGGGCTTTGAATGTTTGTACATAACGTTAGTTTTGTGCATATGTATGATAGCTATGTACATACATGCATGCATCTATACATACACACATACCTACTGTAATGATTATCATGAACTCTCAGCGGTCTCCTCCATGTTAATTGAAGGAAAGCCTTGCTTGAACTTGTGTAAGTCCATCACGGAGCAGACCACAGTTCTTGGAGCTTTCCTCATGCCAAACAAACAACCACATGGAGGTCCTACTCACCACCCAACCAAGTACTTCATCCCACCCTAGAAACTCTCTCGCTCCTTACAAATATTGTCACATTTGGTCGTACGGGTATGAATCACCCCTTAGGACTCCTTGAGGCAAGATGCCGCATGGCATAGGATGTATTTGCCTTATGTGGTAGAGGAGAGAAGTGAGAGAGTAACTCCCGTAGAGGAGTCTCATAAGAGTCATTCAGAACTATGCTTGGACATGGAAGGGTGAAAGGATGAAGGGTGATCTGTGTGTGTGTGTGTGTGTGTGTGTGTGTGTGTGTTTTTGGAGAGGCATCCGAGAGCGTCTCTCCGCGAGTCGCAAAAGTTTTTCTATCATTGGTATCAGAGCACATGTAGAGAGAGAACAAAAGACAACACATCTCTCTCCCATAGAGGTACAAATGAGCGCAGCGCTCACAGGAGTGAGACTGACAGCACTCTCTCCTATCTTCCCACTCTTAAGATATGTTTACTATGCCAGACCTTTTAAATACTTCTTAATCCTCGTATATGGGATCATCGAGTCCTCCACGGCCTTGAGTGAGCATGCGTGAGAAGAAAACAGCTTCTCCTTGGTATATCTTTCCTAGAGAGAGATCAAAGTTCAACATTGTTATATGTCTTGCCATAGAGATTCTGTTGTTCAATATCAGAGATTTTTTCGTTCCTCCTACTTCTACAATTCTAATGTTTTGGTTCTTCCTCAAAAAGGAGCTGAAATCGAGGATATCGCCAATTTCATCATAAAGGGAGCATTAAAGAGGTGAAGAGAATCACCTTCAAGCACATATAATTAATAGTTATCTGACAAAGAGATTGAAAAGCAACCATCCAAGAAACACGACTGATGACAATTCCATGATAAGGATTTAGCAAAAAGAGCAATAAATCATTGGATTGTCTTTCATTCTTCTGATATTCGGTCAAGAGGTGGTTAGGACGAAAAAATTGGAACGACGACAAAAAATTGGAAGTCGCTTGGAGCTTTTGAGTTTTTTTGAAATTAGGTGCAACTTTCGATTTGTGCAAAGATATTTTGGGGTGGGACTACAAGAAAATATAATTGAGGCACAAGGAGCTCTTTGGCAGCACCTCTTAGCGTTAACATGAATTTTCAAAAGGATTGTAACTGTGTGATGAAGAAAGAGCAAATTTATAGGAGAAGTTATTCCAATGAATAAAGTAACAAAGTTGGCATCAAAACAAATGAAAATAGCACACTGGTTCAATGGTCTTTCTTCAATTGTCCTTAAATTGTATCAAAGATATGGTTTTGAATCTACGTTGATACATCAAATGGAAGGGGATATCTATCAATACATAGAAGTTGGTGTTGATGGTTTTAATGTTCAAAGATTAAACTCTGATTCCATTCATTAATCTAAAGGTTGGAAGTGCTCTTTTGAATAATTCACACACATGTGCACTTAGAAGCAATGGAGATTGAGGTGTGATCAACATGGTAATAGAGATAGTTTTAAAGGTAGATTTGATGTTGTGTATGGCCTAAATTAGGGTCCACAAAATTTCTTGGTATAGATATGTATTCTTATATTCTCAGTGTAAGGCAAGTCTAATTGTAGAGCGTAAGTCGAGTCTAATTGCAAGAAGAGATCAGTTTTCCTAGAATTGGTCTAAGGTGGAAAGGAGACCAATTTCTCCAAAATTGGTCTCACTACAGCAAAAGAGACCAATTTCATCGAAATTGGTCTATGGACTAATTTTCCTAAAATTGGTCCAATTTCTCAAATTCGTCCAAGGCCCAAACTTGTCCAAGGCAAACCAATGATCACTTGAAGACTAAATTATTAGGAGGAGAGTAAGTGGACAACCAACCACTACAGGCTAACAACCCACCAAAAGCAATTGAGTAGAGAAAGAGAGTGGAGACAAGAGAGTAGCGAAAGAGAGTGGGGACCAGAGTATCGGATTTGGCAGAGTAGCAAACTTGACAGAGTGCCAGAAAAGTGCAAGTCAGAGTAAGAGTGGAGGTAATAGAGTAGTGGAGTAACTGCCTTGCAGAGGTGGCTTATATAAAGAAGGGACTTCTAGAACCAGAGATATGAGATATCAGATATTAGATATCATATTTCTTGTCGCGATAGAGATAGCTCGTCAGAGAGAGAAAGAGAGAAGGAGAGTACATAGAGAAGGAGGAATACTTGAGTGAAACGCATTGCTTCTCTCAAGCTCCAACAACTCCATTCTAGGAGTTAGACAAGAGGCTTTGGTCTTGTCATGGAGGGTGGATAAGCAGAGTGGGTCTACAAGGGCTAAGTGCTTAGCAAGAGGCTTGTGTGCTTAAGAAGTACATTGAAGGTTGGATTGTGAGGTTGCGAGTTTGCATCAGGAGTTGCCCTTAGCCCCTGCATAGCTTTCTCCCAATTTTCCTTACCTTTTGCCTCAACATATGTAGAAGGATCCTCCTCTGCTTTCACCATATAAGCATAATCTTTAGTAGTAAAAAATGAAGTATCATAGCTATACCTTGTAGGTTGCCATTTGTGCCTTGATGATCTTCTGAGTTCTCCACTTCTTGAAGTTTCTGGTTCATCACATTTTGGATCAAGCCTGGGCATTTCTTCAACTTCAACTAGTACTTCATTGTTCTCTTCTTCATCAAATATTTGAACCTTTGATTTACCTTTCTTCTGGTTCAATGTTTCTTCATCACCTACATGAATATTAATTGTACCTGCATACCAAGTACCTTTCTCATCAAATGCAACATCCTTTGACACAAGGAATTACTTTGTGGATGGACTCCACAACCTATAACCCATCTGCTTATCATTATAACCAATGAACACATACTTTTCAGCTTTAGGTTCCAATTTATGCCTCAACTGAGATGGCACATATGCATAAGCCAAACATCCAAAACTTTGCAATGATCTAAGGTAGGTCTCTTACCCCACCAAGCTTCATATGGTGTCATACCCTGCAGATCTTTACATGGTAGCCTATTATCCAAGTATGTGACTATATTTAAAGCCTCAGCCCACAAATAATTAGGGTAATTTTTCTCCTTCATCATTGACCTTGAAAACTCAACAAGAGTTCTATTTCTCCTTTCTGCTACACCATTTTATTGAGGTGAATACCTACAAGTAACTTCCCTTTTTATACATGCATTCCACAATTAATCATTGAACTCATTAGAGAAATACTCTCCCCCTCCATCTGACCTTACTCTCTTCATTTTTTGTCCTGAAACTCTTTCTGCATACACATGATAATGTTTAAATGTATTGAACACCTCTGATTTATCTTTGATCACATATATGGTGATCCACCTGGTAGCATCATCAACATAAATCACATAATATCTTGAACCATTAATGCTAAAGTCCTTGATGGAGTATGCACCAATTCAAGCTTCTCTGAATACATGAAACCATGCTTATTATATGATTTCTTATGAGGCTTACCTAATTGACATGCTTCACATATGTATGTCATGTGTTGTCCTACAACATTAGGTAATACAAGCACTGAACCATTGTTAATCATATCCTTAATACCTCTTTCATTAAAATGTCCAAGCCTTTTATGCCAAAGATCTAACTCAGAGATCTTATGTCCTCCAAAAGTAAACAAGGCATGACCAACATTGCCTTGAATCTTCAATGTGAGTAGCCTTCCTTCTTTCTTTCCTGAAACAATTTGTTTATACCCATTGCTAGGGTCTTCCACAAAAACTCCATCATTAGAGAGCCTTACTTCATAACCTTTCTCTACAATTTGCCCTACACTTATGAAATTCTTTGGGATTGTAGGAACATACAAAACCTTACTCAAAAGAGTGCGTCCATCCTTAGCTTTTACTGATCCTATGGACTTCACATTGTGCTTTGTATTATCACCTGTTTGAACTACATGATTACTCACCTTATTCTCCAAATCAGTCATCAAAGCTATGTTGCCACTCAGGTGATTGCTAGGCCTTGAGTCTATGTAGAAGACTCTTTGATCTTTACTTTTTCTTTCACAAGTTGCATTCATAATTAAGGTTGAATCATCCTTCTGGTTTGAAGCATAGTTGTAGTAGGTATTATTGTAGGATTGACTTTGAAAGCCTCTTCCCACATTTCTTCCAAAGAAACCTCTATTAGCTCTACCTTTAAAATTACCTCTCTGACTTCTACCACCTCTTCCTCTTGAATTAAAATTTTGATTATATTTGATTATTATGCCAACATTCATGAGCTAAATGATTAGTCTTACCACAAATCCAGTAAGCCTTGACACCATCTTTATTGCTTCTGCCTCTTCCTCTTCATTTGCCACCTCCTCTTCCTCTTAGGAAGTTAGCTTGGCTCATAGTGCCTTCATCTTCATTCAATTGTTGCTTGCCTTTATTAATCTTCTTCTTATCCTTTGAATACATTGCTTGACTTGTACTCTTATCAACATCACCTTTGACATTTTGCTCAAAAGTTAACATATGTCCTAGCAATTGATTCAAATCAGAAGTGAAATGATTTAGTGACAATTCAGTGGATAGAATGAATGGCTTCCACTTGTCATCTCCTCTCAAACCTGTGAGGATTTGTCTTAACAATTTTTCCTCTTCAATATCTTCATCAACTACTCCTAATGCATCTGCAATGTCTTTCATCCTTGCTACATAATCAGAAATGGATTGAGAAGCCTTTTTCTTGAATGTGGTGAACTCCGCCCATAAAGATGCCTTCCTTGACTTTGTAATGTTTTGGAAATGCTCTTCCACAACATTCCATATGTCACTTGCACTTTCAAGTCCTCTAATGTGAGGTAGAAAGTAATCATTAACTCCCATGTAGATAATGCTCCTTGCTTGAGCATCCTTCTTCATCTATGTCTTCAAATCTGAGAGCTCTTCCCTAGTTGTAACACGAGGATCCCTAAATTCTGGTTTTTCTTCTTCACCTGTAATGTATCCTATCAGGTCTTTGCTCATGAGATGAGCTTCCATCCTCACTCACCAAGCAAGATAGTTTTCTCTATCCAATTTCTCTATCTGAAGAGAATCTCCCATCCTTTCTTCACCTTTGCAAGAAATTCTTCAAGCTTTGTGAATAATGAATGTACCTTTACTTCGAGTGTAGTTCCTTTTGATCTTCTTGATAGCTTCAGGCCTCCTTCTCTAGCTTTCACTTCAAACTTTCACCTTTTGAATATTCAAATATTGATTTTTACATATCCACAATAGTCGAGGTCCTCCTTTCTTCAAATCTGATGACTCCTGATCTGCTACCACTGATGGAGAGTGTTAATATCCAAAAGAACAAGTTATGCTTGATGTTAGAGCACCTCTATATCAAGAACAACTCAAAACCTCAACCAATTTTGGAAGACCAATGCCAAATTATCAAACTTTCAACTAACTGTGAAGAAACTGAGTATTCAAAAAATTCTACTGCACGTAATTCACTCATTGATTGATCAAGTGTGTAAAGTTTTCAATGAAACTTTATATAAGGTGTCTTCAAAAGTTTGCGCACCTTCTCCAAGTTAAATCTCTGCAGAAGATTCAGTAGATCTTGAGATTTTCTCCAAACAATATATCTATGTCGAAAACTGTTCTTCTGTGTAGTCGACTTTGACACTTGCAACTTCTAATGCATGGTTCTACCAATCTAGACCCCGGTCCAAAACCATTTAGACTAAATGATAGACTTGCCCTCATTTCTCTCAAGGTATTCTGAACCTTGTGTACTCACAAGTAATAGTTCGTTCCTAAAATACCTTGTGAGTTATGCAAATCCATCATCCTAGCTCACATAATAGAATTCATTGGTTGTAAAACGAAATCTCTACATCCAAATTACCAAGAAGTCCTTGGTTTGTTATCCATGAACTTGGACTTATTTCTATTGTAGGAGCTTCTAATGACACTAGTGCAAACTCTAATATTTTCTTTTCCCCTTTATTTTGCCATATGAATGCAAAATCATTCTTTCTTGAGGTTCATATTATCCACAACTCTCAATCCGCCTGATGGATGCTCTACCACCATCCTCATGGAAAAAGACCAACTAAGAGTTTAGTAACAAAAAAGGTGAGATTGCTCCCTACCTCCTAAAAAAATTATTGAGAAAATTCATCATTAAATCTGTGATCTCTCTAGTGTCAACAACTAGAAATCCTTGTCTAGTCAAATACGATTATGTGGACTAGTAATTGCTCTCCTAGAGTTGTTATATGAGATTCAATCCAAGCATTGACATATTGATCTCCCTATTGTCTTTGATAGGATAGTGCCACTTCTATCTAGACAATCTAAAAAATATATAAACTCTCTCTCAAATTTCTTCTTAAGAAGAGGGCTACATGAGTGGAATCCATTCCACTTTGCCTTTCCCTTAAAAGAGACTCTGATGAATCCACTTTTTCTACTCATCCATAAGTGAGAACATATTCATAAGTTCTCCATGTCTTTCCCTTCCTAAACAATGAAGGATTAAATTGCCAAATGAAGGAGATACTAAATTGGAAAGTAGATTAAATGAATTGCTAAGTATATTCATAGCTCTACTCCTCAAGTATAATCTATGAGATGTTTACCAAACACCTCCCTTTGTTAAACATAATCATACTCCACGGATGGCAATTTTTTTTTACTTCATCTAGAGATAAATCCTGCTCTTTTCTTATGCGCATGGAGTAAAATAGGTATAATTCTCACAAGAGAAACTACTTGCATGATCGTTAGGAGTACATCATACTCAACGCCCATCCCAAAAAATAATATTTTCTTTTGCTTTACCTCTTTCAAATAAGAGATAAAGTGGGATCTCTCCTAACTTCCTCCTTTACTCAAAAGAGAGATTTATGAATTTATTTGCTCCTCTCTTCGATTGAACTAATGCATAATACTTCATGATATACATTTCCATAAAGGTGGAGAACAAATCTCCTATAAAGCATGAACAATTATCTAGTGAAGAGTGGAGAAAATAAATTTGTTCCTAGGATCAAAGCCCTCTTCGAAAATGGTTCGTGTTGATATGATATGACACCATAATAAATAGATGTGTATCCATACTAAGGAAACTATCTTTACTAACCATCCTCTGTATGCGGATCTATAACATCCATTCACTATAATGTAATCATCCTTCATGAAAACAATAAAGTGAGTATATGATATCTATAAATCACCTATCACAAACTCCATTGGAAGAATAAATATTCCATAAAACTATGAAGGATAACTTCCAATCATAAGGAGATGTTTGCTAAAAATTTTGAACCATATCATAAACATAAAGGCTTTGCAAGCCTATGGTACATAGGCCATCAATAATAACATAGGGATTTGTAAGCTCATGGCATACAAGCCATATACTAAAATCAAAGCTTCCAGAAACTAGTCTAATTTTTGAAATTGGTCTTTTAGGTCCAATTCCAAAATTGGCTCAATTTTTTGAACTAGCCCTATCTACAAGATTCAGGTTACTTGGAGTATCCATGTCTACAAGGTCTCCGCGTTTTGCAATCCTTTTTCCTTTTGCTGATATTATGCTCACTTGGTAGGAGGAACTCCTTGACTTTTGCCCACATATTCCTCCCGAGCTCGTACTTTTGGACAATCCTTCGAGTAGTGATCCATAGCATTTGGGTAAAGCTTGCATGGAGCTGATCCTTTCGGAGAGGACATTGGCTCTAGAAATGCTCATATTCCCCACACTTGTAACACATGATAGGCTTCTTCTTATTAATGGGGTTTCTCTGGTTATTGTTATTGAACTGTGGAGCTATATACATCACTTCTTGTTGATGCCCTTGGATATTTTGGTTAATTTGTATCCGTGGGACATGAGTCCAGTTGGTTTGAATTCCTTGTACACCATGTGAAAGCTTTAACCTCCTTTTGAGATTTCAACTCCTCCACCTCTTGTCAAAGATGTGCAATACTCTCTTCTCATGAGTTCTTCTCTTCTCATGAGTTCTTCTCTTCTTGGAGCATCTTTTGTAATTTCGGAGCCTCCAACTCCCTCCACAAGCTTGCCATAGAATCCCAAGGAGAATCTTCTTGACATGTATCCCTTCCTTCAAAATGTTAGCATGCCTCTTCGATCCTAGCGGCAACACCTCCAAATTCTTGTAGTATTGCATCTGCTCTTAATAATTATCTTAGTCTTTGTTGAGATGATTTTGGGAGAGCTTTTTCCACCCACTTCTTAACTAAGAACTCTCCAATTTGAATAGGAAATTTTTCTACTAAAGACTATACTCCAGTCATTAGCTCAAGAAATGATTCTCCTGGCTGAAGTTTAAGATTCTCTAAGTGGTGAAGGGTTCTTTCTATGGAATTACCTAGCCTGAAGGTATTGGTGAAAGATGTCCGCAAGGCCTCCCATATTGCCAAATATCCATCATGATATTGACTAAACCACTGATCAAGAATGCTCTCCAAGGTAGCAAGAAAGAGATCAAGAAAGGCATCTCGTCAATTCTAGAGCCCCTTGCTCTTGCACAAGGATAAGAATCTTCACACATATGAACCATAGACTATCTCTCTGTATGAACTCATAGAGAGGGTGTGAATTTGGACTAAAAATTTGTGAATAGAAATTGAACTAAAACTTGGACTAAAAAGATGGATTGGACTAGAACTTGGGCTAAGGGCTAAAAAAAACTTAGCCGAAAAAATGGACTAAAAATTGGACTAGTTCAACTCGGATATCAATTCTAAAAACTAGAGACTAATTAAAAAAAAACACTCAACCCTTGTAGACTCACTCTGGGTATCCACCCTCTGTGACAAGACCAACACCTCTTGTCTAACTCCTAAAATGAAGCTGTTGGATCTCGAGCGTAGTGATGCACTTGACTCAAGTATTCTCCCTTCTCTTTGTACACTCCTTCTCTCTCTGATCGTGACAAGATATATGAGATCTCATATCTCATATCTCTAGTTCTAGAAATCCCTTCTTTACATAAGCCACCTCTACCAGGTAGTTACTCCACTACTCTGTCACCTCCACTCTTACTTGGACTTACACTTTTTTTGGCACTCTGTCTAGTCTGGTACTCTACCAAATCTGGCACTCTAGTCTCCACTCTCTTTCTCTGATCTCTTTTCTCCACTCCTTTTCTATGCTCGGCCGCTTTTGGTGGGTCCTCAGCTTGTAGTGGTTGGTTGTCCACTTACTCTGCTCCAAATAATTTACTCTTCAAGTGATCATTGTTTTGCTTTGGACAAATTTGCGTCTTGGACGAATTTGAGAACTTGGACCAATTTCAGGGAAAATTAGTCCATATACCAATTTTGATGAAATTGGTCTCTTTTGGTGCCAAAGACACCAATTTTGGAGCAATCAGTCTCCTTTGTACCTTAGAACAGTTCTGGGAAAATTGGTCCCTTCTTTCAATTATTCTAAACTTACACTCTACAATTAGACTCAAGTTACACTGAGAATATAAGAATACATAGTTGTACCAAGAAATTTTTAGGGCCCTAATTTAAGCTATACAAAGTGATATCAAAAACCATTTTGAACCAAAATGATAGAATTATCCTCATGACACTCTATGTATACTTGACTTAGAGTGGAATCACAAGGAATAAACATCATCTAAGTTCACATATATAAGAAGTTTTGGAAATAGAATGAAAACTCTTTGTTCCTCTAACCAAGAAATCCTAGTTTTTCATCCATACATATGTTGGAATATCTAAAAAATGATGACATTATGTATCAAGCATGGGCCAAAGACTGCCTTGATGGACTATCCTACCATGATTCCTCTCATGACCATAAGTTCCCTATCCGAAAACTAGTATCCCCCTTATGCCATTTCATGAACACAACATCAAGCACAAAATGGTTCAGTGAACATCATGGCCACTATGGGAGAGTCTATCAAAGATGGTGAGTCACAAAAATCCTCACCTACATCATTCCATGCTTATGCAAGATTTATTATTGTGGTGGTTGTGATCTTTTTCTTTTTAGGATAAGTTTTTAATTGATCATGCCCGAAATAACCATAATATAATCCTTGCTTCATTGCTCTCTCTCGCTACTAAGGGATGAGAATAGAATTATTAAAAGCCCTCTCAATTAGAGAATATACTTTTCTTCTAGCTCTTGAAACAATTTTGATCATGTGCACCTATTGTGAGACAAAAGCTTGAATGATGTGTGTGTGAATCTCCTCCCATCCATATATACCCCCTTGTTCTAAAAATATCAATGATGTACTCTAAAGATAGCAATGATTTGGAACATTTGTGTGCACTATTTTTGCATGTTTTTTGAGTGTTCTTGCAGGTTTTAGCTGTATCATCATCTCCAGCAGGCCGTGCAGGTATGGAAAAGCTTTGCACAGTCTCCGAGGCGTTGACCTCTATCAATCGTGATTGACAGAAAAATTGCTCCTTTGGTAAAACAAAGTGCACCACCACAACACACATGATGAGCACATTCCAAATCCCCAGAGTGATCTATGCTCTTATTCCTCATACAAAGTCCATTCTGAGTGATCTTGGGCTCATTGGAAAGCTCATTTTGAATCCCACTAAAACATCCACTAGTTTTTGTAAAATTAGTACGAGGAGTTATAGATAGGGTATTTTGGAGTTGACCATACACAGGGGAAACAAAACTAAGGGATCTCTAGAATTATTTTCCATAAAGGCAAAGGGCAGTTTGATATCTGAATTACATGAATGAAAGTGATTTGTTATGTCAATCGAATTTAAGTCTTGAGCTAACTTTGGGACTTTTACAGGTCCATTGAGAGCACGAGAGGGCATCCAAAGCAAGCGCATTCTGCAAGCTTGAGAACGAGGTGCTCAAGAACCCTTAGGACTGCTAGAAGGAATCACATTCACAACATGTGGTGTAGAGTTTGAGCATACTTTTGCTATATGTGACTTTAGCAATAATCAGGCCTATGAGATGATTTTGGGAAGACCATTTATGCGGTAGTTGCAAGTGGTACAGGATTGGGGAACCAACTCCTTGTATTTGCAACACTTAGGTGTCACAACCGAAGTTAATCTCAAGGATTACTCTAATAGAGATGTACCCCCAATCCAATGGAATCCCATCCATAGAGCCAAAGATGATACTGAGTCAGTGCATTTGATAGGATCAGGATCCTCATGGATGCATGAAGACACCCATTTAAGGATGTGTAAAGTAACCGCTAAGAATGAGGGCAAGAAGAGGAAGAAGAGAGAAGTCACACAAGAAGAAGAAGAATCCTTGTTTGAGGTCCCCGAGAATTTCAAAAAGTATGAGATAGACGATAGGAGAGTCATGGTAAGAATGCCTAAACGTGAGGCAAGAGGCCTATGATAACAAAGAAACCACCAAGAAAATAGTTGTAGCCAGAGAAGAAGGAGAAGAGAGATACACATACATCAGACATGACCTGACGAAAGAAGAAGAGCAAGAGTTGATAGCTCTGCTAAGAGAATACAAAGATGTGTTCACTTGGAGCTACAAGGACTTGAAAGGTGTAGACCCTGACATATGCTCACACACTATCCCCATGACCTCAGATGCCAAGCACTCTAAGCAAAAGCCTTACACATATAATGATAATTATGCTGCTAAGATCAAGGAAGAGATAGATAGATTGGTTGAAGCTGGATTCATCTATGAAATTGAGCATATTGAGTGGGTATCTCCCATTGTTGTGGTGCCCAAGAAGAATGGAAAGTTACGTGTATGCATTAACCTGAAGAAGGTTAATGTTGCCACAATTCGAGATAACTATCCGCTTCCAATTACCGAGCATCTACTAGAACGAGTAGCAGGCAAGGAAGTATACAGCTTCCTTGATGGATTTTCCATCTACAATCAGGTAGCCATTGCTCTAGAAGATCAGCATAAGACGGCTTTTGCCACAGAATGGGGCATATTTGCTTTTCGGGTAATGCCATTTGGGCTTAGCAATGCACCCGCTTCCTTGGAAGTCTATGTTGATGACCTCTGTGCCCATTCCAACATTAGACAGACACAAATACCTGAACTTAGGCAAATCTTTGACAAATGTAGAGAATATCAAGCCTGCTTGAACCCAGAAAAGTGTGTTTTCATGGTCAGGCAAGGCAAGATTCAGGGACACATAGTGTCCAAGAACGGCATATCCACTGATGAAGAGAAAGTGAGAGATATTGTAGAACTACCTAGGCCAAAGAATGTCAAGGAAGTACAAGCTTTCATGGGGCATTGTGGTTATTATCGACGTTTTATACACATGTATGCCATCATTGCAAACCCTCTATACGGACTTTTGACTAACTTTGATGGACTGAAGAATGTGAAAACTCCTTCAACGAGCTCAAAAGAAGGTTGTGTTCAGCACCAATCTTGACCACACCAGATTGGAATAAGCCTTTTCATGTCCACGTGGATGTGTGCTTGCACAACCTACCGATGAAGGTAATATGGATCTTCCAATTGCCTACGCTAGTAGACAGTTGAATGCAGTTGAACGAAATTATAACATCACCAAACGAGAAGGATTAGACATGGTTTATGTAGGTAAAAAGTTTAGACACTATTTGCTTGCAAATAAGTTCAAATTTTTTAGTGATCATCAAGCACTTTTGTACTTGGTAAACAAGCCACACAATACAGGTAGATTAGTAAGATGGTTTCTCTTGCTAATGGAATATGACTTCGAGGTTGTGGTTAGGAGAGGCAAGACTCATTTGAGAGCAGGCCCCATAAGGAGTAGCAGATGACCTTCCTGATGCTTACTTTTTTAATTTGGAAGTTGTACCTCAGTGGGCTAAAACATTGGTGCCAGTATTGACATACGGGCCTAACCACCCAATAATAAACACTCAAGATAAGGAGATAGTGAAAGCCCAAAAGTACCATATCATGGCAGGGAGTATGTACAAGCATACAACTCAAGGGATATTAGCTTGTTGTGTGGGAGAGGATGAGTGCGCTAAATGGTTGCAATTAGCACATGTGGGTGCATTAGAGCAACATTACTCTAAGCAACGAACTTTACAGACACTAAGGAGATTCGGAGTGCATTGGCCTACTATGGAAGCAGATGTACATAAGTTGTGCAAAGAATGCCTGTATTAAACCACTTTTGGAGCATGCTACACTGTACTAAGTGACTCTAATACTAGATTGGAGTGAACCATTAGTAGCCTTTCTGAGGACTAAAGCATTCCCTCAAGAGATGACTTTGGCTAGGCAAAGGAGCCTAGAACAAGAAGCCCTAGACTACTCACTCATTAGAGATAACTTATACAAGCGTGGTAAAGATGGTTACCTCAGATTATGCATCCATGAGAGTGAATATCTTAAGATCTTGGAAACTACTCACCAGGGTGTAGAAGGAGGACATTTTGGACCAGATCGGGTGATCAAGGGCTATTTGCAGGTCTTTGGCGGCCAACCCTTCACATGGATGCACATACCTATGTGAAGCGGTGTGATGTTTGTCAACGAACTCCGTATCCTATATGCAAAGATGAAATGCCACTGAAACCTATGATGGGTGGACGTGCATTCTCTAAGTGGGGAATAGTTTTTGTAGGTCCTATTAATCCCCCAGCTAAGAGTTCCCATGCAGAATACATCATTGTGGCCACAAACTATCTAAACAAGTGGGTAGAAGTAAAAGCCACAACAAAGAACGATGCTCAAATGACAGCTAAGTACGTGTTTGAGAATGTGTTCACAAGATACGGACTACCTATAGAGCTAGTAATAGAGGCACTCACTTCTTGAATGAAGTCATTGAATATCTTCTTCAAGAGTTCTTGGTGATACACAAGAAGTCTGCCCCCTATCACCCACAAGCTAATGGGCAAGCCGAAGCACAAATAAGATTCTATGCAACATGTTGACCAAAATAGTGAATAATAAACGCTCTCATTGGGACAAACAAATACACCATGTTGTTTGGGCATATAGAGTGGCCTATAAAACGGTACTCCAAGCCACACCCTTTCAGATGGTATTTGGCCAAATGCAGTGCTACCATTGGACTTCTTGATACCTACATTGAAAGTAGCACAAGAGCATGACTGGACAGGCCATGAGCTCTCCTCTAGAATCTTTGACCTTGAACGGCTAGGTGAAACAAGACTGAGAGTTGCAACAGGGATATACGCAGCTAAGAAAAGACAAAAAGCATATTTTGACGCACATGTGAAGGATAAGGGCTTGAAAGCAGGAGACCTAGTCCTAATCTACACTTTGAAATAGCATGCACGGAAATTAGAGAAGAGAGGCTATGGAGCAATGATTATCAATAGGATCTCAACGAGTGGAGCTAACATTCTTCTTCCGGTGAATTCACTGCAAATGTTAGGCGGTTTCCAGACAGCTTGTGAAGGGTGATATCCCTCGCACAAGATTACCTCACATGCTGACTTTACTTCTCCGGCAGTTCAACCAGTGCAGCCCCCCTCCACGGAATGCTCTTCTCTTTCACAAAGAATCTGTGCAAGTGATGGAGGTTGAAGACAATGACGACCTCCTGCAATTTTTCAGGGGGAAGCATCGCAAATTGAGCCTCTCCCACAGTCAATTTCAGCCTTCTTCAACTGCCCAATTGCAGGATACTGCCTCTTCTGCACAGATTCTCTCTGCTCCACCATCTCCTAAGGATCAAGCCGCTCTCGATACTGTAATGGACGACGTTCATCCTGGTGATATGGTCGTTCAGCCGCACCCTCATTCTCAGGAGCAAGCGCCCGACACTGTCACGGAGATTGTGCAAGTCGTGGAACAAGTGCAAGCCGAGGAAGTGATCGTACAATCGGACATCCAGTCCATTACGGTAACCACTCTTGCTCTGCCATCGTCACCCAAAAATCCACCTCTTCCCCTTTCTCCGTCCAAAGTACCTTTGCCACCTAGCCCTCCTCCTGCACCACAACATTCGGTAGCCCTTGGCCATTCCCAACCTATCCCTTCCTCCCCCGATTATTCGCCCCCTTCTTCTTCCGCCATAGTCTCGGCTAATCCCTCAACCTCTATCCACCATCATCCCTGACTCCTTGGCTCAATTAGCCCGAATTGGGAATAACCTTATCCACCTTTCCCAGCATCTCCTTCACCACTTACAAGTTACCCATCAATCCCTACATACATAGTATCAATCCAAGCTTGATCTCCTTGAAGTGGACATAGCACCCCTCCAGGGAAAAGTTTTGGCAGTGAAAGCAGATGTGAGCTTATTGCAGGAACAACTCCAAGGACAGTTGACCGAGAAGGATGCCATCATTGCAGCTCGCGATGATGAGATCAAACACCTGACTCAGACAGTGACTGATAAGGAGGATGCACTGAAGGCCTTGGGTGATCTGCTAGAAACAACGCGGCTTAAACTCCTTACGGTTGAATAGAAGGGTCAAGCGATGGCTGAGCAATCCTTACAAGCAGAAATGGAATTAAAGAAAGTCACAAGAGAACTCTTCTAGAAAATCTGGTCACTCGAAGAGGAAATAGGCCGAAATCTTAAGCTAAAGAAGGATGTTGAATCCATCCATAAAGAAAGGAAGGATTTTTTCAAAACAATGCAATTTCAGTCACAAGAGCTTGAAAGAAGGGAGAAACAACTTGGTATCCAGCAAGAGCGATTATCTCGCATTGATGCAGAGATGGAAGAAATGAAATTACGCCGCGATGCTGCGCTAGCCAATGATTTCTACATCCAAGAAGCCTTTTTGCAGACTCAAGCCGAAGTATTACTCTCTCAGGTTATCGCTTCCAGCTCTGTGCGGACTAATGCACACCTGCTCGAACCTCAAATTTTGCAGGAGATGCTAGAATCCCTCAAGCAGAAAATCTCCCGTACTTTTAAGTTAGCTCGAACCATGTATATCCAAGGAATCATCGATGATTCTTAACTCTTGTAATTACCCTGCTAGGTTCGAGTCCACCGTGCGTGCTAGTGTGAGGCCACCGGAATATTATTTAGAAGAATAATTGTAATTAAGAAAAGTCGTGCACTGAAAGGATGTCGCACAAAATCTTGTAATGTTTTTCGGGTTAATAGAAGCAACGTGTGGAAGAGACGATAGACGCGTCGCCGGACTGTCTTGTCTGGGCGATCTGCTGGAGTTGATTCTGTCGCAAATTATTTAAACTGTGGTGTCATTTGTGTTGTTAAAGATTCAGTATTGAATGAATAAGGTACTACGTTAACAATTAATTGTGTGGTCAATGAAGCGCGATTATAATAGTAATATTAAATGAATAGTAGAAGTTATGTGCATGTGGTTACGGTGATTGTTAAGAAGTTGTTATGCACTAGAAGTAGTAGTTGAATCCGTGGTAATAGCTAGAAGTTAATCAGTGACTGGGAAAATACATAAAGGGCCTCTGTATTATAGACCCCTGACCATCCCAAGAACCCTCGTATAGATTGGTTAATAATTTAGATTAACCATAAAATATTAACACTAACCTTGAGAGGGAAAGACCCAAGCATATGAGCTAGCATGCTTGGATGTAGTGCTCCATTCTTCTCTGATGAAGCAGAATATTCGTTGTTTCAATTTTCTTTAACGTGCTTGCATTTTTTTTCTATCTCTTACATCTGGCCTTTGGGTATATAGACCTTAATTCCCACATTTCTCAAAACAATTTTTACTTAGATTACAAGGCATCTCACTACAAGAATTTGTTCCTTTTTTGTCCAAGTGTGCAACTACTTTTTACCCAAACTCGTATAAGGCCTCATAAATACTTATATTCCCTTTGCATGACTTTTGTTTTTTTCTGCTATTTAAGTCCAATTTTTTAGACAATATGATTTTGCTTCACCTTCAAGTGTACATCTCTATTCTAGATCAAGATCACCTCAAGCCACACTTGGCTACCCTCTCATTACCTAATTTTTTTTAAAGGATGAACTCAAAGGTTCAAAACGTTATTCTCTTGGCAACAAAGGTGTTAAGTGCCTCATTTGCACCCAAGTAATATAAGAACACAATTGTGTGTGTAAGGGATAATTTAAAACCTAATGTCTAGTGTATGTTTCTTGCTTTGTCTCGTATTCAATTTGACTCAACCCAAACTCCTTGTGCAAATGTGATGATATTGAAGTTTGAAGTGGATGTAGCTTGCAAATGTGTCTACATTTCGAATGCATTATCATCAACCTCCTTGTATCTTCCCTCTTTTATGCCCATGTTCATGCCCAAGGATGAATGCTTTGATGACACAAATTATAATCTTTGGAAAGATATTGTGATGGCCTATTTATACACAAACCTCTTATATGAAGTTGTGGAAGGATTTGAACTGACACCCCTTATAGATCGAGTGATCCCAATGCATGGGATATATGGAATGTAAAGAAAAAATGCATTGTAAAGAACAAATGCACCCTTAGGATAAATATTTCTAGCGTATGATGACTTGACCAATGATCACATCACATCATGTAAGAAATCTCACGAAGCCTGGGAAATTTTTCAAGACTTATTATGAAGAGATAACCCCCTCCAAGATCTATGCATTAGAGACCAAGTTTCATAATACAACACACGTGACTGAGTTACTACTGTGATATCTCAACCTGAAGATTAACAACACAAATTAGCATTATATAATCATAACATATCAAGCGAAGATATGGTTATATGCCTAATTAATAAGATTCCTAGGACATATGAAACCTTTGTAACAATCCTTTATACTCGAGGACAATAATTGATATGGGAAGACGTTAGGCATCGTTTGCTTATATATGAATCTAGGTGCAAGCCTCAAGCTATGCAAGAATCTACTATGAGAGCCAAGGATCCCTTTGACAAAACTAAACTCCATAACAACAACTCAACCAAGCTTCATCAGATATAACTAAGAAGAGATTTACTTGCAAATTTTGTGGCAAACCCGGCCATTTAGAGAAGTTTTATTATAAAAGAGAGCCAACAATTCTAATTCCTCTCAACCCAAAAAATCCACTAAATCCTTTTCTCACATATCTCATCATTCAAATGAACATTTATTCAGTTTCACTTTAGCAAATGCTTTACTAATCTTGATCTCATCACACAAATGGACGTTTGACAGTGAGCCACATCCCACATATGCAAACAACGTGAACTATTTCAAGAACTCAAGGAATACCTAGGTCAAGTATATCTAGGTAATAATAAAAGCTTATCTACTGACAGGAAAGAAAATATTATAATTGACAACAAGGGAGAATCTAAGGCACTAGACAATGTTCTCTTTCTGATAAACTTATGCATGAACCTCTTGTTAGTCAAAGCTATCATGGACCATCATAAAAAGTATTATTTGATGATAATACAATGAATGTGATTAACCCTTCCAATAAAGAATTCATTTTTAAAGATATTGAAGATAAATAGCTCTATAAACTTTCTTCTTTTTCCACCAAAGAATCACTTTTTGAGTTGTGGCATGAAAGACACAGGCACACCTCATATCATCAAAAGATCTCATCACCCCACCTCCTCAAAGGCTTTCCCAAGCTAACTCAAGCAAATAATGTTTTCCAAACATGCACACAAGGAAAACAACATAGAGTACTTGTTCCCAAGGAGGCAACCACTAGAGCAAAGGTTTCACTTGCTCTGGTTCACATGGACCTTTGTGTTCCTATGAATATACCATCTCTAAGCAGATCTCTTTGGTTTTATTTCTTAGTGGATGATCACAATAGATTTATTTGGGTGTATTTCGTCAAGTTTAATTCTAAGTCCTTCTCCAAGCTCGAAGAATGCACATATCAAGTAGAGGAGGAGTCATCCACCTTCTTGAAGACAATATAATCAGATGGTGATGGAAAATTCTTGAATAATGAGTTTGATATATATATCTTGAAAGATAGGTACAAACTTGCTTCTAAGTAAAAGAGGCATCTTTTCATTGGACATGTGAGCATTCCAAAGCCTACCGATTGTATGATCTTGAACATCACACAGACACTATTTCAAAGCATGTCATATTTGATGAACATTTTAAGTACTCAAAGGATCAATCACCTAACTCTAACCCTCCTATCTGCACTTCAAAGGGGTATAAAGCTCTCTCTAAGCACATTTTAGAGGCTATAACTTCTCAACAACCAAGAAGACCTCAAAGAGTTATGGAAGGACAATACAAAGAGCGAATTCAATTGGTGAATTATGAATTGATGCATAGAATACAAGAAATATCTAAACCCTCCATCTACAAAGAAGAAATGGGATACCCATGATGGGAAAAAGTAATGTGAAGTGAGATCTAGGCTATTGAAGATAGCAAGAATTGGACACTTACACCTAGGCCACATAACATCAAGTCACTCGATTTAAATGGATTTGTAAGATCAAATACAAATAAGATGGCACATTAGACAAATACAAAGTTTTCTTAGTTGCCAAAGGATATGACCAAAAACATGTGTTCATTGACTATGAAGAAACATTTTCTCCTATTGCATGGTTTACTATAATCTACACGATGCTTGCACTTAGTGCTCATTAACAATGGCCCACATAAGAGTGCCTTTTCTCAATGATTATATAAAAGAAAAAGTATACATTGAACAACCTAAAGGTTTTCATATCAAAGACAAAGAAGATAAAGTCTATAAACTTCATAAAGAATTTTAAGGTCTAAAATAAGCACCACGAGCATGCTATGAAAAGAGACACTCTTTCTTTGAGAATAATGGATTTCATTGAAGCTCAAAAGATGCTAACCTTCATGTATACAAGCATGGCTTTCCTTTCCTTTGTCATACTATCCGCTAACAATCTCATCCTAGCCGGTTTTGCTACTAATTGCATCCAATTTCTCATGACCCAACTTCATCAAGAGTACATGACTAAGCTTGGGATACTTCATTATTTCTTAGGCAAAGAAGTCTAGGATACATGAAGTTATATTTCTATCTTAGAGAAATTATCGTTCTAATCTCCTTTCCAAGCATAACTTGGACCAATGTCACTCAGTTTTGACACCTCCACACCCCAAGATCAAGTGAAAACTCTTGAGGACACAACCCCACTTTTTGCATGTGCATGCCTATCAATAGCTTGTTGGCTCTTTAATCTAATTGGACAACATTAGACCAAATATCTCATATGCAATCTATGTTCTTAGTCAATTCTCCCAAACCTCGTCAGACAAACTGGCAACCTACTCAAAGACTACTATGCTACTTAGCTCTCACTCAACATCATGGTCTTTAATACAGAGGGGGCATTAATCTCGTTGTCATTTTTGGTTTTGATCGAACAAATTATTCAAATTCTCAGCATTTCACCTCTTCTTGCTTTGTAGAAGATGCGTATCTTGGACAAGTAAGAATCACCCTACAATCTCTCTTTCATCCACAAAACCGAGAACAGAGCATCATGTTTTGTAGTATGTGAGGCCGTCTAGCTTCAACATTTATTATGTGACATCGCCATTTTGCAAGTCATTCCTACATGCATCCGCACCGATAGTTAGTCTACCTTGGACATTGCCAAGAATCCAATCTCAGATGATCAGACCAAGCCTCTTAGGAGTGACTCCCACATCCACTCCTATGGAGAATGAGTTCGCCTATTCACAGTAAGAAGCATTTAGTGAGCCCATGTAGGTCTGACACTTGGATAGATAGCTACATCTTGGATTGCTTTCTATTCTCCACTCAAAACTCAAATGGACCTATCCACATAGGTATGCTGAAGAACTACATTTCACTCTCGAATTGACAACTCACATAATATAAAACGTTTGAAGGAGAGATTTGAAATAAAAGTACACAAGATAAGCTTTCCAATGAGTGTTTAAACTCAAGAAATGGTTACATATGCACTGAGATATGAACATTACAACATTACTGCGTACAAAGTGGCATGATGTTAGAAGCAGTCTATGAAAAGACAAAATGAAAAAATGTCTTCTAAGATCAAATCCAACTATTGGGGGATCTTTCTTCTTTCTCTCCTTATTGAGAAGGTGCTTCCACTCCATTTTTATAGCCAATTATCATGTGAAGAAGTTTGTGCCTTCTTCTTAACTCACCACTTTCATTTGTTTGTCCACTACATGCCACTCACTACAAGGCAGATATCATATCTTTTAATTCGTCATACATTTTGACTAGAATTTTTCCATCCTTAGACTTATATTTAGATTTACCTTTACATTTGGTAAATTTATCCAAGCATAGCTCATGTGACAATGAGCTTGCACATTTATCTTCAACACTCCCCCTCAAGCTCATTTGGAGTTATCTTCAACCATGTCTTGCAAATTTAATACATCCTTGAACATAATGTTTGCATAGATTAACGATCCTATGATGCTTCTGTATGTCATTACATCTTCCAATAGTTCTCCATCATTTGAGTAAATCTTTGTACTTGTGTCCATGGGTTGAGTGAGTGGTTTGCATTCACTCATTCCAAATTTGAAAAGAACATCCAACAAGTACTTCCTTTGCATCAAGCAGATGCCACCTTTCCCATAAACAACTTCAATACTTAAAAATATTTTAGCTCTATGAGATCTGAAATTTTAAATTCCTTACCAAGCTTTCTTTTGATATCTTTAATCCATGTAACATCATTCCATGTTATGATGAGATCATCAACATATATGCAGATATATACCTCTCTATTTTCTTCTTTCTTCATGTACATTGAAAAATCTGCAGTACTTGGGTTGTATCCACACCTAATTAGATACTCTACTAGTCTCTGATTCCATGTTCATGGTGCTTGCTTCAAGTCATAAAGTGCCTTCTTCAATCTACAAACAAAGTTTGGATGGTTTTCATCTTCAAATCCAACTAGTTGACTGATGTATACCTCTTCTTCTAGTTCTCCCTTGAGAAAAGCATTTTTGACGTCGAGTTGGTATAATGGCCACCCCCTTGAAGCACTGATTGCTATTAAAGTGCTAATTGTTCCCATCTTTCCAACCAGCCTAAAAATTTCATCATAATCTATGTCTTGTGTTTGTTTAAATCCTTTTGCAATCAATCTAGCTTTAAGTCTAGCTAGTGAACCATCAACACCTCTTTACTTTAAACACCCATTTGTTTGGAACATTCTTCATATCTTATTTCTTTGTTTCTTAGGCTCTTTGTCTTTGACAACTTGCATCATGTGTGCAAAATATTGTTCCCTGAAACTATCATAACTCAGCCTTTGAGTTGGATACCTTGTCCTTGAAGATCTTCTTTCATTGCCTTTAGAAACTTGCTTCTTCAGCATATTCAGCTTTACCTTCGAAGTGATCATCTCTCCATATTCTTCTTCACTTGCATCTATATCATTGCTTTGAGTAGCACTTGCTTCTTCAACTCTACTATAAGCTGAATTTGGAGACAAAGAATGGCTTCCAATCCTCCCCCTCAATGTTGAACATTCTTCATTTGATGTAGATGCCTTTAAACCTAAAATTTTTATGCTCAATTGTTGAAGTTCTCTTTGATTAATTCCTGCATAATCATCACAATATTCTTCAAGAACCTTTTGCTTTCCTTTATCTTCATACCATGGTCTTATTTCATCAAAGATCATATCTCGTAAGACTCTTACTTCTTTTGTTGCAGGTTTATAATACCTATATCTTTTTTGCTCCATCAAGTAGCCGGTGAAAATGCATTTTTTTTACCTTGATTTCATCTTTTTCTAACTTCTTGAGGAATGTGAACAAAGCAAACACATCTAAAAAATTAGTGTGTAAGATCATATTTCTTACCGGAATATACCTCCTCTGATGTCAAGTTATGTATTCCTGATGTTGTGCACCTATTCATCAAGTAGATGGCAGTTGTGGTAGCTTCAACCCAATAGTATAATGGTACCTTCATCTCGTTAAGCATGCATCTTGCAACTTCAACAATTCGCTTATTTTTCCATTTTGTTGAGGTGTATATCTACAAGTAAACTACCTTTTGATCCCATTCTCTTGTAGAAAATCTGAAATCTTTGGAGAAGTATTCCCCTTCACCATTGGACCTTAAGGTTTTGATAGACCTTCCTATTTCTTTTTCAATTTGAGTTTTGAATCTCTTGAATGTAGAGGACACATCTGATTTTTTGCTTCATAGAAAACAATCATATCTTTCTTGAGTGATCATCAATGGATGTGACAAAAAATCTATTACCATCCATTGATGAATCTTGGGTAGGTCCCTAGACATCCTAATGTATCAATTCAAAGACATGAAGGGCCACATAATTTCCCCTCTTGAATGGCTGCCTCGTTTGCTTTCCTAGTCGACAAGCTTCATATAAATCATGTAGTCTAACACTTTTAAATTTCGGAAGACCTCTTATCACTTCAAATTTGCTCATGTCCTTCAGCTTTGGAATGTTGATGAGTCCTATCCTTTTGTGCCATAAGTCTAGCTTCAATATCTTCTTTTTCCCAAATTGAATGTACATGATTTTTCCATGTGGATGTTGGACATCCAAACTAAACATTCTTCCTTCTCTTCTACCTTGAGCAATGACCTTGAAACCTTCTTTTGGATTCTTTATGAAGCACCCATTCTCATTGAATATGACATGATATCCCTTCTCTACCATTTTTCCTTTTGAAATCAAGTTCTTTGAAATTGTAGGAACATGAAGAACATTAGATAGTGCCTTTGCTCTACTTGTATTTATGAGCCTTATATCTCCAATATGTTCAATCATGTGTTGAGTATCAGCACCTTTCAACGCATCTTTTGCAATTGGTACTGTAGATTAGTGAACAAAATTCCTTTGCATGATGTATGGTTACTACAACCTGAATCAATGTACCATTTTTTGCCATCTTCATGAGAGCTAGTTTACTCATGTCTCATTGCAAGTAATGTTTCCTTGCTTCGTTCACTTGAGGTGCTTGCATAGTTGCTATGACTCCTTTGATTTCCTCCATTTGGTCTTCCAATTTTCAACAACAATCACTAGCATAGTGTCCTACTTTAACACAATGATAGCATGTTATAGCTTTACGAGAATTGTAGGAGCCTCAGCTTCTTCCTCTACTTCTACCTCGACCTCTTCCTTGTGTGTTGTCAATTGATCCATGCTTGTTGTCTTCCGAATCGTTTTTATTGTAGTTGTTGTGACCTCTTCCTTTTCCTCTTGGGCCTCCTCTTGAGTTTCTTCCTTTACCTCGACCTGCATACAACATTTGATTGTGGATGTCCTTTCCTTTGGAGCCACCAAAGTTAAGCTCTTATGTGACAAGACGAGGGATTAGTTGTTCAAAAACTGGATATGCATCTTTCAAGTTAATGGAAGTTATAAAAGGTTTCCATCTTTCATCTTCTCTCAATCCATTGAGAGTTCAACACACAAGATCTTCATCTTCAACTATTGTGCCGATAGAATCCAAAGCATTACTTAGCTCCTTAATCTTCAAAGTATATTCAACTATGGATTCACTCAAACTTTTCTTGATTGTGTTTAACTCATTCTTGAGATGAAGTTTCCTAACTTTTGTATTTGTTGAATACATTCTTTCAAAAGCTTCCTAAGCATATTTAGCTATTTCTAGATGTTGAGTATGCCCTACCATGGCATGAGTAATGACTTGTGAAATGAGAAACATGACTCTCCTATTCCTTTCTTCCCATTCTTTTGCTTGCCTCCTTTGGACTTCGGTGGCTGTTGCTTGATTGATTCGAGCACATCTCCCCTCACGATACCCCACAAGCCTTTGCCCATTAGATAGTTGGTCATTCTAAACTTCCACACGAGATATTTATCCTTATCCAATTTCTCTACTTGTTGACCCAACTTAGCCATCGAAGCCTATCAAAAAGAATGAGATTTACCTCAAGTAGTTATATAGTCCTTTGCTCTTGAGTTTGTGAAGCTCCCCCTTGATTTGTAGCTCCTCTTTTGCTTTGCTTTAGTTCTAGCTTTGTTTATGAAGCTTTTGCACCAATTTTGCTCTGATATCCACTATGGAGAAAGAGTTCTCCTATTCACAACAAGAAACGTGTAGTGAGCCCTTGTAGGTCCAATACTTGGACAAAAAGCTACACCTTAGGTTGCTTGTTGCTCTCAACTCAAAACTCAAATGAACCTGTCTACATAGGTATGATGAAGACCAGGACTTCATGGACTTCACTCACGCACTGATAGCTCACAAAATATAAAATCTTCGAAGGAGATATTTGAGATAGATAAAGTATATAAGATAAGCTTTCCAACAAGTGTTTAAAATGCAAGAAATGGTTATATATGCACTGAAATATCAACCTCACAACATGATTGTGTGCAAAGTGACATATGGCTAGAAAGAGTCTATGAGAAAACAAAATGAAAAAATGGCTTCTAAGCTCAAATCTAACTACTAGGGGCTCTTACCTCTTTCTCTCCTTACTGAGAACATGCTCCCACTCATTTTTATAGCCAATGAGCATGTGAAGAATTGTGCCTTCTTCTTAACCCACCACTTTCATTTCTTTGTCCACTAAATGCCACTCACTACAAGGCAGATATTGTATCTTTTATTCATCATGACTTTTGACTATATTTTTTCCATGCTTAAACTTATATTCACCTTTACCTTTACATTTGGTAAATTTATCCAAGCATAGCTCATGTGACAATGAGCTCTTCAACAACTCCAAGGTTCAGATTATCTAGACTATGATGTTACTTCACATCATAATAATTTGAGCTTTTGTTTAGTTGGATAAAAACTAGCATTGCTAATTTCATTGCATACACCAAGAGCTTCAAAAGAAAAAATTATTTCAATCTTCAGCTACTTGTTCTTGGGATCATGTGATTCTACCTAGGAGAAATTGTAATCTAAGCATATTCAACCCTTTGAAGCATATGAAAATCTAGGCAGACACTTTTGCGAAGAAATTGTCTGATATGCAACAGATTGAGTGCAACTACACACGGCCTTTTTCATCACAAAAGCGATCACTAAGTATGTGATGCATAGCATCTTGACACTTGAAGTGAAAATTTTTGCCATGAACCTCTAAAGATACAATGTTATTCTGCCAATCTTCTCGTGGAAGCCTGAAAGAGACACACAATCCTTGGGAACTCTATGCTCTTCGGTCCCCTATGTGCATAGACGTGTGTATGTATGCTTCAGTATTGAAGCCCCTGATGAAGGGCCATGAAGCCAGCACACAATAGAAAAATCAAAGCAAGCTCTTCATTCGTATTGTTGAATTCAATGTGACAATTTGGAACTGGTTGACAAAAACTACACAACCATTGGTCCTCTTTTGTTGCACATGTAGAGCAGCTTATGCCCTTACTGCATCATGTATGGAACGAACTGAGCAGTCGAGGACTTTGGAGACTGCAAAAGTCTATGGCCTTTGTAATATGCATTGTTCTTATAAACTCACTATGTCGTCCCAGAGGTAGTAATAGTAGACTCTCTTGTCTTTCTGTCTGCATGCTTAGGGTTTTAAAGTAAAGCTCAATATCTCCTGAATGAACAGAGCTGCAAATGCATATAATGGGAGAAAAATACATGCACAAATAGTTCAGCACAGCTCATCATTTTAGCTCTTTTCCTGTTTTTTCTTAACCATTTCATGTTTTAAGTGTTTCAGACGAAGCACTTACACCAAAAAAGAAAAAACCACATATAGACACTCAAAAGAAAATGCCCATCAATAATTCTATGCTTCATGACAAGTTCTCACACCAAAAGAATCCAAGATAAAATGTCCAGTAACAATCTTACACACCCAATTCATGCTGCTAATGTCTTCAAAAAGACCAATGGTGATGAACTAAAATCAAAAAGATTCAGAACACATCGTAGTTTTTAGGGGAAAAAAGCTCATTCGGAATAATGAGATGACTGTGGGACATGCAACGCCAAGCAAAATATACTTTGCATACTCTGCATAAGGCCTTGAAGACTAAGGCTGTGACATAAATATATGCAGTTGACAACATTTAAGTTCACATTGACAAGTTGAAGGTTCCAGTAAATTGAAATTGAACTTCGTATCTTTGATTTCTCAGTTAAAATCAGCCTGTATGTACATCCATGTATCTAAAATCACCCATGCTATTAATAGCTACATTTGAGTTACAAATTTTCTCATCTCTTGAGGCCTAACACTTCAGGAGGACCAGGCATCGTATTATAAGCAGCAATGTCTTTGTGAAGGATGAATATAATAGCCTTTCAAAGAGCATCATCAACGATCTCATATAAAACCAAAAAATATAAACACAGGTGCACCAGTGCACTTCAAGTGACATCACTGTCAGTGAATGAATGATAAGTCTGCATTACTATGCCTTGAGGAATTAAAGGCTAGAGGAAACAACAATAGGTGAAGATGTCACACATCACTGTCAGAACTGTATCCTGTAATTTGTATATGCCATCTTGAGCTATGTTAAACCATTCTTTGCTTCCAATTCTCTCACCTTGGCCCATGCCTGCTCCACTTTGTTCTGCAATTCCTGCTTGCTGAGCTGTCCTCGATGCCGTTCCTCAAACAATCGATGCCTCAGACTGTCCCTCTCTGTCGTCAATGACTCCAATTTATGTTGAAGGTCCTTAACTTCCTGTTCCAACCCAATAAGACGACATTCTAGCTCTTTGTTGCTGCAGCTTTTACTGATGTTTGTGACCCCTGTTACATCAGATTTGGTGCATTCATTTTCAAGAACTCTAAGCTGTTTGCTCTTTTCGCTCTGATTCACATTACTCGAAGTGGCCTGTCTGACAAATAATCGACCAAGATCTTCCAGTGACTTTTTTCCTGGAAGCCTGGAAGATTTAAGAGAACCATGTTCAGGAGGTGATTGTATTACTTGGGCAACAGTAGAACTGGTTCCAGGAGTTACATTTAAAATGCAAGAACCCTCCACTATGTCATTCTTCTGTTGAGTAGACATATTCAAACTGTCCAGTTCTACTGTTTGCCCCTTCAGTGCACCACATTTGTCTACCTTGGATAAAATCTGGCTAGAAATCTGCAACTGTTCTTTGCCTTCAGCAACACAAATAGCTGCTTCAGAACTTTCTCTTGCTCCAGTGACCTGGGTAGATGTCATGACCATATCTACTGTGGACAATAAGGCATCCTTCTCTAATAAATTAGGGCGTTGAAGATTGGTATTACCACTCCCTTCATTTACTTGGACTTGTGGACCATGGTCATTCCTCCCTGGATTGGCTAGAACACTTGCAAAGGTCTGTGCTACAGCAATCTTTTGAGGAACTGCATGAGGGCTATGAGGACTTTCAGTTCTAGGTCTTCCTGCTTGCACATCAGAAACAGGGGGCTGGACTCCCATATTTTCTGTCAAATTCGCACGGCTGCTGGATGTATTACATGTTGAATCAGCAAGCGGACTTGAGTCACTAGAAATGCTCTGGATACCTTGCACAGTTGACAAACTGCAATGTCTTGATGACAACTGTGAGACCTGTGATACCTTGGAAGATTCAGAGGATGGTGTGATAGGCCTGACTGATTCTGGTTCTGACATTGACTTTATATTTCTCATAGCATCCCCAGGCAGAGGACTGCATGCATCATGAATTGGATCATGCAATGGTTTGGGCTGTCCACTACTTATCTGCATTGATTGGGCACTGGATACTCTACATACATCAGCAGGAGAACCATACGTCGAATTTAGAAAATGACCAGGTGTGCATTGTGTGCTTGGTTTCTCTATCGCTGGCATACTTGATGCCTTGCTCATAACAGCAGGAGGTGGAAGTGGAGTTCTAATTGCACCATGAAATTGACCAGATGGCTGCAAATGTGGTTGCCCAACATCTTTTTGCAGTGGTGAAGAGCTGACAAGAACAGCTGAGTTCATGTTTGGTCTATAGGGTGGGTTGTATGAGATGCCTGCAGAAGATGCATACAAAGGGATACTCTGTGAGTTCACTTGTTGCATTAATGAAGAGTTAGTTTCACTTAAGCCATGCGCTGGCCGAGCCAATTGGACCTGTGTTTGTAATTGTGTTGACCATGCAATCGCTAATGGTGTTGGTATACTCAGAGCATTAGAAGCATGTGTCTCAACATCAGATGCCCTTGCTGGCGGGAGCAAAGCCAATGGAGCAACCAAAGCTGGTTGGCCAGCCTCAATTGGAGATGACAACGCAGTTCTCCGCTCTACTGCTCTGCCCTCCTTGCTTTTAAGTGTACTATTCACATAGCCCACTTTATGACAGTGTTTTGACCAGTATGACTTCTGCATTTCTACCAACCGTGCTTCAAGCCGTGCTAATACAATTGTCCGCTCGAACCCTTGTTTGTCATGTGCTGGCTCAACAAAATTTGCCTCAAGAACTCCAATAATACCTCTGCCTCGACTAGCTGCTGAGTTCCAAAGCCTCCAGAAAGGCTTAATAAGTCTATTCTTATGATACACATTGAATCCTTGCACATCTATATGCTCCTTGGCATCTTTTACAAAGCCAACAGTGACAACTGCTTTCATCTGACTATTATCTGTCTGTTTCACATCGGAATCCATTGGCCGGTAAGTCCACACCTCAGTGAACATCAAATCGTCTATCAAATTATGATGTTCTACTTCCTTTCCCCTTAGAAATATTTTAAATCCTGATGGAAGCTTTAAGTAAAGTATGGAAGCATAACTGCGTAGAGAATGTTGATATGTAAGATAATGACTGGAATTAGGAAAACGCTCGGCCATCGTAACATGTTTCTCATTTTTGTTGACACCTCGTAGCTGAATGTCATATCTGTCAGAGTCAAAGTCCAGTTCCAAGTTTCCTTGATCGTCCTCCCAAAGATTAAAAATTATTATTTTTGTCCCATGTTCCTTCATCTTCCTGAAATGATCCATAAGCTCAGATTCAGTTGCATAAGGAGACCAACACTTGATGGTCTCCATGTTCCTGTTCCAATCATCTACATTCCTTCGAACAAGTTTGCGTAGTCCAAATGGCTTAATCTCATAGTCAATCATGGGAACAATGATGTCCTGCTGTCCTGTTTCCCGCAAAAACGTGTAAGAAAGCAAACCAATGCTTTCTGTTGGACCTAGGCCTTTGTTATCAGTGCACCTTGAGAAGACTATCACATCAGCACCAAGCCGCATTGTGCTAGTTTTAAAGCCGTTCCCATATTGCCCAATTGTGTTCGCCATTTTACTCTTCATGGAATACCCCAAGGACATACATTGCCGCATGCTATCTGGATTCATACCACCACCATCATCTTCAACTAGCAGCATGGGTTCCCCATTTTTAGGATTTCGTATCATATCCACATGCACAGAAGTTGCTCCATACGTAATTTCATCAAGGGCATTATCAAGAAGTTCTGCAATAGCTCCAAGGGCCCATTTATGGCTTGTTGCATTTGAATGTAAGAACTTTGGGTGCACCCGGACGTGATCCATACCACCTGAGCTTTTGTGACTGCCCTTATCACTTTCGTAATCACCTGCTTTCCAAAATTGCCTGAAAGGTTTGTTAACCGTTTTCTGAGTCGTTGATCTTGAAACCAACGGTCCAGGGGAGGGTGTTGCTTGCGGAACTGAAAAATTTTGGTGCGTCCCTTCCAAAGGCTGCAGAAAGTCGTGCGGGAGGCCCATGCCATCGTCTCTGAGAGTAGATGCCAAGCCGATCCCCGAATCTGCGAGAGCATCTGTCCGGGGCTTCTTGGCAGAAGGGCCTATCCTATCAGAAATCTGATCGTCTGGGACGCTTGATCTTTTGTTCGCGAGGGCAGATGTGACTTCTCCCTCAGTATTTTCGACGCCCACATGGCCACGGCTGCCGCTGCTACTGCTACTGATGTCTACAACATGGGCATCAGTTAAGGGAAAATTTGATGCACGATACTCGGGTTCGACCTTGACTGATAAAGACAAGGGCCGAAAACACTCCTCTTTCACAACGCCAGATGGCACCATGGAAGCTGTAATTGAGAACGAGTCTGGCTAAATTCCTGCAGACTTTGGACAGCTTGATGCAAAATGGAGGTTGATCGAGGCAGATGGACATGTAGATACAACAGGAACAGATCCAAACCGACTTCACAAATCCTATTTGCAGGAGAAAAGCATACCATGAGCAAAGCAGAGCCCCCTGGAAAATCGATTGCTTTTCACCTTCCAAAACCAGCCAAACTAAAATTGGAAGAGAGAAAGCTACGACTTGGAGGCCTTCATCTTGTTTAGAGTAACCTAGGAACAGAAACAAAAATAGTAACAGATGAATAAACTCCCCACAAAATATAGAAACCCATAATGAGAAGTTTCAGTTGATTTCTAGGCTTACTCTCAAGTAAAATCCCACTTTTATTGACCCATATCATCTTTCTAGAAAAAATGTCAGCAAGGTGTAGAAAGAAGGGACTTTATCTATGAGATACACAAGCACCTCCATTTTTTGAGATAGATATGTTTGCAAGGAATACAAGGACAAGACAGGCTCAAGAATTTGTATATTTTCATGCCTTCACCTCAACATGTGAGAACTTTCCATGTACAAAGACCCCACAAAAAACTATTGATGTTAGTTTTATGAATCTTTCTCATGTGTATCTTTTTCTTTATCAGAGGATGACTTTAAATCATGTGAAAGTAATCAAGTACAAAAATCGAAAAGTAGCTGAAGAAGGAAATGTCACAAGTATCTTGATAGTTTCAAAATATCCTGGATGACCTTTTTATACCAATCCTAACCTATTCAAACATTCTAGAAACTTCTTTGAGAGTCTAAATACATGATCTTTATAATATTTTTTCCTTGAGAAGGCTTGCAATGGAAGGAGCCATTTATCCCTTCCTAAAGCAATTGAGTTCCTTTATATCCATATTTCTAAAGCAAATCTTGTCACCTAGTTGCATGCACATACCTGGAGGGACCTATGTTTGAAGATGTAAGAAGAATTGTCAGAATCATAAGAAAACGTACATGGAACTCACCTCCCATCCATGTATACCCCCTTATTACCCTCACGTTCTTGGTGATTTCTAGAATTTTGCAAGAATTCCCAAGTATGACATTCATTCTTAATTATGTTGCCTCTAGGGCATTCCTTGGATACCCTCAAATATGGGACTTCATATTGAGATCTTATGATTTCATTTTGTTCCATGTTCCACATGCACCAACCATGGTCATGAACTATGACATTAGCCTCTTAAATGTGTCATTATCTCCCCCTTCTTAAACAGTAATATCATCAATTGACAAAGTACTAAAATATTGATGGATTAGAGCTTTTGGCTTCCATATCGCATGTGTCAAAGTTCAACCCTTCTAAAAAACTAGAAAGATCTTGGATAATAGGGCTCCATAATTGTTTCTATCACCAATATAGGTTTTTTGGGGGAATATGGTTAGGTTGAATTTCTTTGTACAAAGAAATGGTACATATCGTTGGATAAGCATTTTTGTAAGTACCTTCTTCATAATGGCATCAAATTCTGATTGCATAGCAGCCATCCAATTTTTTTATTTTTGTGCTTCATCAAAAGAAGCAGGCTCATTCTCATCAAAAAGACAAGAGACAACCATTGCATAACAATATGAGGCAAAAGAAGTATTATGGGAGACCATATGACAAAGGTGCATCTAACTTGTTTTCTCTCAAAGTCTACACTAGCCATTTAGGCATAATCTCCATGTAATAAAGTAAGTCTATGATCCAAGGGTCTGGCCGGTTCAGACGGATCTGAAATCGGACACCGTTTGGTCATCCGTGTGTATGACCAAAGATCTCGAGTTTAGACTTACTAGGAGTTCTTGTGCTCTTGTGAACAAGTGATCCACTTAGCTTAGTGGTTAAGTCTCAAGGATGTGAAGGAGGAGGTCTTGGGTTCAATCCCCATGGGGGACATGGGGAGAGTATTTTGCCCAAAGATATCTAGAGCCTTCTAGAAGCATCCACTTGAGTTAAAGCTACCATCTCTGTCGTTGGCCGCAGGAGGCTCGAACTCACGACCTCTCGTAGGGACTAATCTAGCCTACCCACGAGCCCACAAGCGTTCGCTACACCGATATTGGAGAGCAATTTCCATTGTTCGCGGACGGCGCTGAAGAAGTGGTCAAAAAAGCGCAATTGGCGTTGAAGCAGCATTCATCCAGGAGCATATTACCTAAAACAAGGCCTTCTATCGCCTTCTATTGTGTGCACATACAGGATTCGAACACAAAACCTTTCCTCTGCGGAGATGCTCGCATATCCATGAAGACAAGTGCTGTTAGTGAAGTCGCACACCCGACTTTGATTCTCATAGGACACTGCCAAAGTCCAGAACTGCACAGTCCAAAGAAGGTATGGCAAAACTGCCAAAAGGACTATCTTTACTGTAAGGATCAGAATTCGAACTCTCGTCCCTCACGTATTAGGGCGCCTTCCTATCCACAAAGACAGACGGCTATTCGCGACATGTAGCTCGTCGGAGCATATATTAGTTTCAGATTCTTGTTGTAGAAGACTTCAATAAGGAGCAAAGAGGAAAACGAAAGAACACATCTTCAAACTCCACCATCAGGGATTCAACCCGCGTGGAAGTTCTGACAGTATCTTAAAGTAGCCAAGGCGCTCATTGCCTTCGTGTATTCACTATCTGCAGAATTTACCTTTCTAGTAAGCGCTGAAGATTGGATCACAACTGTTGCAACCCAAAGCACAATTCCTGCAGATCACTCTATTCGGTGTTTGACCCGAGATCTATTGAGTCTTGGGAGCACTCTTCCTTAGCCAAAGAAGCAAGCACCAAAGAAAGTTAAAGTTTTGAGCAAAGTATGAAAGAAGTGGAGCTGTGGAGTGAAGATCCGGAGGCCTAACTTCGTCGACCTTGACGGACCAAATCATCCGGGACTATTTCTTGATGAGGAAGCTTCAAGATGGTGAACAGCTCCTGGCAAGGATCAAGAGGATGAATCACTCTTCCAAAGGATCAAGGGAAGGACGTAGCTCTATGTGGAGCTAAGTATTTTCCAAATTATGTTTTCATTTTGATATGTGTTTGTTCGAATGCTTTCATTTAGGATGCATTAATTAGGACTAAAGGCATAGTCCAATTATGATTATCTCAATATGAAAGCTAATTAGAGAACTAAACGGTATTGAAATGATACAAAAGAAAGTACTTTTGAGTTTTAGGCATGCAATTGAAATTTCTATTTCCATTCATGCACAAAAATGAAAAGATTATTTGTGCATAAAAGAATGTTTTATGCACATCAAGTTTGTACTTGCTTGGGAAAGGTAGTTAATTCTCCAGTTCATGCACTTGAATAGTTACCTTTTGCCAGAATAGCAAGCAGGTTGTTTTTTGCATGGATGCTTGTTTGCATACCTAATAAGCTTGGGATTTGCTTAAGTTCATTACACTTGCATGTACTTACATGCATTTGCATCCAAGAATGGGCATTTGCATACATGCATTTGCATGCAAGTAGATGCATGAGCATACGCATGATCTTTTGGTAAGTAGTTGGACATGTATACTTTCATTCCTTTCTTTTTCTAACTTGACTTGGCTAGGTGAAAAAAATAGAAAATTACCTAGTTGCAAGGATCTTGACCATCATGCAACTAAGTATCTATTCTATTTTTTCCATAAAAGTGATACATAGGTACCACTTAGTAGGAGTCTTTTTGAGGAAAAGAAAGCATGTTGAAAGTAAGTATTCATTTTTTCTTGTCATTTAGATGCCAAGAAAATAGAGCTACTTTCCAAGGTGCATGCTCAGTCTAAGTTTGGGAAGAAACCTAGACATTCTTAGCAACTAACGAGGATTTAGTTGTTTTTGGATGTTCATGTTCATGCACCCAAGTAGGGAAGTTTCTGTTGAAACACAAACCAATTGAACATTTAAGTTCAACAAATTTTGGAAGGTTTAATACTTTAATATTCATCAAACATTGATGAAAATAAGTAAAGTATTGAACTTCTAGAATCCCTGGAACTCTAGTGTTCATAGATGTTAGTTTCCAAAAATGCATCTCGAGGCATGATGCAAGGTCTTCAATCGATGCAAAAACTTTTGAAGGAAACTTGCTTGATTCTATTTAAGCTAACTCAAGGCTTAAAAAAGAAACCAAGACAAATATTAATTGATCTTTAGGAATCAAGTAATTTCCTAAAGTCATGACAATTAATGAAATGATTCAAATTATTTTCATTTTTTGAAACAGATATATCTTAGGAAATCATGATATTTCCTAAAGACAATTTAGGAAACAAGTTCTTTCCTAAAAGATTAGCTTCAAGCGGTAAAGCTTTGAATCTTATAAAAAATCAAGAATATCTTTTATAAGATTAAGTAAACAATTCCAAACATTATTTGCTTGTGCAAAGTTTTCAAACGTAAACATGGAAACTTTATTAAAGCACTTTTCTGAAGATAAGAAAAGTATGCTTGGTGGTCTTTAAGATAAGAAAAGCTTAAAGAAGAGACCCAAGCAAAGTAATCTTTGGAAATTAAGCTATTTCCTAAAGATAAGCTAATGAAAGAGTCCAATTAACTATTTCATTGGTTAAAAGAGAATATCTTTTGGACAAGCAAAGCCTTAACTCTTGGTCTTATCCAAAAGTCTAGAATTCCATTTGAAGATCTTTCCAGTAAAGGAGAAGATTCCAAGATGAATCATTAAGTGGAAAGCAAAAGATTCCAAGATGAATCATTAGCTTAGCATTACTTGATTCCTTGGTAGGAATCAAAAAGTTCTTGAAAGAAAAATCTCCCCAGATGTGAGACTAGCATATTTCAAGAGAAGTTTTATAGCAAGTAGTTCCCAGCAAATCCCTAACCACCAGTTTTGGTATTTAAGTCCAAATAAGTAATATAACCTTAAGGTATATCAAAGATTCTTAGCTTTGGAATCTGAAAAACATTAGAAAATGCTTGGACTTAAGTTGAGGGAAAGATCTCTAAAATCCTGCAGGTAAGCAAAGAAGCTTAAGATAGTTTAAGAGATCTTAAAAGATAAAGACTAGGTCTTTATTTTTGTCGCAAGTATCAACCAGACTTGATCAAACTTGGCCATGATTGTCCAAGAATGTGCGATTAGAACTACTCTGTAGATTGCCCAAGTATTGGCAGTAAAAATTCCGTTAGGAATTATTCACTCAAGTTCCATTTATCGAATGGAAAAAATGTGAAAAAAGTAAGCTGTTCCAAGTATGAACAGAGTGAAGGAATTCCAAAAATGTAGTCTGCAACCGTGAAGACGGTACTTAAGTGTGTGGAAGATAAAACATAAGTGTTTGCCTATCCTTAAAGGGATTTCGGTACAAATCCAGAAAGCATGAGTGTATGCTTAGACTTAAGAAGTAGAGAGATTCCTATAAAAGTCCTGGCCATGATAGGTACCTAAAAGCATTAGTAGAAAGGAATCTAAAGACAAGAAGTCAAAAGCTCTTGTCGCTACAAAATTGGTCAAGAATAGCCAATTGAACTTGAATTTGAAAAATTCAAGAACTTGGAATTCTGATTGGTTTTCATTTGAAAACCCTAGCAAAAAGGATTTGGAGATATTCTTTTCAAGTTCCCAAGGTTAAGCACAAGATCGTGAAACGATCATGTCAAGGGATTAAAACGTAGAATATCAAGATAGAGATAGTGCATGAGACTGCGAAATTCTTGTCAAGAATTAAAGCTAGAAGATTCTCTATCAAGAGATGTTGTAGACTTTAGGATAAAATTCACTCACACGTCAATGTGAGTATAAAATAGGGTGGTATGGGACACCAGATTTTATACTCAGATTGATGTAGGAAAGATGGTATGGGACATCGGACCGTGAGATGATGATTATCTTTTAGTCTTCATTTGGATCTTGAAGTTAGGTTTGATCTTCAAGGGAATTAAAACTTCAAAGGAGGAGTTTAAATTCAAGAAGGATCTCAAGATACTTCAAGATGACTTCAAGATCAAGGAAACTAAAGATATGAAGTAAGTAACTTCCAAGATCTTCTTACAACACTTCAAGCTTAAGTGTTATTGATTAGAAATATTTGATAAATTTCTTAAAGAATTTGGACTTTGATTTTGAGTTGATCTTTTCAACTAAAGATTTAATTGACTAAGTCAAGCATCAAGTTCCTAGTGTAACTTGGTAAATTCACTCTTTTGACTCAAAGAAATGCACAAGAATTGCATTCACGATTAGGAGTCAAAAAGACTGAATGTGACCTGAATTTAGTCTCAAGTGAAGCATTATTTGAATATCAAACTCATCAATAGAACCTCAGTGGGTCGACACACTGATGTTGGTTACCACACTAGTATCTTGTGGTTGGATGATGTTTTTGATTTTCTTTTAATCTTTTTGAGAATCCATCTTACTTCTCTTAAAGATAGAAAAAATGTTTCAATATCCTATTGAAATAGATCTTTGAAAAGTTGAAGTCCTGAGTCATCTAGTCTTTGACTCATAGAAAATTTACGTATCTTCGAAGAATGAATTGGTTGTACAGAGTTTTAGTTATTTCTTTTTGCTTTCCAAATCTTTTGGAATTGGCTCAGACATGGTATCTGATTCCTTTTGCAAAAAGACCAGGGTTAGCCAGTTAGAATAAAATAACTAACTTGAACATCCTAGATAGATGTTATGTACAAGAACCTTTTCAATCCTCAAAAGATGATAAGTCTAAGTGGACTTATTCATTTGAGTTTGCTTCAAGTTATAGCATAAATAATTTCCTAGAGTCCAGTATACTCTAGAATAGAGAAGTTAGGAATTGCTCAGTAGATTGACAATTCCCGATAACTTTTAAGTTAAATCTTTGAGAAAAGTGTTCTAAGTTGGACAATTTTCATTTTGAATTTGAATTGGTCAAGTTAGTATGGTTGATTCAATAGAAATGGTAAACTTTCTCCTATAGGTTACAAATGATTTTTAAACTCATTAGGACAAAGTAGTCCTCTAGTCGAGTGAAAAAATCAAGTAACTGTTGGATCAAAGTAAACCATTATACAAACACCTAAGTTAGATGTTTGGGACAACCAAACTTCAAGTTCTCCAAAACAAATTCAAGAGAATCAAGAGTTCTTAAAGTCTTGCAAGGGATAAGAATCCCACCTTCATTACTAAGTCTATGCATGAGTTATGCCTAGAAATGGACTAGTAATTTGAATCCACCTAGTTCATATGTTTGTGCCTAGATCGCACATCAAGAAACTGTGAATTGGCCAGGGATGTTTTTAGATCCACCCTTATTATTCTTTCACTTGTTTGTACTTTGTTTAGTTCATCAAAGTGCAAATTGAGCCAGTGTTTTGAATCATTTGGGCAGGGACACCACCACAGAGATGAGACATGTTCTTCCAGTTTTAGAACATGATCATGTTCTTCCAGTTTTAGAACATGAGGCTCGGGGGTTGCCTACATTTTGTATATAGCTCTATTTTCGAGGACGAAAATATTTTCCAAGGGGGGAAGAATGTAATAAAGTAAGTCTATGATCCAAGGGTCTGGCCGATTCAGACGGATCTGAAATCGAACACCGTTTGGTCATCCGTGTGTATGACCAAAGATCTCGATTTTAGACTTACTAGGAGGTCTTGTGCTCTTGTGAACAAGTGATCCACTTAGCTTAGTGGTTAAGTCTCAAGGATGTGAAGGAGGAGGTCTTGGGTTCAATCCCCATGGGGGACATGGGGAGAGTATTTTGCCCAAAGAGATCTAGAGCCTTCTAGAAGCATCCACTTGAGTTAACTCGAGTTAACTGGGACACTTGGCGCACATGTAGTTACATGGCTGACACATGGATGGTTAGTATCCACCTGCCCAAGAAGGCAGTCCCCTAGAGAGAGCTATATATAGAGGCATTTGGTTGGGAGGAGAGTCATCTCTCAAGTAAGTGGTGGTCATAATCCTTGTTCTCTTGCACTCCACCTCTTCAATTTTAGCTCTCTCATCAATAAGTGCTTCATGTAAGTATTCATAAAAAATAGAATGATTTGCATGATCATTTGAAATATGTAAAAGTTGAGAAATTGCTTCACTAGGAGAAACATTTGAACGTGCACCTGTTGAAAGAGACAACAAAGTGTTATACACATCCTGTGATGTGATTGATGTCTCCTTGGTACATGAAAGCAAAGGATGAATTGCATCATCCACAAAAATAACATCAATTCTAACCACCAATTTGTTTAATTTGTGGATGATACAGATGATAGCCTTTGCTTTCATAATTGTACCCAATGAAATTGCATTTCATAGCCTTTTCATCCAATTTTCTATGTTGTTGATCAAGCACTAATGCATATGCCAGACAACCAAAAACATGTAGATGAGCAATAGATGGCTTGCAACCATGCCAAACCTCATGTGGAGTGATGGACTACAATGCTTTGATGGGACACCTGTTAAATATATATGCAACACACATAACAACCTCTAACTAGAAGGTATGTGGTAAAGCTTAACTTTTGACCATAGACCTTTCCATTTACATAAGAGACTTTTTATTCCTCTTAGAAACTCAATTGTTTGGAGGTGTAAATGACACTATACACTAATGCTTTATCCCATGTTCAACCAAAAGTTCATTAAACTTGAAAGACATATACCCCCCCCCCCCCCCCGATTAGAATGGAGGGTGCCCATTTTACATGTGATAGATTTCCAACCATAAACATGAAATATTTAAATCACATAAACACTTCGGACTTTTCTTTCAATGGATAAATCCATGCACCGCTACAAAAGTCATGAACGGAAGTCATGTGATATAGGTGATTCCCAAATGAAGGTGTCTAGATAGGACCACAAAACCCATTGTGAACAAGTTGCAGTTTATTTGGAGCTATAACTTAACTATCTTTGGAGAAGGAAGAATGTTGCATTTTACCTAAAAATGCAACCCTCAAAAACATGCTTAGAAGGTGCCTCAAGTTTGGGCAAAGAGAACACCATTTCAGAATTATGAAGACAAAGTAAACTAGCGGAATTCAAATGACCAAAGCATGCATGCCAAAGTTTTACATGTGAAATGGTATGAGAATCATGAATTGCACATGCTCAATCATTCTCATATTTTGCATAATATATAAGCTTATACAATGCATGAAATAAAATGCTAGAAGCAAAACAACCAAGTCAATTTTCACTAGTGTTGAAACTGATAACATATATATTGATATTTGACACATTTAAGGTATATGAAATTTGAAAGTACTACCATTAAGAGTAGTAAGAATGATATTTCCAACTCCCATGATAGGATAAGAGGAGTTGTTTGCCCATGTGATAGTATTCCTTGTAGGTGTAGACTTAAGTGAAGTGAAGAAACTATGATACGAGGTAATATGTTTGGTTGCACCATTATCAAAATACCAAACATCAGAGTCTACTACAAACATATATTGCCCACAAGAAGATGGATCATAGCTGCAACGAGTACTAAACATCTATTTTTCATTTTGAATAAGGTTATCAGACTTAGTTTTAGGTGTAGAGGCCTTTGTAGTAGCCATTCTAGCCTCTTTCTTCTTTGCCTCTATTGCAACCAATCTAGGACAACTATTAATTCCATGATCATTTTCCTTATAATACTTACAAAATTGTTTTTCTTTTCTAATTTTTTTCATCTTTATGTTCCTTCTTTGATTGTGCAACATTAGCAAATTTTTGCTTACTAGTAGACGAGCTCCATTTACCTTTGCCCTTCTAACTAGCTAAGAAAGCTTGATCTAAAACACACATAATTGATATGCCTTTCATCATCAAACTAAGAATAGAAGCAAAAATCCATTAACGATCTAGGAGACCATTATGAACAATCTACACAAGCAAAGTATCTAGCAAGATTGCATCGGCTGAAATCAATTTCTCTTTTAAATCATTGATCTCCTTCATTCATATGCTCACTCTTCAAATGTTTTTGAATGTAAGCAACAACAGCTTCATTTCTTACCTGGTATAGTGCTATAAGAGTATCCCAAGCATCTTTTGCTATTTTGCATAAGTGAATACAAGGGATAATGGTACATTTGATAGAAAAACTACCAATGCGCTCTGACTGTCAATGAAGATGGTGGTGGCAGAAGACTGACCAACACCCAAATCAGCCATAAGGCGTCTCAGCCACACACACTCAACAGTCGCTGTGAAAGCTACCCTATACTCAACCTCACAACTAGAAGTGGCCACAGTAGGCTTCTTCGTGCTCAACCAAGATATACATGAGCTACAAAGCATGAAGCAAAAGCCACTAGTGGACACACGAGTGTCATAGCAACCAGCCCAATCAGAGTCAGAAAAAGCATGCAAATCTGGCGGTAGTCATCCACCCTTGGGATAAAACAACCCAAGTACCCGAGTACCACTCAAGTAGCAAAAGATGCGCTTAACCGCCTACCAATGCTTGACTCCTAGGCAATGCATAAACCTGCTCATCTGTGAGACAGCAAACTGAATATCTGGCCGAGTAATGCATAAGTAAATCAAGCATCCAACAACCTACTGATAGAGAACAACATCAAATGCATCTCCAGCATCATGAAGACTCAGTCGTAAACCTATTTCCATAGGAGTGGCAATAGGTTTACAGTCTTCAAGGCCAAAACACTGCAATAATGTGCCAATATATTTCATTTGACACAAAGCCATTCCACCATCAATGTGCATAAACTGAATGCCCAAATAATGATGCAAATGCCCCAAATCAGACATCTCAAATGCGGCATGCAATTAGCCTTAAAATCAGCAATATGCTTCTCAATTGGACCAGTGAGCAGCACGTCATCAACATAGACAACAATGATCAGAAGCACATCATTAGCACGCTTAACATATAAGGTGCTTTCAGTTGGACTGTTCTTAAAATCATGTGCAATCAGATAGGCACATATCTTCTCATACCAAGCACATGGTGCATGCTTTAAACCATATAATGCCTTTTTTAACCTGCACACCTGGTTTTCATGCCCTTTCTGTACAAAGCCATGGGGCTTAAAAACATACACTTCTTCATGCAAGTCACCATTCAAAAATGTTGTTTTAATGCCTAGCTGATGTACATTCCAACCATGATGGGCTACAAGTGCATAGTCATACAACATGTAGGTGCAAAGGTCTCATCAAATCAAAGTCAATGCCTCTTTCTTGCACATAACCCTTTGCAACAAGCCTAGCCTTATACCTGTCAACTATTCCATCATGCTTATGCTTCAGCTTGTAAACCCACTTAGTGCCAATGGCCTTCTTGCCAGGAGGCAAGTCACACAAAGACCAAGTACCATTCTTCATTATCGCATCATATTCACCATCCAACTTATCCTCAACAGCCAACATACGAAATAAATCACTGCTTTCAGCCATGGCCGGTGACTAAAATACCTTGATGCAGTAAATTGACTGTATCTCAAAAATTTGAATAGAACTGCCCAGACGAATTCTGCTAGACTTGTAGCAGACTTCGAGATGCTTATACTGGCGAACCGAAACTAGTATATACCTTTGGCACAAAAAGATGAAATAGCGTGCACAAGCGCTGCGATAGTGCGTTCGGAGGCCAAAACGAGCTCAGATGACGGAAACACGCTGAATATGCTCACCAAAATTCATGTGAGTCTGAGAATGCAACCGGAGAGGTGTCAACGATGCCCTAGATGAAGCATCGACCTGCTCTAATACCAATTGTTGGAGTTAGACGTCTATGGAAGCACGTTAATAGCACAAGGAAGAAGAAGAAGCTTGGAGCACAACACACAATACTGAATGTATTACTAGAGAATGTACAAAGATAAGTAGCCCATTAGGGCAATAGGTGTATATAGAAGTCGGGGGAAAAAAACCTCCTAAAGAGGGAAAAAAGTGCCTTGACGGTCCTAGAGTGTTCACACACATCACTACCTAAATATATCAAAAAGAATTGAAGCCTTTGCTTCAAAAAGCTCCTCAATGTCATCAATATATGAGATCATAGAGCTGGTAGAACAAAGAAGAGAGTAGAGAAACCAAATGTTGATATAATTTGGTAGTGATTTGTGTGAACACACTTAGGACTACTAAGGCGTTTTTTTCCCTCTTTAGGACGTTTTTCTCAATAGCTAGTATATATGCCTATAACCCTAACGAGCTACTAATCTTTGTACATTCACTTAGTAATACACTCAGAGTTTTGCTCCAAGATTCTTCTTCTTTCTCATGTTCTTTGCATGCTTGCATAGTCCTTGAAATCAAATAATTGATATCATACTAGGTTACCGCTTTCTATAAGGCATTATTGAGACCCTTCTGCTCGTAGTCTCAAAATCGCACAAAATTTGATGCACATACTAAGGGTTATTAGTAGTTCAAAATAGTTTCGCATTTGTCGTGTCAAAATTTTGATCTGAGCTCGTTTTGACATCTGAATGTATTGTTGCAGTGACAATGTAGGCAATTTTGTCCTTCTGTTCCAAACATATATACATTTCTTGGTTTGCTAGTATGAGCATCTTAACAGTATGATATAGGTCTAGTAGAGCTTGTTTGTGCAAAATTTCCAGCCTATGATTCAATATCAGCCTGACAAAGCTAATGTTGTAGCTGATGCCCTTAGTTGCTTCCCATCCCCACAAACAAATATTGTTTCAATCAATAATATTTCTGCATTTCATATTCATTAATTTCATGACATGATTCCTACTTATGCATCTGGTTTGTATTTTTCACAAACATGGAATGCTTTCAATAATTCTACAACATTCAGTGAGCACTACATGTTTCATAATGGATTCTTATATTTCCAACACAAGTTATGCATCACACAAGGTTTTAAAGAATTTGTTATGAAAGAGATGCATGAACCACCACATATGGGCCATAGGGGTATACAAAGTACTATTTCTACATGTAAAGAAATTTTCTTTTGGCCAAATATGGAAAAGGATATTGCACAGTATGTTTCCCATTGCATTGTGTGTCAACGTGTGACCGACATCATGTTAAAGCATTTGGATTATTAATGCCACTTCCTATACCTAATGGATCATGGGAACAAATTTCTATGGATTTTATTATTGGTCTCATAATGATATGATTTGGACAATTGTTGATAGGTTTAGTAAGCAAGCATATTGCATTCTTTGTAAAAAGACTCTTTCTACATCTCAAGCTACTAAGTTATTTATTAAATGTATTTTTCCACATCATGGTTTTCCAAAAGTTATTCTTTCAGATCAATATGTTCATTTTTGTAATCACTTTTGGGTTGCATTATTTCAAAATTTAGGTTCTAAAATGGACTTTATCTCTACATTTCATCCTGAAAGTAATTAGATTTATTATGTTATTATTCTTTAGATAATCTAAGAAATTGGGATGAGAAAATTCCTTTACTATAATTTGCATATAATAACACAACACATACCACTATTGGACGTGCACCATATGAAATTGTGTATGGTAAAAAGCTTCCTACTCCCATGTCTATCACTTGTTATATGGATTTTAATGTCTTGAGGGTTTTAATGTGATTTAAATTTTGATTTACAAGTGAAGACTCATGAGGGTGTGAACACACATGGAGTTATTCAGATATTTTTTAAGATATTTAGAAGAATATTTAGAAGATAATATTTTAGTTATTTTTTGTAAAAAAAATAAGATCGCTTAGAAAGAAATGTTTTTCTAAAAATAGTAGATTGCTTAGAAAGTGATAATTTTGTAAATAAAGAAGATTTTCATAAATGCATGCTTTTTGAAGCCCCACCCTCATGTATCTTCTATTCAAGTTGTAATGAAAAATACCTATATATATACACATGCTCTAATAGACTCTTTCATTAGAGTATGTGGGGGGAGACTGTACCCAATCTGGTGTCAATTCTCTTGTCTCTTTCTATTTTGTTTATGCTTTTGTGAGAGTTTGTTTATATGTTTGTGGGATCTGGTCAATACAACCTATATTCTACCCAAGACTTTCAAGCCCATTTGGACGAGTAGTGCTCTACTTAGATAGTAATTCAAGTAAATGTTAGTTGGAAGTGGATGAGGGTACAACCATATAAGTTAGATGTTTGGGTCAACTACACTTTTGATCTCTTTGCCAAACCAAAATTCAGGTGAAATGGAAGTTCTCAAAGTCTTAAATTCAAGAAATCCAATCCAAGTTTGCTTGGTCCATGCACTAGTGTTGCCTAGATATGGATCAACATTGCAATTTGTGTAAGAATATGTAAAATCCACCTATTTCACATTTTAGTGCCTAGATAGCACATAGGCAAACAATGAAATATTCAGAGATGTTTTTGATCCACCCTTATCATTCATCCATATTTTTCACTCATTTTAGCTTATCAAGTGCAAAGCTAGATAGTGTTTTGAATCGTTTGGGTAGGGATAAGACAATACATTCCCATCTATTAATTCAAAATACAAGGTGAATCCCACCGAAGGGATGAAAACATGTTATCCTAGACTAGAACATGAGGCTTTGGGACATGCCTATAGTTGTTTATAACTCTACTATTTGGGAAAAAAATGTGGAACAAGAATGTTATAAAGTAAGGTTATAACATTGGCTTTGATTGATCCAGATAGATATGAAATCAAGCATTGTTTGATCATTCTTGTGTACGGTCAAAGCCTCAAGATTAGACTTAATCATAGGTTCATGTGCTCTCTAAAATAAGAAAGAAGATTGTGCTATTGGTTAAGTCAAATGGATGGGAAGAAGGAGCTTTTGGGTTCAATTCCTACAAGATTCATGGGAGAGTATTTTTCCCAAAGAGCCCTAGTGCCTTCTAGAAGCATCCACTTGAGTTAACTCGAGTTGATTAGGACACTTGGAGCACATGTAGCTACATGGTTGACACTTGGATGGATAGTAAGAACCTACTAGAGTGGGAATACCCTTGGAGATAACTATATATAAAAGCATAAGGTTAGGAAGAGATTTACCTCTTTAGAACGTGGTTTTCCTAATGCTCTAATCACAAGGTCACCATAACTTAGCAAAGACAATCATTTTGGAGATTCAATCAATTGAGAAATGCCTTCCATTTTTCTAGAGTTGATACCAAATGATTTTATAGTCTCCCTACTCTCTTCCTTTCACCAATGATTGACTCTAGTCTAGTGCTATTGTCGATCCCACAAAATCGTGTTCTCTTTAGGTGGAGTTCGCTTGCATATTTTGCATGCTTCTACATGTCCATGCACACCTTTCTGCATGTATGTCCAATATACCCCTAAACTATATAGGTTTTTCCATGTTCTAGACTTGGGTAAATGGGTCTTCCATATGGTTTCATGTGCTTGCTTAATGAGTGCTTTTTTTTAAGGAGGTTCAACAGGTGCCTACTCCTCCGGATTTATTTTTGAAAGTACAATTGTACAAATGAATTGGCTTAGTACCAAGGAGACCCCTAGTATCCCACAAAGTAGGGGTTATAAAAGGCTACAACTAGTTTAAACCGGCCAAATCTATTGTTGGGTGTGTGTAGAAGTGCAAGAGACACACGAGAAGCACACACAAGGAGCACAAACACAACAAGACACACAGAGAAGATGATGGTTGGAATAGCTCTCTCTATTGATCATGAACTGAACTCAAGTAAGAGCTGAATAATACCCCTAAGTATAAAGTACCACCACATATGAGAGTATCAAGTATGTGGTAACATGGGAAAAAACATCTAGCCAACACTAGAGTAAAAAGTGCCCATGTATAGGGAAAAGGTTCACATCAAAGCTACTCGAGGAACACACAAGTGTAACAAACACCCCTGGAGCGACTGATGTGAACACATGCAGGGAGTGACAGATCAGCCCCCACAAGGTAACAAGCCTAACGCTTTGTGAAAATCTTCAAACTTTTCCCATGGAAGAGCTTTGGTGAATATGTCTGCCACATTATCATGTGTAGGCACATATACCAAATCAATATCTCCTGCATGAAGGCGCTCTCTCACATGGTGATAATGCACCTCAATATGTTTGGTCCGTGCATGAAACACTTGGTTTTGTGCAACAGCCAAAGCACTCTGAATATTAGTGAGAATATGCGTAGCAACATCAATCTCCATGCAAAGATCCATCAATAGGTGTCTCAGCCATATACACTCCACTGTAGCTGTGAAAACTGCTTTGTATTCAACTTCACAACTCGATGTCGCCACTGTATATTGCTTCTTACTCAACCAAGATATGCATGAGTCTCCAAGGAAAAAGCAATTACCACTAGTGGACATACGAGTATCATAACAACCAGCCCAATCACTATCTGTAAAAGCATGCAAGCATGGCTAAATATCTCTGCCATAAAAGAGACCTAAGCTCAAAGTGCCTCGGAGATATCTAAACACACGTTTCACCGCTTGCCAATGCTTAGTGCTAGGGCTATGCATGAATCGACTCAATTGGGAAATTGCATACTGTATATCTGACCCTTGTGTTGCATGCATATATAAGACATCCCACAACTTGCTGATAAAGAGAAGTGTCAAATGCATCACTGGAATCCTCAACTGAGAACCTGAATCCTGTCTCAACTGGTGTGGAAACTGGCTTGCAATCCTCAAAGTCAAAACGCTGAAGTAGTTTTTCAACATACTTTGCTTGATGCATAACAATTCCCCCCTCAACGGATACAAACTGGATGCCAAGATAGTAGCTCAAAAGACCAAGGTAAGTGACATCAAAAGTATGCTGCAAATCAGCCATAAGAATGTCAAGTTTTGCATCACATGAACCAGTCAAGAGTATGTCATCGACATAAAGAACAAGCACTGTAAGATCAGCCCCATTTTTGCGTACATAGAGTGTGCTTTCAATTGGACTACATGTGAAGCCAAGAGCAATCAAGTGCTTATGGATTTTCTCATACCATGCACATGGAGCTTGCTTGAGACCATACAAGGCTTTATGCAAGCGACAAACCATATGCTCTTTCCCTTTCATAGCAAATCCAGGAGGTTGCTTCACATAAACCTCTTCTTGCAAATCACCATTCAAGAAGGCTGTTTTTATGTCCAACTGATGCACTTTCCAACCTCAATGGGCATTCAATGCAACCACAATACAAATGGTAGTCATGTGTGAAGTAGGTGCAAAAGTTTCCTCATAATCAATGCCATATTGTTGCGCATATCCTTTGGCAACCAATATAGCTTTGTAGTGATCAATGCTACCATCAGATTTTCTCTTAATCTTATAAACCCACTTTGTACCAATGGCATTCTTTGCTTTTGGAAATTCACATAACTCCCAAGTACCATTTCTATGTATGGAATCCATTTTTGATTGTGTAGCACTCATCCATTGTGGATTGTCACATGCATCGTCAAAAGAAAGTGGCTCTTGATCACATGCTGTGGCAATAAGAGAATAATCCACAAAATTACTTGATGCATGATGAGAGCTTGATCTTGTTCTACCAAGTAAATGTGCACTCAATTTGCTGTCCTGCAAAGTTTGTTTCAGCCACTTTGGCATAGTTTGTGGACTCTTGATAGACATGCGTTCATTATGTAAAATATCTTCAATATGTACATCATGCGTGGGTAGAATTTCATGCTCATTTTCAGCCATATTTTGACACAAATGTTCAGCCATATGTGGCTGGAAATTTCTAACAGTTTGGACATTTTTTGGCTGAAATTTTTCAGCCATGTTTGGCTGGAAATGCTCTGCATTTTCAACACTATTTTGCTAGAATTTTTCAGCCCTTTGAGCCTCAGTTGGCTAGTCTACATGGCCATAGTCAAGCTCACCACTTTGGAACAAAGGAACACATCTTGTGAGCTAAGTGTTGGCTGTTTTTTGCATTCAAGTAGAGGGAAAACTGAATTTTCAGCAAATACCACATCTCGACTCAATAATTGTGTTCTTCAATGGATGGTACAAACAATATCCCTTACTTTCAGTACTATAACCAACAAATATACATTTCTTTGCCTTTTCATCAAGTTTGTGACGTTGTTGTGATGGCACAAGAGCATATGCCAAATGACCAAACACACGCATATGACTAACCATAGGCTTATGACCATTCCAAACCTCATAAGGAGTGATGACTCTCAATGCTTTTGTAGGGCAGCGATTTAACACATAGTTTGCACACATGACCTCTTCCATCCAAAACTTATCAGGAAGATGCTTTCCTTTAACCATACATCATGCCATTTCAAGTAGAGTTCTATTTTTATGCTCGACAACATCATTTTGCTGAGGTGTATATGGCACCGTACATTGGTGTGAAATACCTCTTTCACGAAGAAAAGCATTAAACTCATGTGACATGTATTCACCACCACGATCCGTGTGTAGATTCAAAAGCTTGTGTTGAAGAAAAATTTTCAGCCATAGCTAAAAATGCTTTAAAGCAAGAAAATACCTCATTCTTTGCTTTCATAGGATACACCCATGTATGGCGAGTAGCATCATCAATGAAGGTAACAAAATATACATGCTTCCCAAAAGATGGAGTCTTGACGGGACCACATACATCACTATGAACAAGCTGCAATTTTCTTGTAGTGTGTGTATGACTATCTTTTGGAAAAGAAGCACGATGCATTTTTCCAAGAATGCAACCTTCACATGCATGCTTTTCAATGGACTCAAGTGTAGGCAAACCAATAACCATGTCCTTCTTTTGCAAGTAAAGCAAACTATTGAAGTTCAAGTGACCAAAACGAGCATGCCAAAGCTCCATTTCAGCCATGGAAGAAGTATGAGCAACCAAGGCATTCGAGGCAACCCTCTTGTATGTATCCATGTGATACAAACCATTACATAATGTACCAGTCATCACGATAACATCACCATTGTTGAAATCATGAACCATACACTTATCATCAAGAAAGTGTACATGAAGTCCAGCTTTGGCAATCAACGGAACTGAAATTGAGTTCTTCTTGATATCGGGCACATACAATGCATTTTTCAAGAGAATCACACCTCCATTTGCGGCCGTAAGCTCAGTTTCTCCTACTCCAATGATAGGATAAGAGGCATTGTTTGCACACACCACATGTCCTCCTTTAGGTGCATCTTTCAAAGAGGCAAAAAATCTTTTGCATGATGTTATGTGCTTTGAAGCACCACTATCAAAGAACCAATCCGAATCAGCGTCACTCACAACCATACATTTAGAATGCAAAGAAGCATCATAATGACCTGTAACAACACATGCCCAAAAGTCTTGAGCCATGTTAGCTTCATCATTCTTTACATTTGCTGAATTTTTGGCAATAGACATGCCGGATTCCTTCTTCTTTTCATTGCATTTAGCAAGCTTTCTACACACATCAAATAGTATGACCAGCCTTCCGGCAATATTTGCATCTCTTCTTCTTTTGCAAATCACCATCATTAGAGGAATGAGTGGAAGAGGAAGATTGAGGCTTTGGTTTTGATGAACCCAAAGCTGAACCATAGACACAACCTCATCAAATGCATACAAATTAGGATTTCCTTTTGTAACCAAAGAGAGTGTAGTAGCAAAGCTTTGAAAAGATTCTGGTAGTCCTTTCAACAATGTAGAAATGAGTGATGCATCCGGAATGATCTCATCTATGTTTGCCAATTGCTCTTTCAAGCCCTTGATGCGTGTCACATACACATATACCGACTCATTTTCAGCCATACATACATCCTCAAGTTGCTTGCTCAAGTATGCAACTCGTGCTTCATTATGCACGGCATACAAAGAAGCAAGAGTGTCCCATGCCTATCGTGATGTAGAACATGACCAAATGTGTGGAACTATATGATGCTTCACAAAAAGCGCAATCAATGCATGATCTTGAGCATCTTTTCCATCCCATCTAAGCTTCTCTTGTGTAGGTGGAGAAGGAGAAACCACTGTACTTGAAGAAAAAGCTCCATCTATGACAATAGATTGTGAAGTATAAGGACCTGCAGGTCTTCGATCAACATCTACCACTATGTTCCAAAGTTGTTTTGCAACAAGAACATTGTTGAGCCCTTAAAAGTCATATTGGTCAAAGTCAATTGTAGTCAAAGTCAACAATAGTCAAAGTCAAAAGGGTCAAAGTCAACCATAGTTAAAGTCAACAATAGTCAAAGTCAAAAGGGTCAAAGTCAAAGCAATCAAAGTCAAAGCAATCAAAGTCAAAGCAATCAAAGTCAACAAGGTCAAGGTCAAAGTCAACATGGGCAAAGTCAAAGTGTTCAAAGTTCAGGTGTCAAAGTGCACAGGTAGTGCACAATTAATTGGTTCACAAAGGGTAAAATTGCAGAAAGTTGGTTGCAGGTTGCAGAGGTATTTCTATAATTTCTCTAAGGTTTAAAGTGTTTTTCAAGTGTTTTGGAAGGTTCAGGTGAACCCTCTCTTAGGTGCACAAGTGAAGAATTAAAAGGCAAAATGTGAAGGTATGTGAAGCGGTAGCATACGTAGAAGTGAAAGCATGGCTCCCCAATTAAAATTTTTGTTTTAGTCTAAAGTCACTACAGGAAACTTTTGAAGACAATCTTGGGACATCAAAGTGAGCACTAAGATACTCTTGCAATTAGGAGTGTATGTGAACCGACACTCAAATCAAGGCATGGACTATTCTTGAGACTAAGCAAGGTGAGCATAGTTTAAGCTAGGCAACAGAGAGAAGTGCAAGGGACACACAGTGTGCGACACAGAGAAGTGAAGTGCAAGGTGTGCATGAAGAGTGACTAAGAAGTGTGCAGAGAAGTGCTAAGCTTACACCCAAAGATCCCAAGGTCCCTTTGAAGCTGTGCGCATGCCGACAGAAGGTATCCATCCCTCCCCCTTATTGGAAGCTTGGTGCAAGGTGTGCACAAGTGCAGGCTTGGAGAAGGTGGAGGTCTGGTGCAGAGAAGGCCGACAGCAACAAGACCCTTGGATATTTTGTATTTTGTGATTGTGCACTCTATGGAACTTTGGAAACCCTACTCTCAAGATTAAATATAAAATTTCCTTCTTTCAAAAGCTTAGCTCAGGAAGATCTGGACGAGCATATTAGGAGGTTTTTAGCTCTATGCAAAACAAGAGGCTTGATGGGAAGAGAGGATGCCTTTTTGATACTCTTCCCTACCACATTAGAAGGGTTAGCACATAAATGGTTCAGCCAGTTTGTTGAAAACCATTTCACCACTTGGGACTTAATGAAAGATGCATTCAAAACTCAATTCCAACATGGAAATACTACAGAGATCGTCATAGAGGAATTAGAAAACTTGAGACTGGGTCCAGGTGAAAAGTTTCCATAGTTTGTAACTAGGGCCAAGGCACTAATGACTAAGTTGCCAGATGCTCCACATGATTTCTTTATTAAGAAATGGTTAGCTAAGCCACTTCCAGTGACCACGCAATGTAAAATCAAGGAATTAGTGTTGCCAATAGCCTCCATAGAGGAGTTCATCAATACAACTACACGACTAGAGCAAATAAGACAACAATATGGAGCAATTTCTTCTCAACTACCCTATTCTACAGAAATGGAGGATCCACTAATCCAGCTAAGGAAAGAGCTGGAGGGCTTAAAAAGGAATAAGCCCCATAAAAAGGAGGAAAATGTTGTTACTCAGTTGAGGAGTGAGATTGAGGCATTGAAACTACAAAAGGAGTATGAAGCCCAAGTAGAAGAACTGGCTCAGCTGCGACAAGAGTTGCAGGAACTCAAAGGGGGTGGCATCAAAAGTGGACTATGGTGTACCATGTGCAGCAAGCAAGGTCATATAGTAAGTGAATGTCCTCTGTTAAGTGTAACTTGCCAGCTATGCAGGAAAGCTGGTCATGAGGCCCAGGAATGTCAATCAAGAGGAATGCCTGCAACAACATATTGGACACAAGGAGGAGCCTTTCCACCAGCAAATGTGATGACGGCTGCACCTAATCAAGGTAACAATTACAACCCTAGACCTAGGGATAACTTTGGAAATGGACCAAGGAGGCTAATTATTTATTTCCGATGTGGAGAATGTGGGCACTATCAAAGTAGGTGCACTCTACCAGAAAATGCCCCTCCTTGCAGGAACTGCCCAGAGGCCAGAGACCACTATACTAATTGTTGTCCTAAGAACCAAGCATCTTCATCTGGGCCCCACATTCAAATGATTTTTGTGCACAAAGAAGAAATGTTAGATCAAGTCAATGGGCCATAACCATCTACCAGGGTGGTGCAGTTAGAACAAACTGAATCTTTTACAGTGCAGACAAGAAGCAAGGGGAAGGCTCAAGTGGAAATAGGTCAAGAATCAAGTATTAATGGATTGAACAAAGATAAAGAGACATCTAAAGATAAAGCCACCACATGTGCAGACACAAGGCAAAAAGAAAATCTCATAGGTACCAGTGATGCCATTGGACATGCATTCAATAGGGCTCATGAGGAGTTTGATAAGTCATTTGGAGCCCATGCTCTTAAGGAATCAGAAGCTTCTAGACTACTCAAGTCCATGAAAAAAGAGGTCATTATTTTTTATTTAATAAAGATGGATGGGAAATTCAGGTTAGAACTCTTGCAGATAATTGATGAGGTGTCCACAACAAGTTTAGTGGCAAAGGTTGTTGTTATGCATAAAGATAAAATTGTAGGGGAAGCACCCCTCACAGATTATAAGAGCCCTCGGCCAACAATCTCTATCAAGGGTCATGAGTTTCAAGGAGTTATTGTGGATGGTTGTTCTGACATTAACCTGATGCCTGAACATACCATGAAAAGATTGGACTACACCCTTCAAGACCTGCTAACTTCACTGTAACATTGGTAGACCAAAGCATAGTAAAGCCTATGGGAGTGGTCCTTGGAGTCCCAATCAAAATACAAGGCACCATCTTTAATTTGGATTTTGTTGTTTTAAGGCTGCCACAGGTAGAAGGAAGTTTCCCTCTGTTAATTGGGAGACCTTGCTTAAGGCATGCCAATGCACTACATGACTGGGGTAAGGACACAATGTGGGTAAAGCAAGAGGGAAAAGAGTTGCAACAGATATTTTTAGAAGAAGGACCAGACAATCAAAGACATACCAGCATGATGCAGACAATTAATATTTGTATGGAAGAAGAATTGTTGGACAACCCAGAAGCAGATCTATTTGAAGGAGCAAATTTATATGAAGATGAAAACATGTTGGCTTGGCTCCATGCAGAAGACCCATCTTCCTGCTATGGAATTTTTTCAAACTCAAGTAGAGAGTAAGCATATGAAGAAAAAGAGGACATCATTCAGGTTACTGACTCGAGTGAGACAGTCTCAGTCAAAGGCCATAGAAGAGAGAAGAAAAGAGAAGCCCTTAAGTGTAGCAGTGATGAAGCTACTTCAAATCCTATATCAAGGGCTAGTTTGTTATGGATACTGGTATGGATATTATCTGTTATGTCAATTTTTATGATAGTAAGTGCAGGGCTTTACAAGGATGTGGAAGGAGTACCTGCAAGTCTTTGGAAACAGAGGGTTCCATTGGATGAAGAAGCTAGAGTAGTAAAAATGAAATTTTGCAGACTAAGTCATAAAGTTGCCGAAACAATTTTACTGAAGGATTTAGGGTGGCCCCATCAGATGGTCGGTATGCCCAAAATGAAGACAAAACAAATGAAGTGCAGAACAATTGGAGATTATGGAGGAGTTTCTCGTAGTCATCATATCATGGTTCAGGGCCTATCATCAAAACAACTGAAGATTTATGGATCACCTGGAACTTGCAAAAATTGTCTAGGTTGTACATGGCCTTCTCATTTCATTTTGCTCTAGTTTTAGTAGTTTTTATCCTTTTTCATGCTTGTTCCTTGAGTTTTTAGCAAATTTAGCAACCCTTTCATAGCCCTTTACAGAAGTGCAATTTGGATTTTTTGGGAATTTTTCAAGCATTTTTAGAAATTTTCTAGCATCTTTTCATCCTTTTCCAATGTCATTTTCTTGCTAAATTAGAGGAATAAAGGACGCTCTCTGCGGTTTTCAGTGACAAAATGAGCTTAGACTTATAGGGAATTTTTTGGATTTTTTTGCAATTTTTTTGGATTTTTTTGTATTTTTCTCTATTTTTTGGATATTTTCAACAAAGGCCCCCATGGATTTTATCCCCCCCCCCAAAAAAAAAACGGGGAAGGGAATTTCGAAAAAAAACCCCTCTCTCTTCTCTCCTCCCCCCCTCTCTCTCTCTCTCTCTCTCTCTCTCTCTCTTTTTGCCTCCCCCCCTGCCCCCCACCCCTCCTGCCTCTCCCCCCATTTTTTTTAAATTATTTTTTTTATATATTTTATTTTGTATTTTGTTTATTTTAATTTTTAATTTGATTTTTTTTTGTTTATTTATTTTATATTTCTTTATTTTATGTGCATTCAAAAAAAAAAGAAAAAAAAGAGAGGAAACTTTTTTATTTTACTTTATAAATAATTAACAATATATTCTTTTTAATTTTCATGGTTCAAACTTTTTGGCTCTGGATCACGCCTCAGATGCCCATTTTTTTCAAAAGTGGGGTCATTTTCATGTATTTTGGTAGCTTTGGATTCATTTTTTGCCTTAATTTTTACAAATTCCCATCTTTTCTTTGACTTTCGATCAAAAAACACATGTTTTGAACACATTTATCACATATTTTTATTTCAGTACATGGTCCACATGGTCTATTCTCACTTTGTTTTACCTTATGTTTCACAATTTCCCATATGCACCCTCTTTAGCTCTGTTGTTTGATCATTTCGGCCCTCTCTAGACCCCATTATCCTACTCGCTCACCCTCCCTTTACCCTTCTGCCCGGCCCCATTCTTAACCCTCCGTGCCCTATCCATCTCAGCCCCCTCAGCCCTCCCTTCCCCCTCCTTTCTACCCTCCCCCTCCTTGCCCTATCCATCTCCGCCGCCTCAGCCCTCCCTTCCCCCTCCTTTCTACCCTCCCCCTCCCTGCCCTATCCATCTCTGCCCCCTCAGCCCTCCCTTCCCCCTCCTTTCTACCCTCCCATTGCCCTCCTTTGCTTTTCCATGAAAAAAAATTCCACTTTTGGGTTCTTCTATGTTGTTTGTTCTCTACTGTTCCTGGTGGACTTAGTTGCTGCTCAAGTGTCCTTTTGAAGATTTTGCAGCACAGATATCATGGTGTCCTATCTGCTATGAGTTTTGGCTGTAGCTCTCCGAGACGGAGAGCCCATTAGGTGGTGGGCAACGGTTGAGCCCTTAAAAGTCATATTGATCAAAGTCAATTGCAGTCAAATTCAACCACAATCAAAGTCAACAATAGTCAAAGTCAAAAGGGTCAAAGTCAAAGTAGTCAAAGTCAACATGGGCAAAGTCAAAGTGTTCAAAGTTCAGGTGTCAAAGTGCACACGTAGTGCACAATTAATTGGTTTACAAAGGGTAAAATTGCAGAAAGTTGGTTGCAGGTTGCAGAGGTATTTCTGTAATTTCTCTAATGTTTAAAGTGTTTTGGAAGGTTCAGGTGAACCCTCTCTTAGGTGCACAAGTGAAGAATTAAAAGGCAAAATGTGAAGGTATGTGAAGCGATAGCATACGCAGAAGTGAAAGCATGGCCTCCCAATTAAAGTTTTTGTTTTAGTCTAAAGTCACTACAGGACAAAATAGGGATTCGTTGGCTGCCCACTTTAGGAGACAATCTTGGGACATCAAAGTGAGCACCAAGATACTCTTGCAGTTAGGAGCGTACGTGAACTGACACTCAAATCAAGGCAAGGACTATTCTTGAGACTAAGCAAGGTGAGCATAATCTAAGCTATGCAAGAGAGAGAAGTGCAAGGGACACATAGTGTGCAACGTAGAGAAGTGAAGTGCAATGTGTGCATGAAGAGTGACTAAGAAGTGTGCAGGGAAGTGCTAAGCTTACACCCAAAGATCCCAAGGTCCCTTTGAAGCTGTGCGCATGCCGACAAAAGGTGTCCATCCCTCCCCCTTATTGGAAGCTTGGTGCAAGGTGTGCACAAGTGTAGGCTTGGAGAAGGTGGAGGTCTGGTGCAGAGAAGGCCGACAGTAACAAGACCCTTGGGTATTTTGTATTTTGTGATTGTGCACTTTGTGGGACTTTGCACAGAAGCATTGGATTGTAATGTGCATCACCATTGTATTTGTCTTCTTATAATCAATCGACAAAGGCTTCCAGTGTGTATCTTTCTTCTTATCTTTCCCTTTTCTCCTACAAACGCTCAAATCCCTTCTTGTACAAGAATTCCCCAACAAACATGCTTCATCATGTAAGACCACATTGGATAGTTGGTCCCATCAAGCTTATCTTTAGCTTAAAGCATGCCAAACAAGTCATTGCTGCCCGCCATTTCACTAAGGAAGAAGAAAGTGACAAAAACTTTACTTCGACGAAAGCTGAAATGAGTGTTGAGATTTCAGCTCACAAACCGTCACTCTGATGGCAATTCTGACTGCATGAATGGCTTCAAAATGGGGTAAAAACCCAACGCACCTGGTGGAAATGTTTCTTGGCTACTGAAATTTACAGTTCTATGCTTCGAAGTCAATTTGCACTATTAAAAGTGCACGCGCGCCGCAACGCAAAAAAATGAAACTTGAGAAGGAGTTAAACCTACTCTGATACCACTGTTGGGTGTGTGTAGAAGTGCAAGAGACACACGAGAATCACACACAAGGAGCACAAACACTGCAAGACACACGGAGAAGACGATGGCTGTAATAGCTCTCTCTATTGATCATGAACTGAAATCAAGTAAGAGCTGAATAATATCCCTCGGTACAAAGTACCACCACATATGAGAGTATCAAGTATGTGGTAACATGGGGAAAAAACCTCTAGCCATCACTAGAGTAAAAAGTGCCCATGTATAGGGAAAAGGTTCACATCAAAGCTACTCGAGGAACACACAAGTGTAACAGCTATTACATGTCCAACTTGGGGGTTGAACTGTTGATCAGATCTTCTTGCAGATGCACATACACCGAGGATAGTACATAAACAAAATCTCAAGAAAACATAAAGAGAACAAAGGGAGATAAGAGACTAAACACTAGATTGGGTAAATCTCCCCCCAATACTATGATGGACGAGCCTATTAGAGCATGTGTATTTATAGGAATTTTTCATCACATCGTGAATAGAAGATACATGAGGAAAGTGCCTCAAAAAGTGCATATCTACAAAAATATGCTTTATTTACCAAATCATCTCTTTCTAAGCGATCTACTGTTTTTACAAAAACGTCACTTTCTAAAGTGATCTATTATTTTTACAAAAAATTACTAAAATACTATCTTCTAAATATCTTCAAAAATATTTGAATAAGTTCACACACGTTCACACCCTCATGAGTCTTCACTTGCTAAATCAAAACACAAATCACATTAAAAACCTCAAGAAATTAAAATCCATATAACATTATATTATTCCATAAAGTATAACATGCCTCCCAGAGACGAGCAACTGACCTCAGTTGATAATAATAAAATAGACATGGATGGCAAGTCACATGTTCCATCATTGAACAATAATAAGCATGTTCCATGTAAAAACACATGCATGGAAATGGAAAACTGGAATTTAATGTGACTGTGAATGATATGCAGAAATCAAGTGATCATAATTTGGAGTTAGTGATGTCTTACGAATCCATTGAGATTCTTTAAGTGAGTGATTTTTATATTTAACTAAATATCTATGATATTGCTTACCAGTGCGTGTAGTAGTAACATCATAATCAAGTATTTTCTTTGGAATTAAAATTTTAGCATCCTCTTCTAGCAAAGGAGGATCATCTAAAATAGGAGTGAGTGGTAAAGTTCCTTCAAAATATTTCAATAAACTGATATGAAAAGAATTATGTATTTTTGTTAGTCGGCCGCCGGATTGGCAGTTGTAAAAACTGAATCTTTTTCTAGTCCGCACGTACGAAAGGTTGTTGTTCTCATCTCTGCCTTGTGGTTATCAATACCAGTTTGGTTGGTGAATCTCTGTCTAGTCGGTGAAGTCTGTGTAGTAACCGTAGTGTGTTTGGGAACTCTGAGTCGTATTGTGGTTGCCTTCTATGTTGAAGATCCGCTATTGTACGGTAAAGATTAAGTTACAGTAAGGGTCGTCTTAAGCTGAGTACAGAATCTTTGTCCCGTAAAGGTTATGACTACGAGTTGTGTTACGTTAGTTCTAATATGGTACGCTGATTACTGAGCCAGTCTTAATCGGTGTAGGAATCTACATTCAGTACTGTGTGTTTGATAATTTGGAGTCTTTCTGTGTCTTCGGTTCTGGATTGATTGTCCACACCTGTTCGGTAAAGATTAAATCAATGTTATTGTCTCTATTGTTACAGTAGTTTGTGTTCGGACAGTTTTTGAGTTAATCAAGTAATTCTGCATTACGGTACTGACTAGTTCTTGCGCTGAACGCTGAGGGGTGTATTGACTAGTATGTGTTCGGTAACTATGGAAGAGTTTGATTGCGTACTGTAAGAGTGTAAGTGTAGCAGATTCTTGATAGAGTTTTTGAGCATTAGTATATTGCGGTGTGTGAAGTGGTTAGTTTGGGAAAATCAAGAACAAGGCCTCTATCTAACAGACCCCTTCCACTCCCAAGAACCCAAATAGATGTTTAAATGCGCTTCTGACGGTTAGTCTCGCGTTTAACACTAGCGCCGTCTGTGGGAAAGTGGCACCAGATTGTTGCTGTTTGCCTGTGCGAATGTAGCATCAAGAATGTTCGTTGATTGATTGTGAAAGTGGTCAGAGATTGTGAATCGACCGTAAAGAAGAATAGTACGCAAAGTATTGCAAACAGAGTATATGCCGGTTACTCGCTCCGGTGAATCATACCCGAAGCATAGAAGAAACCAACAGTCTTGGGCGATACCTAATTTGCTAAGGACGCCTCCAGGAAGTAGAAGTGCAGATAAGTCTAACCCAGCTGTCAAGGAATTGAAGAATGCCAGTAGTGACTCCGGTAGTATTCTGGTAGAACATACTACATTTCTGGCAGATTTCGGTGCGATTTCGGCATAGTCTGTCGAAGAAATAGTAACTCCAGAGTCTACCAGGACGAAGCCTGAAGTTAAGTTAACACCATTGGGTCAAGATTCGAATTTGTCTGCGGATAGAAACGTCTTGGCCAAAAAATCAGTGAAGGTGAAAAAGCACCTTGTTTTGGTGAAAATTCGACACCTTCCGGTGTTATTTCGGTACCAGTTGCTGAGAGTTCACAGTCTTCCGGTGACGGTTTACCATTTCTTGGTGGATCTTTAGTCCAGTCACCATTATTTGGAGTAAGTACCCCTACATCTGATACTAAGGAGGAAGGTAGCTTGTTCGAAACTGAAATCAGAAACATACTGAACAATATTATCAAGCCAGAAAGTGTACAGACTGATGACACAGATTCAGACGGTTCAGATATTTAGCCTCGGGATACAGAAGATAGTCACAATACCACCGCCAGCACAATGAGTGGGCAACAACAACAACAACAACAACAGCAGCAATAGCAACATCTATTTCCACCCCGACCGACCCCAACAGGAGTAACGTACACTAAATTCGGTGGATTCCCAGGCGATGACCCAGATGCTCATGTACGCACATTTGAGATAAGTTACGCAGTGCTCAATCATCCACTTGATCCGACGTATAAAGCTATTGTATTCCAGTCTACATTGGTTAATGAAGCCACCAGGTGGCTTACAGAATATGATATTAACCATTTTGGCACCCATGAAGCAGTATGGGACGCATTTTTGCAGAGATTTAGGCTAAAAAAGAATCCAGCCGAAATTTTTGATTACCTACAAAACAATAGACAGAAGATGAATCAAACAGTGCAGGAATATGCCACCCTATTCAGAACGCATTTGAGGCAATTACCGCCAGCACATGCCAACCTGCCAGATGACGTTATCACTCAATAGTTTATCAATGGTTTGACTTTGCAACTTAAACAGATTATGATCATACGCTGTGAGGGAGCTATGACGCTAAATGCGGTGATCGCAATGGCTTTGCAGCTGGAAAACAAGGTTGGAGGATTTATAGAAGACCTGGAATGGTTAAAAGCAAGTAAAAATATTGCAGAAGATCCGTCCGGACAGATGTACTGCACCACGTGCAAGAATTCAGGGCATACCAGTGCCATTTGTGCCCTCAACCAATTGTTTTGTGCTATCTGTAATACAACAGGACATTCCACCAAAAACTGCACATACAACGCCAAAGTACAGGGAACAGCAACAGTGAATGCAATTATACAAGAACCAGGGCAGCCTGCCAATCACTATGTACCTCCTCATATGAGAAACAACCAACAGCAGGGATACCGAAATTACAGAGGACAGAGAAATAATAACTACAATGCAAACCGTTGGCAGGCAGGACCAGCACAGGAAAATACTAATTTGCCACCACCTCGCTGCCATTTTTGCGGTGAATTTGGCCACATTAGAAGATTTGTAAAGATGCAGCAGAATATGATCAGAGAAAGAAAGAACGACAGAATCCAATGACTAATATGGTTCATATCACACCAATAGAAACACAAGCTGTAGTAGTTCAGACTAGATCCGGTAGGCCGTTACAACCAGCAGCTGAAATATTTGAACCAGGCATCCTAGAACAGCAAAGGACATATGACAAGGCTAGTCACTGGACCACCATAGAACCTCTAGTGTTCCCAGATCCTATTCCGGTGACACAAGTTCCACTACTAGAGGAAATTGCACAGGAGCAAGAGTCGATTCCAGTAACCAACGCATCGTCTTCAGAATCAGTGAAAGGTACAAATCAAGTAAATCAAGCATGGGAAATCTTATCTAAAGCGTCCATTACTCTTCCTCTTGGACAGTTACTTGCACTCGTACCAGGAGTCTGTCAACAATTCCTGCAACAGTTTAGTACTCAGTCTGCCTGCATTCCAGCAACGGCAACAGTACAACCAGAAACTGACTCTACGGTGGATCATTCGGTCCCATTGATTACGGTATGGTACAAAAATCATAAAATAAATCAAGTACTAATTGATGGAGGGTCTGGTGTAAACATTGTTATTGCGGCATTGTGTAAAAAGTTAGGATGGATGAAAATTGAGCCTGTCCAGTTTTTTGTAAGGATGGCTGATCAGTCCAGAGTCCACCCAGTGGGACTAGTACGAGATGTTCCCATAACTTTGCAAGGTACAACATTTAAGATGACTTTTGTCGTCTTAGAACTACCAGAGTCTAGCTTGGATTATAATGTGCTTTTCGGCCGTCCTTGGTTGAAACAAGCCAAGGTGATACAAGATTGGTCCGCACAGGAACTCACTTTCAAGGACAATAATCGTAAATATGTTGTAAAATTAGATGCTATACAACCTTGTGAATTACATGCTAGACCTTATTTTGCAGAACCTGTTCATATGTTAGATGGTTTGTCAGATGATGAAGAAGAAGAGTTTTCGAAGAATAATATTGATTTGATCTCCCTAGGAACTGTTGATCTACAATCTGTTGTAGATAATTGGAATCCGACAGTTTGTACGATGATGCCTGTGACTGAAGAAGACAAGAAAGAAGATACTGCTGCTATAGATGACACTGATCTACAACAACTTTTAAACCCACCCGATGTTACAGAGAAATCCCGACAATTCTATGTTCCAGAAGATCAGTTAATTACATATAATTTAGGTGATGAAGTTAATCAGCGACCTGTAAAAATAAAGGAAGGATTGTCTGAAATGTTTCAAGCAGAGTTAATACAGTTGCTTCGAGAGTTCTATGATGTTTTTGCATGGGATTACAAAGATATGAAAGGTTTGGACCCCCGCATTTATCAACATAGGGTCATGCTGAAGCCAGAAGCAAAACCAATCAAACAACCTAGCTACCGAATGAATCCGAATTATGCAGCACAGGTAAAGGCAGAGCTGGATAGGTTATTAAAAGTTGGATTCATTGTACCAGTAGAGCATGCAGAGTGGATATCACCCATTGTTATCGTCCCTAAAAAGAATAAGCAGCTACGCATATGTGTGGATTACCGGAAACTGAATGCAGCTATGGTGCCATATCCATTTCCCCTTCCATTTCTTGACATCATGCTTGACAGAGTAGCAGGACATGAAATGTACTCATTCTTAGATGGATACAGTGGTTACAATCAGGTCAGAATGGCTGAGGAAGATATACCAAAAACAGCATTCATTACCAATTGGGGTGTTTTTGCTTGTACTGTTATGTGGTTTGGATTAAGAAATGCCCCCAGTACTTTCCAAAGGTGTATGCAAGAAATATTCTCCCCCTATCTTACCTCTTTCATGCAAGTATATCTTGATGATTTCTCTGTGTTCGGTAGGATGGTAGCACACTTGTTCCATTTACGGTGCTGCTTTGAGAAATGCAGAGAATACAAACTCTGTCTGAACCCAAAAAAATCTGTGTTTGCAGTTTCATGTGGTAAGTTGCTTGGCCATATTGTATCCGCACAGGGCATACAAGTCGACCCAGATAAGGTAGCAGCTGTGTTGGAAGCACCTGTACCTACTACAACAAAGGAAGTAATGCTTTTCATGGGTCAAGTGAGATGGCATGGTCGTCATTTACGGTGGCTCGCTCATTTATCCATTCCACTCAATCGTTTAATCACGAGTACTCCTAAACAGTTTGAGTGGACTCAAGAATGTCAAACAGCATTTGATCGTCTAAAGTGTTTATTAACGCAGGTCCCAATTTTACAACCACCTGATTGGGAACGCCCATTTCATGTTTTTGTAGACGCATCAGATATCGCCATCGGCAGTGTGTTAATGCAACAAACTGATAAGTGGTTCCGGCCTGTTTACTATGCGAGTAGAAGACTTGCTCATGCAGAAAAGAATTACTCTGTAACTGAAAGAGAATGTATGAGTTTAGTGTATTCTATAAAGAAATTCAAACACTATTTACTTGGCCGCAAATTTACTTTTCATGTAGATCATGCGGCACTTGTCTATCTCGTACGACAACAGCATTTAGGTGGTCGATTAGTGCGTTGGGTTCTACTTTTACAAGAGTTTGATTTCAAAGTAATCCATCGGCTCGGCAGCTCACATGCTTTAGCAGATTTCCTTTCTCGCTTAGATTCCGGTGAAGCTCCGGTCGGTGTAGATGACACCACACCAGCAATTTATGTTACTGAACCAACTAATGATGAATATGCAGAACCACCTATGCCATCTACATATTATGATCAGATATTAACTTTTCTTATTGATGGATGTATTCCTGCTCAGACCTCTCCTGCAATGCGTAGGAAGATTGCAGTGTACAGTTGCAGATTCCGGTTAATTGCTGGAGAATTATACTATATGGATCACACTGGAATTTTACTTCGTTGTATTCCTCCGCATGAAGTTAACTCAGTCATTATTCTGGCTCACTCAATTCCTTCCGGTGGACACTTTGAAGCAAATTTAACGCACTGGAAAATTCTGCAAAGTGGACTTTGGTGGCCTACTATGTACAGGGATGTATCTCAGTTTGTCAAACAATGTGATACTTGTCAGAGGTCTAGAGAGCCTCTACAATGCCATTTTTTCCCTCTCCAACCTGTCTTGCCGTTGGAGCCTTTTCAAAAGTGGGGCCTAGATTTTGTTGGACCTATTACACCTCCAGCCATACTCAGTAATAATCGTTATATTCAAAGATCCTGATAGCCCAGGAAAAGTGACCTATTTAGACAATACTTCAGAGAGGATCTTTGTGGTCTCAAAACATGGTAGACATGCCTACACTTGGAAGGGTGAATTCATTTTTCCCCAACCAAGATCTAATGTCTCTTTTGGCCACCAAGGAGCTGGAACATCCCAAGCTCATGGATCTCAAAGAGACAGGAATAGAGATAGACCTGAGGTAAGCTTTGCCCACCCATTAGGAAGAGAACGAACGCGAACAGGGATGGATAGATAAGAAACTGAGAGACTTAGAGCCCAAAGGAACCTAAGAAATTTAGATGAATTCCCTCTGCCAAGATCTAGAGAGCACACTAGGACTTTGAGACCTACACAGTTAGTTAAGTCCATGAAGAATTACTTTGATGGCACTGGAGATCCATATGATCATGTGGCCGAGTTTAGGCAAGTCTTGAGAGTTGAACAAGTTGAGGACCTATTCACTCAGTACACTGCCTTTGGTCTAACCCTTAGGAACACCACTCTTACGTGGTTTCAACCATTAAATGAGAGACACTTCAGGAACATAGACCAACTTTTAGAGGCTTTCATTATTGAATTCTCTAAGAGTGGCATAAGGCATAACACTTCCTCACTGATTCATAGCTTCAAGCAAACCCCTCAAGAGACAGTTAGACTTGCAGGAAGAAGGTTTAGGCAATACTTAGAGAGGTGCCCTATTCCTGAGTTACCCACTCCAGCCAAACAAGTGGCTTTATTCCTAGATGGGCTACTGAGTACAAAGTTGAGATCATATGTGTACTTGAAAGACCCTAGGACCATAGAAGAGTGTGTACGCATGTGCATTGACATCGAGGATAACCTAGGGGAGGAATTAGATCTTTCAAAATCTACAAAGATTCAGATAGTTCTATTAGCCTCTCTTCCTCGCAATCCACATCTATTGAGGAACTCGCCGAGAAAGTAGCCCAAAAACTAGGTGTCTCAAGCAAACAAATCCCAAGATTTGCCCCAGTTAAGCGGTGCTATACTTGTGGAGGTGACCATATGGTGAACGTATGTCCCATCATGGCTCAACCCCAAGTGAATCCTAGTAGCCAATACTGCACCATAGAACAGAGATACACAAATCACACAACACAAGACTGCCCATACAATAAGCAAGCGGTTAGGCAAACCTACCCTCAACCCTATCCACAACATGGGAGATATCAGAACCATTATCCACCACAACAGTATGCTAAGCCTCAACAAACCTACCAACCACAATATCAGGCCCAACAGAGATCTCAACCAGTGCTAGCACAACAACCTCCTACTCCAGCCAATGTGATCCCAGTGAAGTATGCAGCTACAGAAGAGAACCTGAATAGAGCCATAGTGCCAGTAACACCATTGCTTTCAGAAAGTGACCCCAGTGACCATAGCTTTGATTCTACACATATTGATAGCCCCCAAGCTTACTACATGCAGTCTCTTGAACATTATGAGTCCTACTATAGTGAAGAACCGAGTGAACCTAGTTGGGATCCAGAGTATGCAAACATCATGTACGCCAATCCCAACCCTAGACCTCAACCCAGGTAACTAAGACCCCCATTCCCTAGAGGACCATGCTACAGATGTCAGGGAGATCACCTCATTCGTGATTGTCGACTACCTGCCCCTACACAACCCCAACCAGTGACAATTCAAGGCTTCTACCAAGATTGCGGAAAGGAGCATCTCTTACGAGATTGCTCAAAGAATCCCAAAAATATGCAGAAAATCACTCTTATCAACGTTATTGGGTTAGTAGTAGACTCTACAGGAAGTGTGACTTCCACTGCACCAGTGCAAGTGGTCACCAGAGCTCAGGCATTGCAGCAGAACCAAGGGTTAGGCCAAGAAAAGAGCGCCGAGGTTAGTGAAACTGAGAGCATAGCCAAGAAATGAATGAGAGCCTGGAAAGATAGCCGAGAAAGGATGAAAAGACAATGGGCTAAGAAGATGAGCGAATTAGAAGAAGGTATAAGAGAAACAAAAGCCAAAATTGTTGAGCTCACCTCTCAAACAAACTCTCACATACCACCACCACCTTCATCGCTATCACCATCTAATCCATCATCTTTCAATCCACCTCATACAATTCCACCACCCCCTAGAGTAGGATCAGTCTAAGCTGACCCCACTCTTGAAGACATAGACATGATGCTTAAGGCATATCAGGCCAGAATCCAAGAAGGGCCAAATGTGACAAATCATGACAAGTGCTACCCTAGAGCTGACCTAGAGATAGAAAGAACCAAGCTTTGCGCAAAAATGGTAGCATTGGCTCAGACCATGTTTGAAGCCACTCGCCTCTTCAACTACTCTTGCTCAGTTAAGGCACAATTGCACTTGGATGGACTATTAGAGAAGTTAGAGAGCATAATTGCAAGATCTGCCAAGGAAGAAAACTCTCAAGGAAGAGATGAGGCAAGTAAAAGAATAAGCATTTCCCCACAGGAAGCTTATGTGCCTAATTCCACTGAACCACACACCTCTTCTTCTATGAATAGGTGGTATTCACCAGAGTTCTTGCGAGAGATTCAAGAAGAGAAATGGGCTAAAGAAAGTGAAGTCCCTCCTCCCATTGAACTTGTGGATGATGCACATGATCAATTCCCACAAGACATTCCTTCTATTTATGGAGAGCAGGAGAGTACCCAATCTCAGGAGAGATTAGACTTTGAGTCTAACTCCTTACAGGAGCTACCCCATTTCACAGGCCCATGGGAAGCTAAGTCTACATATATGAGAACACCCATGGTCATGGTAAGAAACGAAGACTCAGTCATACCTAGGAATACAGAGGTAGTGAAAAACACTAAAGTGCAGTGCAATCTCACCTTGGAAGAGCTACTCAAAGTTAAGCGAGAACTGTGGAAACATGTAGCCAATCAAGTGCCAGAAGTAGCTAAATCTCGTTCCCAGGTAGGATCTCATAGAACAGTGCCAGAAATACCCTTGGACAAGATAGGAGACATGAGTGAAGGAGAAGAAGGAAACACCTATCTACCCATTACTCATCAAGGATATACAACCAAGGCCATTCTAGACTCAGGTGCAAGAGTTGCAATTGCTACCACTTCCCTATGGAAGCGATGGGGCAAGCCAGCACTCAGGCCCACGAGAATGAAATTACAGATGGCCGATGGTCATATTGAAAGACCCTTAGGACTGCTAGAAGGAATAACTCTCACTACATGTGGTGTTGAGTTCGAGCATACGTTTGCTATATGTGATTTTAGCAAGAATCATGCCTATGAGATGATTTTGGGAAGACCATTTATGCGACAATTGCAAGTGGTACAGGATTTGGGCACCAATTCCTTGTATTTGCAACACTTAGGTGTCATGACCAAAGTTAATCTCAAGGATTGCTCTCACAGAGATGTCCCCCCTATCCAATGGAATCCCATCCATAGAGCTAAAGATGATACCGAGTCGGTGCATTCCATAGGATCAGGATCCTCATGGATGCATGAAGACACCCATTTATGGATGTGCAAAGTTGTAGTAGAAGAAGAGAAGAGAGAAAAAGCCAGAGAGATAGGTGCGAAGGAAACACATAGATCAATTTAAGACCCAGCCTATGCACCTGTAGTATTTCCTGAAGAAGAATTTGAACCTCACGGCTGGGCATAAATTTTAGCAACAATGGATGTAGCCATCAATGAAGAAAAATGGACATTCCACTGTGATGAGGATGGCTATGACATTTTAGTTTTCTCCATAGAGCCAATCATGGGAGACTCGGTTCTGGAAGAATGTGAACCTAGCATTGATGCATTCGAGGATGCAAGTGACTCCAATTTAGCGTCAATCATTATGGACCCACCCTTTGCATCAGATGAAGAATACTTCTATGAAGTAGAAGTTCACCCTCAGAGACATGGAGAGTTCACAAATGATGTAAGGTTAACCACATAAGTGACCACCAAGAGTGAAGGCAAGAAAAGGAAGAAGAGAGAAGTCACACCAGAAGAGGAAGAATCTTTGTTTGAGGTCCTTGAAAACTTTGAAAAATATGAAATAGATGATAGGAGAGTCATGGTAAGAATGCCTAAACATGAGGCACAATCAGGGGAGGCCTATGACAACAAAGAAACCACTAAAAAAATAGTGGTAGCTATAAAAGAAGGAGAAGAAAGGTGCACCTACATAGGACACGACCTGACGGAGGAAGAAGAGCATGAGTTAATAGCCTTGCTAAGAGAATACAGAGATGTATTGACTTGGAGCTATAAGGATTTGAAAGGAGTAGAACCTGACATATGCTCACACACTATTCCCATGACCTCAGATGCCAAACCCTCTAAGCAGAAGCCATACACATATAATGATAATTATGCTGCCAAGATCAAAGAAGAGATAGATCGCTTAGTTGAAGCTGGATTCAACTATGAAATTGAGCACACTCAGTGTGTATCTCCCATTGTAGTGGTGCCCAAAAAGAATGGAAAGTTACGTGTGTGCATCAACTTGAAGAAAGTTAATGCAGCGACCATTCGAGATAACTATCTGCTTCCCATCACTGAACATCTCCTAGAAAGGCTAGCAGGCAAGGAAGTGTACAGCTTTCTTGATGGATTCTCGGGCTACAATCAAGTGGCCATAGCTCCAGAAGATCAGCACAAGACAGCTTTTACCACAGAGTGGGGCATATTCGCCTTTAGGGTAATGCCATTTGGACTTACCAATGCGCCTGCCACCTTTCAAAGATTGATGTGCCATGTATTCAAAGAGTTCCTGAGGAAGAACTTGGAAGTCTATGTGGATGATCTCTGTGCCCATTCCAACGTTAGACAAAACACATATACCTGAACTTAGGCAAATCTTTGACAAATGTAGAGAATATCAAGTCTGCCTGAACCCAGAAAAGTGTGTTTTCATGGATAGGCAAGGCAAGATTCTAGGACACATAGTGTCAAAGAATGGCATATCCACTGACGAAGAGAAAGTGAGAGCGATCGCAGAAGATCGACATCGCCAAATAACTACGGATCATGAGCAACTACAGAAGAGGCTTGCAGCTTTGGAAGCAGAAAATAATGACCTAAATCAATGCTACACTACGCTCGAGTAGACTCACCAGATGCTTTTGGAAGCTCCCCAACCATCCGATTCCAATGAAGTTAAAAAACTAACAGCTCTACAAGAACTTTATCAGTCAGAACATGTTAAAAGCTGTCGCAACCTGACCTTACTCAGAAAGCACATGGCCATTGTCCTCGAACAGAACAAGCACTTGCAAAGGTAGAACGAAGAAAATTTAGAGGTAGCCATGGAGGGTTCCCCCCAGGAGATTGACCCCAAAAGATTTAAAGCTGTTCCATCCGAGACTATGAAGACAATTCTCGAAAGCTATGCGGATCTACTGGAAGCGCACGATGAGTTGGGCAAAGAATGGGATACTCTCCACCAACAGCTAACGATGCAGGAAGCCCAACCCAAGATCACAGATTCTACCACCACTACAGGAGAGGTCAATGCACTGAGAGAACATGTCGCGGAGTTGCAAAGCAAGTTACTCCAATATGAAAGACAACCCTCCCCAGTCATTGAGCCAAAACCAAAAGAATTGGTACCCATAGAAGTGGATGAGTCATATGAAGAGCCATATGTTCCTATGCCAATGCCGGGTGGCCAACAAACTTCTGAGGGATTGGACACACTAGAGGTAGAAGCCCCAGAATGGATGCAAAAACTAAAAAAAACGGCCAATATACATGATGAGCGAGTTGCGGTCCAGATTGAGTCCATGACCAAGATTGAGGACACCATTATCAAATCAGAATATTTCCAAAGTATGCCTCATCACAGATGGATAGGCACCAATGATGATCAGTATGTGCCATACTCTTGGCAGATTACAACGCCAAAATTCAACGACGATGTGGTAAGGCTCCAACATTTTCCACTCAATTCGGCCTTGATGATATCCCTGAGAGCGCTAAACAAGGATCAATTCATCAACCTACCTGGCGGCTACGACTCTTAGAAACTTACCTTGAGATGGTTCGAACTTGGAAAAACATGCCACTATTCATTAAGTATAATCCCTATTATGCTCCCATACTCAGAAGACGCACATGGCTTGAGTTTGCCATCACGGTGAAGAATGTCAAAGGCTGTGCAAAGTGGCTCAATTACATATACCTGGCACCGCCATGGGGACAAGCTACAATGGGCTACATGATCTCCACCATCCGCCACTAGGGAGTCAGAATGCAAAACATCCTAGATGTAATGGCTTAGATGTGCATAAAGATATTCGAGTTGATGCTGGTTACCTTCAGAACCTTCAAAAATATTCAAGATCTACATTTCTCAGGTGTCGGATTCACAGCAGGTAACCTTGACTTGGTCTACGATATGAGTACAACTCCCTCCATCCAAGTGATATATGCATGGCACGCACGAATTAAATACTTCCCCGCTTGCTACAAGCAAACATTTGAAGAGATTTTCATCACAGGGTTTTGAGAATACCACTCTGAAGTCTTTGTTCCCAGACCCTCCCATCTACTCCACCTCTTTGCAATGGAGCAAACACTACATTCAGAACAACTGCGTGTGCCACACCCGGACATTCCAGGTCCAGTGGATTGGGATGCCCTCCTAACTGATTTAGCACAAGGGCTGCGGCTAGAAGAACACCACCTAGCTTTAGACATGGTTGAATTCTATGTCAAACGCTCAACCAAACAAGGGTCTGTCAGAGACGACAGACGCGAGAGAGGGGGGGGGTGTTGGCAGAAGTCAAAGCACCCAAGGACTCACAAGACAAGGAAGCCAAAGAAGGGAGCCAGAGCGGAGAGAAGGTGCAAGCAGACAAAGTAGTCAACGAAGATCTGGCAAGTAGGCCATTCAAATTTTTCCAAATCAACATCTTCATAACAGTGATTCTCATCACTAAAAAGCATTGTAAATACCATTTCACCTTTTTGTAACTCCATTTTGTGCAAGCCGAGGAGTCCTCGAGCTTGAGGAGTATTAGAAGTATCATCATACCAATTTTCATGATTTTTAGACTTCGTTTGAGCCCTCAAATAGGCCCTAGAACCTAATTTTTAACTAGGCCGGACACTAGGTCTGGACAGGGCCAAAAACTAGTCAAAAACTATAAAAAGAGCTAGAGAGCTCATTTTTGAGGGTAGCTTGTTGTATAATTGAACTTGTAAGAGCATTTTTGAGTAATCTAAAGAACTCCATTGTCTCTCTCTCTTTGTTCTTGCCTTGTGTGTGCGCGTGTGTGTGTATGTGTGTGCATGTTGGTGTGCTTCTCACTCACACATTTGTGCCTTCACTTGCTCGAGGTCTTCATACCATCCTCATGTCTTCCCGGATTGACATTAAAGGAGGTGCTACTCATCACTGAGCTACACATGTTTTTGAAAAATACAAATTAAATGCATAAGTAGGATCATTTCATGAAATGAGTGAATATGAATAATAGAAATATTATTGATTGAAACAATATTTATTTGTGGGGATGGGAAGTGACGAACGACATCAACTACAACATTAGCTTTGCCAGATTGATATTGAATCATAGGCTGAAAAATTTGTATGAATGAAGCCCACTTAATGTGCCTGTCAGAAATCAATTGTTAATTTAATAAATGTTTAATAGCCTCTTCATTTGTTTTGATTAGAACTTCATAACCCATAAGGTAATGTTTCCAAACTTTTAAAGCATGCACAAAAGCTAAGAGTTCCTTATCATGTGTACTATAGTTCTTTTCAGAAGGTTTAAGTTTCCTACTTTCAAATGCAATGGGATGATCATTTTGCATTAAAACAACACCTATACCTAAACCACGCATCTGTAACTACATGGAAATGTTGTGCTAGAGAAATAAGTAAGCTAACTAGGGAAATAACTAAGCTCTTATTGCTACTCATAAGTTAGAATTGGCTCGCCAATAGCCAACAACTACCAACGGAACCAAAGGGAAGCAAGGTGAACTAAAAGAACCATAAGTGCCAAAGATGCTAAAGTTATGCCATAGTTCTATGCCTTGGTCGATGCCAAAGGAGTAACCAAATGATAACTGAACTTGATAAACAAACTTGTTAAATGAATTTGATAACTGAACTGAACTCGAACAGTGAACAATGCACAGGGAGTACAATGAGCACAGTGAGCACAGTGAGTATAGTGAGTATAGTGAGTACAATGAGCACAATGAGCATAGTGAGTACAATGTCATAGTGAGCACAGTGAGTATAGTGAGCACAGTGAGCACAGTGAGTATAGTGAGCACAGTGAGCACAGTGCACAATCCACAGTGTGACAAGAGCACAATGCATAGTAGCTAATTCAAAAAAAAAAAAAAAAAAAAACACATCAACGAACCAAAAACAAATGAACTTGATAAACGAAAACCTAGACTCGACAATCGAGATAGATGTCGAATCACGACCGGATATCGTGAATCACAACCAAACATGGAGAAACCCCTCTGTAGATGTGCCTTGGCTTTGATACCAATGTAGACCAGATGTCACATATGCATATATGCTGAGGTTAGTACAAAAACGAAATCTCACAAAAGCAAAACAAAAAAAAGAGAGACAAGAGACTAGACACCAGATTGGGTACAATCTCCTCCCACATACTCCGATGGATGATTCTATCCGAGCAATTATATTTGTAGGTATTTTTCATTACGTCCTGAATAGAAGATACATGAGGGCGGCACAAAAGCATGCATTTACAAAAATTTTCTTTATTTACAAAATTGTCGCTTTCTAAGCGATCTACCATTTTTACGAAAACGTTGCTTTCTAAAGCAATCTATTATTTTTACAAAAAATAACTTAAATATTTTCTTCTAAATATCTTAAATAATACCTGAATAAGTCCATGCATGTTCACACCCTCATGAGTCTTCACCTGCTAAAACAAAATTCAAATCACATTAAAAACCTCAAGACATTAAAATCCATATAACATTCCATTATTCCATAAAGTATAACATGAACACAGGACCTCTGCCTCAAGAGACCAGTGGCAAACCAGCCCACCTACAGGACATGGATTTAACGAGTGTTTTTCTCTCATCATCATCATCTACACATCTTAATAATACATCTGTATAGTCCCAAAAATGCAAAATCCTATCCATGATCTAATACTTTCTCATCTCTTTGATGTTATTTTCTCATTTTCTATTGATCTTATGAAATGCTCAATGTGTCAATGTAGATATTATCTTTTTTACCCACTTATGAATGACTTCTAAGTTGAATAGATATGCATTCTCATCTTATTCGGAAGGTTCTCCATTAATTATTTGTGACAAGTGGTTGGCTCTTACATGAGTATTTCATTTCTTCACTAAGCCAAAGTCCATGAGGAGTAAGAAAAATCTCATCTCATTAGCTTTCTTACGTTACAAGGCTTCTTTATCAAGGACAACAATGCTTGATGATCCACAAAAAAATTAGATTTATTGGCCAAGAATTACTATAAAAATTTTTGAATTCATAAAAAAACCTAAGTTTTATCATTCTATAATGAGCTATCTATTGGCATAAGTAATAGGAAAATCTATTTTGCCTTTTTAGGTTATGAAAGTACAAATCCTATAGGATAATTGGATGCATCCACGTAACTTGGAATGATTTTTTCCAATTGGGCACTTTTGATATGAGTCCTTGTTCCATATTTTGAATGTTGTCTTGCAGTCTTATGCCATTCAAAGTGTTCTAAGAGCCCATATAATGTCTTAGCAATGATCGCATACATATACATGAATATTTGATAAAACCCATGATGGTCCCTAAATGCATGCACTTCTTTGATATTTTTTTTTTGGGGTAGATCTAAGATTTCCTTAATCTTAACTTCATCTATGGAAACTCCATGCTTAGAGACTATGTGTCCCAAGATTATTCCTAGATGCACCATAAAGACACATTTTTCAAGATTGCTTAGATTTATCAAGCATTTATTAAAGCTTATATATATTTATTTGTTTAAAGTAGGTACACAAGTCATTTCAATTATAATATTTTCATCAAGAAGTCTTTAAACACATGAAACATTTCTGTAAAGTAGCAAGGGCATTAGTTAAGCCAAATGGCATAACCTTGAATGCATAGATTCGACACTTGCTGGAAAAATTCATCTTATGCCAGTCTTAGGTGTTAATGGCCATTTGGCTGTATCCTAGAATCCATCAATAAAGCTACATACTTACTTGCAAACAAATCTTTCCAACAAGTGGGCAATTATAAATAGAGGATAGATATCTCTAATGATAGATGCATTTTTAGGTTGATATAGACTCTCCATTTACCATCTCTTTGTGTATCTATGTCCATGGGTTGAGTGAGTGGTTTGCATTCACTCATTCCAAATCTGAAAAGAACATCCAACAAGTACTTCCTTTGCATCAAGTAGATGTCACTCTTTCCACAAACAACTTCAATTCCTAAAAAATATTTCAGCTCTCCAAGATATGAAATTTTAAACTCCTTACCAAGCTTCCTTTTGATATCTTTAATCCTTGTAACATCATTTCCTATTATGATGAGTTCATCGACATATATGCAAATATATACCTCTCTATTTTCTTCCTTCTTCATGTACAACGAAGGATCTGCACTACTTGGGTTGTATCCACACTTAGTTAGATATTCTACCAATCTTTGATTCCATGCTCTTGGTGCTTGCTTCAAGCCATAAAGTGCCTTTTTCAACCTGCAAACAAAGTCTGGATGGTTTTCATCTTCAAATCCAACCGATTGACTCATGTATACCTCTTCTTGTAGTTCTCCATTGAGAAAAGCATTTTTGATGTCGAGTTGATATAATGGCCATCTCCTTGAAGCACCAATTGCTATTAATGTTTTGATTGTTCCCATCTTTGCAACAAGGCTGAAAACTTCATCATAATCTATGCCTTGTGTTTGTTTAAATCCTTCGGCAACTAATCTAGCTTTATATCTAGCTAGTGAACCATCAACATTCCTCTTTACTTTAAACACCCATTTATTTGGAACAATCTTCATACCTTCTTTCTTTGGCACTAGCTCCCATGTGTGATTATCTTTGAGAGCGTTGATCTCCTCTTTCATAGCTTGCTTCCATTCCTTTTCTGTGCAAGCTTCTTCATATGTCTCAGGCTTTTTGTCTTTGATAACCTGCATCATGTATGCAAAATGTTTCACCATGAAACTATCATAAATCTGCCTTTGAGTTGGATACCTTGTCCTTGAAGATCTTCTTTCATTGCCTTTAGAAAGTTGCTTCTTTAACCTATTCAACTTTACCTTTGGAGTGATTACCTCTTCATATTCTTCTTCACTTGCATCTATCACACTGTTTGGAGTAGCACTTGCTTCTTCGGCTCTACTATGAGATGAATTTGGAGATAAAGAATGACTCCCCGTCCATGTTGAACATTATTCATTTGATGTAGATGCCTCTGAAACCTTTGTGCTTGATTGTTGAACTTCTCTTTGATTTTTTCCTGCATAATCATCACAATCTTCTTCAAGAATCTTTTCCTTTCCTTTATCTTCATACCATGGTCTTAATTAATCAAAGATCACATCTCGCGAGACTCTTACTTCCTTTTTTCTAGGGTTGTAACACTTGTATCCTTTTTGCTCCATCGGGTAGCCGATGAAAATGCATTTTTATGACCTTGGTTCCATCTTTGTTCTAACTTCTATGTGAACAAAGCAAACACATCCAAACACTTTGAGGTGTGTAAGATCAGGTTTCTTACCGGAATATACCTCCTCTGGAGTCAAGTGATATATTCCTGATGTTGTGCACCTATTCATCAAGTAAATGGCGGTTGTGGTAGCCTCAACCCAATAGTACAATGGTACCTTCATCTCATTGAGCATGCATCTTGCAATTTCAGTGATTTGCCCATTTTTCCTATCAATTACTCCATTTTATTGTGGTGTATACCTACAAGTAAATTGCCTTTTGATCCCATTTTCTTCTAGAAAATCTAAAAATTCTTTGGATAAGTATTCTCCTCCACCATTAGACCTTAAGGTTTTGATAGACCTTCTTGACCCATACATTCGTATGTATCAATTCCAAGACATTTGGGGCCACATAATTGCTCCTCTTGAATGGCTGCCTCGTTTGCTTTCCTAGTTGACAAGCTTCACATAACTCATGTAGTCCAATGCTATTAAATTTTGGAAGACCTCTTACCACTTCATGTTTGCTCATGTCCTTCAGCTTTGGAATGTTGATGTGTCCTATTCTTTTGTGCCATAAGTCCAACTCTGAAATCTTCTTGTTCCCACATTGGATGTACATGACCTTTCCATGTGGACGTTGGACATCCAAAGTGAACATCCTTCCTTCTCTTCTACCTCGAGCAATGACCTTGAACCCTTCCTTTGGATTCTTTATGAAGCACCCATTCTCATTGAATATGACATGATAAACCATCTCTACCATTTTTCCTACTGAAATCAAGTTCTTTGAAATTGTAGGAACATGAAGAACATTAGATAGTACCTTTGCTCTACTTGTATCTCCAAGCTTGATATCTCCAATATGTTAAATCATGTGTTGAGTATCATCACCTATTTCAACACATCCTTTTCCACTTGGTACTTGTAGATTAGTGAACAAACTTCCTTGGCATGACATATGGTTACTACAACCTGAATCAATGTACAATTTTTTGTCATCTTCACAAGAGCTTCTATACTCATGTCTCATTGCAAGTAGTGTGTCTTTGCTTCCTTCACTTGAGGTGCTTGCATAGTTGCTTTGTGTCACATGATATTTATATGGAGGTTTAATAGAGAAAGACACATGGCATTCTTATGCGTGTGACTCTTGAGAGAGTAGTCTTTCTCACGAGAAGAAAGAGGACAGCCGCTCGGGCGATGGCTGGGAGGAATGAATTGCTTTGTGTCACATGATATTTATATGGAGGTTTAATAGAGAAAGACACATGGCATTCTTATGCGTGTGACTCTTGAGAGAGTAGTCTTTCTCACGAGAAGAAAGAGGACAGCCGCTTGGGCGATGGCTGGGAGGAATGAATGATCATGCTCTCTGTGTGTGTGAAGAGCTCGCATCGAATAAATAGCTATGGCGAGGGACAAAAGGAAACGAACACTATATTGGTATCAGAGCCCAAACATTCAGCAACTTTCAGATGCACGCAAGAGGATTTGAGCTCGCGACCTCTCTTTTAGAGGCGCATGCTCTATCCAACATGCCTTTCTTGCTTGATGGTGTCTTAGCTAGCTCACTGTACATACTATAGTGGCATCTACGGATGCCCGCCAGGTAGCGCCAAACTTGGGGAAGAAGATGAATGGAAATGTAACTCTAGATCTTCGATTAGAGAGGATCACATCATTAAAACCCTTCCTCTCCTTCGGGATCATGGATTTACATTTTCATTCATCTTCTTCCCCAAGTTTGGCGCTACCTGGTGGGCATCCGTAGATGCAATAACAGTATATAGAGCTACTTAAGATACCATCAAGCAAGATAGGCATGTTGGATAGAGCAGGCGCCCCTGAAAGGGAGATCGCAAGCTCAAATCCTCTTGCGCGCTTCTGAAAGCTGCTGAACGTTTGGGCTCTGATATCAATATAGCGTTCGTTTCCTTTTGTCCCTCGCCATAGCTATTTATTCGATGCGAGCTCTTCACACACACAGAGCATGATCATTCATTCCTCCCAGCCATCGCCCAGGCGGCTGTCCTCTTTCTTCTCGTGAGAAAGACTACTCTCTCAAGAGTCACACGCATAAGAATGCCATGTGTCTTTCTCTATTAAACCTCCATATAAATATCATGTGACACTTTGACTTCTTTGATTGCCTCCATTTGGTCTTCCATTCTTCAACCAACAATCACTAGCATAGTGTCCTACTTTACCACAATGATAGCATGTTATACCTTTATGAGAATTGTAGGAGCCATGGCCTCTTCCTCTACTTCTACCTTGACCTCTTCCTTGTGTGCTGGCATTTGATGCATCCTTGTTGTCTTCCGAATTGTTTTGATTGTAGCTGGAGTTGTTGTGACCTCTTCCTTTTCCTTTTGAGCCTCCTCTTGAGTTCCTTCCTTTACCTCGACCTGCATATAACATTTGATTGTGGCTGTCCTTTCCTTTGGGACCACCAAAGGTAAGCTCTTCTGTGACAAGATAAGGGATTAGTTGTTCAAAACCTAGATATGCATCTTTCAAGTTAATGGAAGTTATAAAAGGGTTCCATCTTTCATCTTCTCTTATCCATTGAGAGTATAACACACAAGATCTTTGTCTTTAACTATTGTTCCAATAGAAGTCAAAGCATCACTTAGTTCCTTAATCTTCAAAGTATATTTAGCTATGGATTGACTCGAACTTTTCTTGATTGTGTTCAACTCATTCTTGAGTTGAAGTTTCCTAGCTTTGGTATTTGTTGAATACATCCTTTCAAGAGCTTCCCAAGCATCCTTAGCTTTCTCTAGATGTTAAATATGCCCTACCATGGCATTAGTAATGACTTGTGAAATGAGGAACATGACTCTCCTATTCCTCTCTTCCCATTCTTTGGCTTGCCTCCTTTGGACTTTGGTGGCCGCAACTTGATTGATTTGAGGTTAAGCATCATCGCCACTCACAATACCCCACAAGCCTTTGCCCATTAGGTAGTTGGTCATTCTAAACTTCCACATGGGATAGTTATCCTTATCCAATTTCTCTACTTGTTGACCCAAGTCAGCCATTGAAGACTATAAAGAACTTTGAGAGTTACCTCGAATAGTTATATTGTCCTTTGCTCTTGCGTTTATGAAGCTCCCCCTTGTTTTGTAGCTCCTCTTTTGCTTTGCTTTAATGCCAACTCTGTTGATGAAGCTTCAGCACCAAGTTTTCTCTGATACCAACTGTGGAGAATCAGTTCTCCTATGCACAATGAAAACATGTAGTGAACCCTTGTATGTCCAGCACTTGGATAAATAGCTGCACTTTAGATAGCTTCTTGCTCTCTATACAAAAGTCAAATAGACTTGTGACTTTAATGACTCAATTTAGAGAAAGAGAGATTTCTAACAAGCTATAAATAACTTAATTTGGACAAGTTTTGATTAGGAAATGCAACTCATGAAGATGAACTACCTATCCACATAAGTATGCTGAAGAATTGAACTTCACTCTCGGATTGATAACTCCCTGAACATATATCATTGAGGAAGATATTTGAATATAGAGAATGCACACAAATACCTTTCCAAGGAGCTAAAAATTAAGTAATTTGGATGAGTTTTGGTTAATAAATTCAAAAAATAGACCACTTGCACACACAAGTATACTGAAAAACTGGACTTCACTCTTTGATATATATCTCACAGAATATAAATCCTTTGAATGAATATTTGGGATAGAGAAGTTATATGCAAAGAGCTTTCCAACAAGTTTAAAACCAAGCAATTTGGATACATTTTGGTTGGAAAACTTAACCAACCAAAATAGACTACCTATCTACACAGGTATGTTGAAAACTTGGTCTTCATTCTTTGACTGATATCTCACAGCATATATAATATTTGAAGGAGATATTTGAGATAAAAAAAGTGCACAATATAAGATTTGCAATGAGTGTCTAAACACAAGAAATGGTTACATATACATTGAGTTATGATCCTCACAACAGAGCTATGTACAAAATGACGTGCAACTAGAAGGAGTCTATGGGAAGAAAAAATGACAAAATGACCAGATCCGACTATTGGGAGATCTTGCCTCTTTCTCTCCCTATTTAGAATGTGCTCCCACTCCACTTTTATAACCAATGAGCATGTGAAGAATTTTGTGACTACTTCTTAACTCACCACTTTCATTTGATTGCCCACTACATGCCACTTACTACAAGGTAGATATTGAATCTTTTACTCATCATGAATTTTGAATAGACTTTTTTTTCTTTTTTTCTTTTTTGTTCTTTTCCTTTATCTTTATATTTGCTAAATTTATCCAAGCATAGCTCATGTGAAAATGAGCTTGTACATTTATCTTCAACATGTTATACTAGGGGGATTGGCCTTTGTGGGGGTACAAGTGTCTGGTGGCATGCTAGCCTACGACCTTCACCCTTGGTTTCTTGTTGTCTGCTAGTTCTTGTTCCTCTAGTAACCATTTCACTCATTATTTTCTTTGGAGGCAATACGGGTTGGTAAAATAAATATTTTTTCCACCTTTTTCTTTTCCTTCCCAAGATTCTTCTTAAAGGGAAGGATATGGCTAAATAATATGTATGAATTGCCCTTTCTCTAGAATGTGTAGCAATTATCTTCATATATGTCACTAATATTTTTAGTGAGCTTCACTAGATTTATCTATCTAGAGTCACAACACATTTTTCTTTTTCCAATTCACTCGTTTGTAGTCATTATGTTTTTGTTTATGTATTACAAATTATATATTGTACTTATTGTATTGTTGTGATAGGTCATCGTTGTACATTCTTTTTATGTAATAGAATAAGGAAGAGAAGATCATTTTTCCTTACCATGATCAATATGTGCTTCTCTCTTTGTGTGTGAGATATCTTTTCTTTATCTCCTTCCTTTTGACATGGTATCAAAGTTAGTGTGATTGTAGAGAGATCGAGAACAAGGTTGTGAATCAAAATCTCATGAGAAGGTGCATAGAACATGCACTTAACAAAGGATCTCAAATTCCTGTGAAATTTGGTGTGCACGTAGAAGATGCCACATTATTTTTTAAAAATTTTCCTTAGGGTAGCTTATTGACCTCATATTTCTGATTCATAGCCATTTTGGCCTCCATTTAGTGCCTACAAGGTGGGCCTCTGAAGAAAATAGGTCAATTTGGAAAACTGTAAATTGCATTCTGTTTGGCATCTTTAAAATAATTCATATCTAGGACTTCAAGTGATTTTGTGTATTCTCCATACATGAAAGCCATGTTTTTTTGAGTACATACTATCAAGTCATAGAGTGTGAGAGTGTTCAAGGACAAACATTGCTTCTAGAAAATGTTGATGGAATGAGAAAACTCGTGAGTGATAACTTGGTTAACAACAATTTTCATGATTGGAGATGATGAGAAAAAGCTACTAGAAGTACATTGAAAGATGATGAATCCTTAAACCCAAGGGAATCACTAGTTTTATGCTTATGATTTATGAAAATCATACAAAATTGGATCACTCGTCCTACTCTCAAGTAACCGAATGATAGCCAAATGTAGCTAGGACATAAGAAGGAGTGGGAATCCAGACTGATGATTTGCTTTTCGAGATTGCTCTCTTTACTCCCTTGTTCTCTCCATTCCTTCCTTACTCCTCTTCACAAACTCCGATTCTCATGCACTCTCTCAAACTTTCTTTCTCTCCCTCTATCACATGGACACTCACACACATCCACATACTTGCATTCTCCAACACTTGCCTTCACTTCCTTATATCCGACTCATCCCTCTAGAATCACATATTGAGAGAGTTCGACTTCTTTTACGGATCTGAATATCCCTTTTTTGTAAGTTCTTGACTGTTAAGCCTCTCCCTTAAATTGTTGGGAGGATAAGATAATCGACTGCAATTTGATGTGCAAGCATCGGTCATTATATCTATTGCTGGTCGTATCACTCTAAGATTGAAATCTTGAACGACAATCAATTGCAACGCAGCGTTCGGATGTTTTTTCTTTGTAAAAAATGTAAGCATTTCTACTTTATTCCATTTCTGGACTTGCGAACAAGGTTCCAATTCTAGAAGTTTTACCATCCATTTATTTTCTATGTGTGATACATCAGTCCAATTCAAACAATAATACTACACGAAGGCATTCATGGGAATCACAAGCAAGTCATGAAAATCGTGGACACAACTCTTTCACGTAAATTAACGGTGCCCAAAGTTGTAAACACAATTACCTGCCCACATAGGATTGTGTTCGAACTAAGGACATCACACGCATGATTAATTATCAAGGACGATGGAGAATGTAATTGGGAAGTCTTGTCGCTCTAAAGAGTTAGGGTCAGAGAAAGTTGCGCAATGAGGAACTTGCCACCTGTGATCATCACCGTGGAAGTGAGGCTTCATCTAAAATGGAGGAGCACTCAAACGTATGGTTACAGCCCCTATGCGAAGAAGAGCCATGACATGAGACCCGTAATGCTTGTTTTTTGGATTGCATACTTAGCAGTTATCTGCATGCAGGGTATATGGTTCATAAAGAAACGGAGTAAACATGCAAGAAGCACGCAAAGCTTGGGTTCCTTGGATCCTTGGAATCACAGCCAAAACGGAGCTACATGACCTCCATTATACCCTCACTTGGTCAGTGTAGCGAACATGAATGACTGTACTCCCTATTCATATTGTTCACGCAAAGATTCAGCTCACATGTACAACGCTTCAGCATGAAATGGGAAATTGCTTTGCTAGCAAAATTATATATATTAAACAGAGCCAACACAACAGTATATTACCATTTACAGGAAACAACCATAGTTTGATATATCCTCGCCCTTAATGTATTGGAATTTTCAAAGAACATTTCTTCTGTTCCTACCCTATATGTCCAAGGGAGCTTCATGGAATGAGAAGACAGAACTTCTGCAGTCTGATCCTCTCATCACGCAAAAGGGACTCGTGGAGATACTCTATTAGAGTATATTATGGGAGCAAGACTGCATGGAATGCGAGCAAGAATACAGGAGTGCAGACCAAAAGATAATACATAAGACAAAATGGGGAGGACATTTCCTCCACCCAGGCTCCATTATACCCATCAACTGCGTAGGTGACTATAAATTTTTTATAGAAATCTACATGTCTGCCTTAAGACATTGAGAGCCGGCACTGTAAACAATTTAACAACACATCTCCCAGTACCCACAACCAAACATAATCACTTTCCCCATTCTGTTCAGCAACAGTGCAAAGGATCATGAACCATCATCATGAACGGGATGATTAGCAGACTAATTTCATTTCAGAATAGGAAAACTGATCGCATAAATAATGAACTCGCAAGTAAAGCACCAATTTTCATGGCAGCAAGACAAAAGTACAAATACATATGAGTTCGTATCACGCAGTATCTACCGCTACCAACATCCCCTTCGTGTGTATTCATTCTTGCACACCCAGTGGAGAAAACAGAGTGAAACTCTCCCCTCTATTCCTTGCGCGCCGAGACCACGAACCTTTCCCCCTTTGGCAGACGTGTATCTATATATACCCAACATGCAGGTCGAAGCTCCTTCCTTCCAACACACCCCCGTGGACAAGCGAGAGAGAGCCTTCAAAGCTTTCCCGCTTGAAGTATGCAACACCCGTAGCAGCTCTCCTAATCTCCTGCCCAATCTCTGCGCACATATGAAAGAAGACCCCCCTTGTGCTGCTTCGTGAAAGCTCCTATGTTGCTCCCCGACTGAAAAAATAGAATCTTTCCCTTATGGTATGTGTTCCTGGCCAACAACAGAGCGGGAACGTATGTGCAGTCCAGAAGAAGACCCCCCCCCCCCCCCCCCCCCGTCGTATGTGCTGTTTTTTAAAGAGACTCCCCCTTGTTGCTTTCCTCCTCTTTTTCCACATCCGAACAGTCGTGGCCCCCTTTTTTTTGTTGGGATCCTCATCCACTACTTTCAAAGTTCCTCTTTTCAGAGCTGCCACGAAAACGGAATGAAACGGAATTTTGGGTCTATTACAGCTACCGAATTAAAGCCATAGATATCTAATTCAAGTTGGTTGGTTCCCATGCTTTGCAATAGCTTCCGTGTAAAAAAACACTACCATAGAAATAATTTCTGATCTCTTGCTTCATGTAAGCTCCTCTTTCAGCCTTTCTACACCATGAGCTACCCCTCCAATAGTCCAATCCCTCAGAGGCTTCATCAAATTGCCAACCAAAGCTGCAAGGCCAGTTCCACATGCATGTAAAAGAGCACCGATAGTGTATCCAAGGCATAACAAAATTTTCCATTGAAGTTTGTTGGCATGCCACATCTTCCTTGGCCTTCCAAAGAACATTCTTGCTCACTACACCTTGTGCATCTTGCTTAATCTGTGACCTGCTTTAAAGTTTGATTGAATCGAGCAACCTCTTCACCAATGAATCAACGATAGGGTTTGTCTGTAAGAACCATTTCAATGTTATATGTGATGCAGATCTACCCATCAATTGTACAAAGTGATATTTTTTTAGTGAAACCAACATCAATCATAACATTTCTAATAATTTCTAGGCCAACATAAGAAATTTTTATGAATAGTGAGAAGCTGCTACATAATCCTGCTTTGAACATATCAACCAAGAGTCACCCACAAAGAGGAGAAAGCTATTTTTCTTGACATTCTTTGCTTATTGAGGTAGACCATCTATGTGAGCACACATGTGGTAACCTCCATAACAAAAAATCCTATCTCCAAGTATTTCCTCCATTGACATCATTCCTCTTCCACCAAAAAGTTGTCGTGTTACCTCCAAATACTTCTCATCAATCATCTAATCAACTCTTCAAGTACCTGAAATCAAACATATTTTCCTGCCAAATAGAACCACATTAGTGCATAAAAACCAACCATTTCCTGAGCTAACATACTCCCCTCTTCTTATTGCGAAGTCATCCTCGACGAGCCACTCTTGCTGTAATATAATCCAAACAGCCATGAACATGTCAGCTTACAACTTGTTTGCATACCTTTTCATCGAGCCATCACTCCAACTGGACGTGCACTCATTGAAGCTATTAGTGCTAGAAAAATCAATCATGAATACATACAAACCATTTATTTACAAAATGATTGACAAACACACACATATATGCAACTCCATTTCCAACATGCATCAAATTTCTCATGCATTCCACTATGAAAATAGTCTCAACCAAAATAACGCATTCATACCTTTCCATGTCTCACCCATACAACTATCATTGCGAGAAAACAGAAACAAAAGTACTGAAATAAACAACGACAACTGAAATGAATCCAATAGAAGATGCAACATAACCCAAAATGCATACCCCTTTATTGCACCTACTATTCGCTATGTACACATATTCCATGACCAGACACTCCCTAAGAATCCCCATCGTCTTCCTACAGAAGTCATCGAGACCCGAGTACAAGTCAAGTCCTACAGAAGAACCCTGGAGTATCCCACGCACTGGAAAACCCTTGGATAGAGCACACAAGTTATAAAGGAATACCATTGCATTACCTCGCTAAAGATCTCATCCATAAGTACATATACAGTATCCGTGCCTTTGAGAATGTTGATTCAGAGTGAGTTGATCTGTCACAAGCCACCATACCAATCACACAAGCAAATAACGTTCCCTTCCAGGCGATCTTCCCCTCTCCTCTCTCTCTCTCTCCCCCTCAAGAATGGGGAATAATTTCATATGTAAATTTTATTTATATTCACACGTTGGCCTACGTTGACACTGGATGCGATTCGTGGCCCTGACCACCCGGCCAGGTTGATCCCACCCATCTACCAATGCAACACAACCCACAACACACAACCAGATAATGATAACAAATAATATAAAAGCTAGCCCATAACAAAGCTGGATGCGGCTCGTGGTTGTGACCGCCCGGCCACAATGGCTCCACCTACCTACCAACCCGTTATGGCGCGTAGCTAAAACACAAACATATACATCCCAAGCCTATGGTGAAACTAGCTGTAGCTCGTGGTCCTAACCACCCGGCTAAGATAACTCCACCCACCTACTAGCCCACCATAGCGCGTTAGTACAATCAAAACAACACAATGTTTTTTCTTTTCTTTTCTTTTCTTCTTTTTTTTTTAAAATTTTATTTTGTTTTTTATAATAGTTAATTAATTTATCCCAATCCTGAGAATTAGGGAGAGGAAGAAAGGGTTGCTCCCCACTTTCCCACACATGCATGCAAACATACACACTCTAGCCTTTGACAGATCAACCATCTCTTTACTCCACTCTCAATCACAGACACTACATATGTATCATCGATTTGACTTTTCACTACGCAACTACAACCGGCTATGCCTTGGTGCCTCATATACCTATCCTTAGATGATCTAGAATGTGGGTCTCCTGGATGTCTCATATAGCCTCACCTCATACTCGCATCTCGACGACTTCCCAAGGGCGAGTCAGGCTCAAATTTAGGCGCTCCGTCATCGATACCTATCATCAAAAGATCCACCCAAGACCATTAGATATCATTTACCTCGTTAGGCAATTCCATCGTGCTATCGTAGTAGAAGTACCGAGCCTTGGCATACCCAGCCCAACTAAGTAGATACACCTCGAATTGGGGAAATGGATAGTCAATGTCCATACCTTGATTCCAAAAGCATACAAGCCAGTGTGCCTCTTCCACGTCATAGTTTTTCCGCAAGCTCTCAACCAATATCTCCATGCTTTCTAATGCTTGATCTGAAAAATATACGACAAGGTCGAACAAAGCGCTCTGGTATACTTGATCAGCCATCGGTCGCCTAGTCCTCAGTGATCCTGCATAGTAACACACTTGGTCTACCAGTTTTTTTGATTCCTGCAAACAGAAGGTGAATTGAATGAAAAAGTAGAGAAAGATCTTCTCGCTTCATTCTCGTATCCAACCACACATCTCTCGTAAGCACACCCAAATCACACAAAAAAGTGCCATCATCCAACGGCTCGCTCGAATTCGTGTCCATTCACATTCACCTATTGATCCTTGTACGTTCTGCTGGCTATCCTGACATCTAATCCCATCAAACCTCCATCAGATAACTTTGGCACTCTCAGCATGAGCCACTCCTAACTCCTTTAAGCCGCCGCCATTTCTACACGTATTCTTTGCAGGAAGCACTTTACTCACTGTACTGTTTTCTGGTGCATTTCCTAATGATGTTCTTTCTCCAATCTTTCATGTCTAAAAATCCTCTCTTCACCACCATCTTGGTTCTCCCTATATCTTCCTTTCAAGAGGTTCTCCTTTCGATCAACTAATTCCTTACTAGAATTGTCGTGATCCACACACCACTTTTCTCTACCAGATCTACCTTTGCCCTCGTGCTCTCCCTTGCATGTACCCTTGCTCATGGCGTCATGTACTCTCCTGGTGCTAGATGACAGCTGACTGTCTTGGTTCCTTGTCAACTTTTGATGATATCCTCGATCACGAGTTCCAAAAGAGCATTTTCTATTTTTCAAAGAGTTTTCCCTCCTTGCATGAGGATCCACCACCTGGCTCATTTTCTTCTCTTTCTCCACCGGGTCGATGTGCATTGTATAGCACTCAGCCTCGCCTGTACTTGCCAACCATCCTAGCAGTTCCTGATCGGAATCGTCTTTATAGAGCAACGGATTTTGATATTCTCCCATCTTCGTGTCTTGATTCTTGGAGAGCTGCAAGTTGAGCCCGTCTTGAAGTAGATTCTTGTAGGTATTCGTATTCAAAGAAAACCTAACTCGTGCCATCTCTTGCCTTACTTTGTCCTTTTCTTTCTTTTCCATCTCATCGACTATCATTGTCTTCTTCTTGTCGATCGAGTTTGGGGATACTTGGATTTGAATCCCATCAGACGTTGGCCCTATTGAAATGAAACCTGTGCGCCGGTCATGCACACAATTGGCTTGCATAAGCCATGGCCGTCCAAGTAGGATCGAGAAAGTGGCCTCTGAGGTCCTTGGTCTTACTATCAGATAATCAACTTTAAATTCTAGACCGCCCACAACTGTGCTTACATTCTTCAAAAGACCCACAGGCTTCACTTGCGTTTGATCTACCATCCTCAAGGAAATTGGAGTTTCTTCCATGTGGTTGAGGACCAAAGCTTTCATCACGTACTCAGTCATTAGGTAGACTGCGGCTCCACTATTTAACTGAGCACTTGGGACTGCATACCCTTTAATTTCGATTGTCACCGCTGGAGCATTCGAATCAATTTGCATCGTAATACTTTGAATGATCCCTTGGACATCTTTATCTTGTCTCTTTTTATCTCGAGCTTTCCTCGGCTTCTTGATATATTCGTTGTAGAATTGTTTCCTATATACAGGTGAACATTTCAGCAATGTGCCAATGTCCAACGTGACTTTTGTATCAGCCAACAGTTTTACGATGTCAACTTCTTCCAAAATTTGTCTTTCCTTTCTACACTTTGGAACCGTTAATCTTTCAGAGAATGGTGCTATGCTTGGCACAAACGCCTTGGTCACTGGTGGAAGGACCTCAACTTCTTCCCCATCCTCAAACTCTTGCTGTTCAGCAAATCTTGTAACTTGATTTTCTATATCTCCATGTTCAAGTATCTTTTCCTGGATCGTTTTTTCGCTTTCACCTTCTAGATCTTTCTTAAAATACTTTTGAGTTCTTGTGACTACTGCCACAGTTGGCTCTTTGTGCGCCTTCTTGCCATGTTCAACACCCACAAAGTGCATTGACCAGCTAGAGCCTTCTTGAGGGTTCGGTGTCTTAAACACCACTTCGATCGTAGGAACGTGCTCTTGAGCTCTCGGTGTGGAATGCATCTGAGTCTCAACATAATTCAAGGACCCTAATGGCCCCTTATCCTTGCCAGTGGTAGCTCTTCATTTTAGACAATCTTCATCAAAGTGGCCCTCTCCACTAGAGTACCGACATAGCGGGATATAATCAACTGGTTTCTTTTCGTTTGGACATCTAGATTGAGTATGGCCAAAGCCATGGCATATCCAACACTAGATTGGACCATCTCTTCTTTGATCCCTTGCGGCTCCTCTTGGATAGTCTCCTCCCTGACCCTGAGCACCATATCCATAAGTTTGTCTATTTTCCCAATGAGATGTAGGTGGGACACTTTGAGTCGACAATCCCGTGTAGGACCTTTTCCTTGTATCCCCCGATTTCATGGTCCACTCTTCATAAGCCCTCTTGTTGTAACATTGGTCTTCCGTGTGATTGGTCCTTCCACAAAAAGTGCAATGCATTCTAGGTGGCGATCTATCTGTGAATACTCTCGAGACTGTAGGGCATTCTGAAGCTAGATGGCCGTAACCATGGCACTTTCCACACCATGTATTCGATCGAAACACTTGATTGGGGTTTGTGGTTACCTCTTGTTTCACTGTGTATGTTTCCTGGGTCATTGTGGCAGCTTTTATAGCTTGGGTGACCAACTCCAATACTCGTTCTTCAGTCAGCACAGGCTTCACCTCGCTTGGTGTGCTAGTGGTAGCTACAAAAGCTGGGGTCGTCAATGTGGGACTTCCTTGGCCAGGATCTTTCATCGGTATGTTTCCTTGGCCTCCCATTGGCTCGTATAAGAGCTCAATCTTCGTTTGTTGACATAATTGTACTTCCTCCCAAAGCCTTGCTTGTTCCTTAGCATCTATTAAAGTTGCAGGTCTTGTCAGGATGATATGTTGTTGCGCCGTAGGATCTCTCAATCTGGCAATGAATCTTCTCTTCAATGTCTCATCGTTCGGGGCATTCATGCCCATCTTTCTTACCAAGGTTTCCATTCTCTGAATGTAGTTATCAATGCTCTCATTGACTCCCTGTTGCAGATAATCCATCTGTTGGGCCAATCTATCTTGGAAGCCTTGTCGTCGAAAACTTTTCCAAGAAGGCTTCCTTGAGCATCTGATAAGTTCCACGCTCTTGTGGTGTCAAATTCCCATACCAGTTGGCTGCCTCATCATGGAGAATAGCCAAAAAAATCCTCAATCTTTGACCCTGTTCAACTACCTCATTGGCCTCACAAGTAACTTCAAATAGTTGGATAAAACTATCTGGATCCTCGTCCCAAGCACCTGAGAACTTGGTGAAGTCCCCCAAATGAATCGAAATCCGCTGAGCCATTTCAAACAGAGGTGTGATGTCAATATCACTTTGATCCCAGAAATTTAGTGCACATGGCCTCAGGATCCCTCCTTCAAACTTTTGCACTTGATTCGCGACTCTCCTACGGGAGTACACGTTTTTGGTAGATTTCTTCGAGCTAGTCGAGGTCGACTTACGTTGCGACTCGGACCTCTTCCTTTCTCTTTCAAGGGCTCTTCTCTGAGTGCATTCCTCTCTTTGCGTTTGCGTTCCTCCTGAGGATGAGCTCCCCTTGCTCATGTACTAGATCTGGGGTCTGCAAGCTCGGCCAACATGTGGTGCTAGGCGAACCTATGGCACTCTCTTATAGAGACGTGCCAAGCTTTTCCCGGCAAACGCACCAAAATGATGAAACGTCATACCCAAGGGAATCACTAGTTTTATGCTTATGATTTATGAAAATCACGCGAGATTGGATCACTCGTCCTGCTCTCAAGTAACCGAATGATAGCCAAATGTATCTAGGACATAAGAAGGAGTGGGAACCCAGACTGATGATTTGCTTTTGGAGATTGCTCTCTTTACTCCCTTGTTCTCTCCCTTCCTTCCTTACTCCTCTTCACAAACTCCGATTCTCATGCACTCTCTCAAACTTTCTTTCTCTCCCTCTATCACATGGACACTCACACACATCCACATACTTGCATTCTCCCACACTTGCCTTCACTTCATTATATTCGACTCATCCCCTCTAGAATCACATATTGAGAGAGTTCGACTTCTTTTACGGATCTGAATATCCCTTTTTTGTAAGTTCTTGACTGTTGAGCCTCCCCCTTAAATTGTTGGGAGGATAAGATAATCGACTGCAATTTGATGTGTGCAAGCATCGGTCATATCTATTGCTGGTCGTATCACTCTAAGATTGAAATCTTGAACGACAATCAATTGCAACGCAGCGTTTGGGTGTTTTTTCTTTGTGAAAAATGTAAGCATTTCTACTTTATTCCGTTTCTGGACATTGCGAACAAGGTTCCAATTCTATAAGTTTTACCATCCATTTATTTTCTATATGTGATACATCAGTCCAACTCAAACAATAATACTACACGAAGGCATTCATGGGAATCACAAGCAAGTCATGAAAATCGTGGACACAACTCTTTCACGTAAATTAACGGTGCCCAAAGTTATAAACACAATTACCTGCCCACATAGGATTGCGTTCGAACTAAGGACATCACACGCATGATTAATTCTCAAGGACAATGGAGAATGTAACTAGGAAGTCTTGTCGCTCTAAGGAGTTAGGGTCACAGAGAGTTGCGCAATGAGGAACTTGCCACCTGTGATCATCACTGTGGAAGTGAGGCTTCATCTAAAATGGAGGAGCACTCAAAAGTATGGTTACAGCCCCTATGCGAAGAAGGGCCATGACATGAGACCCGTAATGCTTATTTTTTGGATTGCATACTTAGCAGTTATCTGCATGTAGGGTATATGGTTCATAAAGAAATGGAGTAAACATGCAAGAAGCACGCAAAGCTTGGGTTCCTTGGATCCTTGGAATCACAGCCAAAATGGAGCTACATGACCTCCATTATACCCTCAGTTGGTCAGTGTAGCAAACATGAATGACTGTACTCCCTATTCATATTGTTCACGCAAAGATTAAGCTCACATGTACAACGCTTCAGCATGAAATGGGAAATTGCTTTGCTAGCAAAATTATATATATTAAACAGAGCCAGCACAACAGTATCTTACCATTTACACGAAACAACCATAGTTCGATATGTTTTTCGCTCTTAATGTATTGGAATTTTCAAAGAACATTTCTTCTGTTCCTACCCTATATGTCCAAGGGAGCTTCATGGAATGAGAAGACATAAATTCTGCAGTCTGATCCTCCCATCACGCAAAAGGGACTCGTGGAGATACTCTATTAGAGTATATTATGGGAGCAAGACTGCATGGAATGTGAGCAAGAATACAGGAGTGCAGACCAAAAGATAATACATAAGACAAAATGGGGACGACATTTCCTCCACCCACGCTCCACTATACCCATCAACTGCATAGGTGACTATAAATTTTTTATAGAAATCTACATGTCTGCCTTAAGACATCGAGAGCCGGCACTGTAAAAAATTTAACAACACATCTCCCAGTACCCACAACCAAACATAATCACTTTCCCCATTCTGTTTAGCAACAGTGCAAAGGATCATGAACCATCATCAAGAACGGGATGATTAGCAGACTAATTTCATTTCAGAATAGGAAAACTGATCGCAGAAATAATGAACTCGCAAGTAAAGCACCAATTTTCATGGCAGCAAGACAAAAGTACAAATACATACCAGTTCGTATCACGCACTATCTGCCGCTACCAACATCCCCTTCGTGTGTATTCATTCTTGCACACCCAGCGGAGAAAACAGAGTGAAACTCTCCCCTTTATTCCTTACGCGCCCATACCACAAACCTTTCCCCCTTTGGCAGACGTGTATCTATATATACTCAGCACACAGGTCGAAGCTCCTTCCTTGCAACACACCCCCGTGGAAAAGCGAGAGAGAGCCTTCGAAGCTTTCCCCCTTGAAGTATGCAACACCCGTAGGAGCGGTCCTAATCTCCTCCCCAATCTCTGCACACATATGAAAGAAGACCCCCCTTGTGCTGCTTCGTGAAAGCTCCTCTGTTGCTCCCCGACTGAAAAAATAGAACCTTTCCCTTATGTTATGTGTTCCTGGCCAACAACAGAGCGGGAACGTATGTGCAGTCCAGAAGAAGACCCCCCCGTCGTATGTGCCGTTTTTTAAAGAGACTCCCCCCTCTTGCTTTCGTCCTCTTTTCCACATCCGAACAGCCGTGGCCCCCTTTTTTTGTTGGGATCCTCATCCACTGCTTTCAAAGCTCCTCTTTTCAGAGCTGCCAGGAAAATGGAATGAAATGGAATTTAGGGTCTATGACAGCTACCGAATTAAAGCCATAGATATCTAATTCAAGTTGGTTGGTTCCCATGCTTTGCAATAGCTTCTGTGTAAAAAAACATTACCATAGAAATAATTTCTGATCTCTTGCTTCATGTAAGCTCCTCTTTCAGCCTTTCTACAACGATGCGCTACCCCTCGAATAGTCCAATCCCTCAGAGGCTTCATCAAATTGCCAACCAAAGCTGCAAGGCCAGTTCCACATGCATGTAAAAGAGCACCGATAGTGTTTCCAAGGCATAACAAAATTTTCCATTGAAGTTTGTTGGCATGCCACATCTTCCTTGGCCTTCCAAAGACCATTCTTGCTCACTACACCTTGTGCATCTTGCTTAATCTGTGACCTGCTTTAAAGTTTGATTGAATCGAGCAACCTCTTCACCAATGAATCACGGTAGGGTTTGTCTGTAAGAACCATTTCAATGTTATATGTGATGCAACTCTACCCATCAATTGTACAAAGTGATATTTTTTTAGTGAAACGAGCATCAATCATAACATTTCCAATAATTTCTAGGCCAACATAATAAATTTTTTTGAATAGCTAGAAGCTGCTACATAACCCTGCTTTGAACATATCAACGAAGAGTCACCCACAAAGAGGAGAAAGCTATTTTTCTTAACATTCTTTGCTTATTGAGGTAGACCATCTGTGTGAGCACACATGTGGTAACCTCCATAACAAAAAATCCTATCTCCAAGTATTGCCTCCATTGACAGCATTCCTCTTCGACCAAAAAGTTGTCGTGTTACCTCTAAATACTTCTCATCAATCATCTAATCAACTCTTCAAGTACCTGAAATCAAACATATTTTCCTGCCAAATAGAACCATATTAGTGCATAAAAACCAACCATTTCCTGAGCTAACATACTCCCCTCTTCTTATTTGTGAAGTCATCCTCGACGAGCCACTCTTGCTGTAATATAATCCAAACAGCCATGAACATGTCAGTTTACAACTTGTTTGCATACCTTTTCATCGAGCCATCACTCCAACTGGACGTGCACTCATTGAAGCTATTAGTGCTAGAAAAATCAATCATGAACACATACAAACCATTTATTTACAAAATGATTCACAAACACGCACATATATGCAACTCCATTTCCAACATGCATCAAATTTCTCATGCATTCCACTATGAAAATAGTCTCAACCAAAGTAACGCATTCATACCTTTCCATGTCTCACACACAACTATCATTGCAAGAAAACAGAAACGAAAGTACTGAAATAAACAACGATAACTGAAATGAATCCAACAGGAGATGCAACATACCCCAAAATGCATACCCCTTTATTGCACCTACTATTCGCTATGTACACATATTCCATGACCAGATACTCCCTAAGAATCCCCATCGTCTTCCTACAGAAGTCATCGAGACTCGAGTACAAGTCAAGTCCTACAGAAGAACCCTAGAGTATCCCACGCACTGGAAAACCCTTGGATAGAGCACACAAGTTATAAAGGAATACCATTGCATTACCTCGCTAAAGGTCTCATCCATAACTACATATACAGTATCCGTGCCTTTGAGAATGTTGATTCAGAGTGAGTTGATTTGTCACAACCCACCATACCAATCACACAAGCAAATAACGTTCCCTTCCAGGCGATTGTCGCCCTCTCCTCTCTCTCCCCCTCAGGAATGGGGAATAATTTCATACGTAAATTTTATTTATATTCACACGTTGGCCTACGTTGACATTCGATGGGATTCGTGGCCCTGACCACCCGACCAGGTTGATCCCACCCATCTACCAATGCAACCTAGTGCACAACACACAACCACATAATGATAACAAATAACATAAAAGCTAGCCCATAACGAAGCTGGATGCGGCTCGTGGTTGTGACCGCCCGACCACAATGGCTCCACCTACCTACGAACCCGTTATGGCGCGTAGCTAAAACACAAACATATACATCCAAACCACCATAGCGCGTTGGTACAATCACAACAACACAATGTTTTTTCTTTTCTTTTCTTTTCTAGTTTTTTTTTTAATTTTAATTTTTTTTATAATAGTTAATTAATTTATCCGTGTCCTTAGAATTAGGGAGAGGAAGAAAGGGTTGCTCCCCACTTTCCCACAAATGCATGCAAACATACACACTCTAGCCTTTGACAGATCAACCATCTCTTTACTCCACTCTCTCAATTACAGACACTACATATGTATCATCGATTTGACTTTTCACTAGCCAACTACAACCGGCTATGCCTTGGTCCCTCATATACCTATCCTTAGATGATCTAGAATATGGGTCTCCTGGATGTCTCATATAGCCTCACCTCATACTCGCATCCTGACGACTTCCCTAGGGCGAGTCAGGCTCAACTTCAGGCACTCCATCATCGATACCTATCGTCAAAAGATCCGCCCAAGACCAATAGATATCATTTACCTCGTTAGGCAATTTCATCGTGCTATCATAGTAGAAGTACCGATCCTTGGCAGATACGCCTCGAATTGGGAAAATGGAAAGTCAATGTCCATACCTTGATTCCAAAAGTGTACAAGCCAGTGTGCCTCTTCCACGTCATGGTTTGTCCGCAAGCTCTCAACCGATATCTCCATGCTTTCTAACGCTTGATCTCAAAAATATACGACAAGGTCGAACAGAGCGCTCTGGTATACTTGACCAGCCATCGGTCGCCTAGTCCTCAGTGATCCTGCATAGTAACACACTTGGTCTACCAGTTTTTTCGATTCCTGCAAACAGAAGGTAAACTGAATGAAAAAGTAGAGAAAGATCTTCTTGCTTCATTCTCGTATCCAACCACACATCTCTCGTAAGCACACCCAAATCACACAAAAAAGTGCCATCATCCAACGGCTCGCTCGAAGCCCTGTCCATGCACATTCACCTATTGATCCTTGTACGTTATGCTCGCTATCTTGACATCTAATCCCATCAAACCTCCATCGGATAACTCGGGCACGCTCAGCATGAGCCACTCCTAACTCCTTTAAGCTGCCGCCATTTCAACACGTATTCTTTGCAGGAAGCACTTTACTCATTGTATGACGCATTTCCTAATGCATGTTCTTTCTCCAATCTTTCATGTCTAAAAATCCTCTCTTCACCACCATCTTGGTTCTCCCTATCTCTTCCTTTCAAGAGGTTCTCCTTTCGATCAACTAATTCCTTACTAGAACGGTCGTGATCCACACACCACTTTTCTCTACTAGATCTACCTTTGCCCTCGTGCTCTCCCTTGCATGTACCCTTGCTCATGGCGTCATGTACTCTCCTAGTGCTAGAGGACAGCTGAATGTCTTGGTTCCTTGTCAACTTTTGATGATATCCTCGATTACGAGTTCCAAAAGAGCATTTTCTATGTTTCAAAGAGTTTTCCCTCCTTGCATGAGGATCCACCACCTGGCTCATTTTCTTCTCTTTCTCCAACGGGTCGATGTGCATTGTATAGCACTCAGCCTCGTTTGTACTTGCCAACCATCCTAGCAGTTCCTGATCGGAATCGTCTTTATAGAGCAACGGATATTGATATTCTCCCATCTTCGTGTCTTGATTCTTGGAGAGCTTCAAGTTGAACCCGTCTTGAAGCAGATTCTTGTAGGTATTCGTATTCAAAGAAAACCTAACTCGCACCATCTCTTGCCTTACTTTCTCCTTTTCTTTCTTTTCCATCTCATCGACTATCATTATCTTCTTCTTGTCGATCGAGTTTGGGGATACTTGGATTTGAATCCGATCAGACTTTGGCCCTATTGAAATGAAACCTATGCGCCAGTCATGCACACAATTGGCTCGCATAAGCCATGGCCGTCCAAGTAGGATCGAGATAGTGGCCTCTGAGGTCCTTGGTCTTACTATCAGATAATCAACTATAAATTCTAGACCGCCCACATATGTGCTTACATTCTTCAAAAGACCCGCAGGAATCACTTGCGTTTGATCTGCCATCCTCAAGGACATCGGAGTTTCTTCCATGTGGTTGAGGCCCAAAGCTTTCATCATGTACTCAATCATTAGGTTGACTGCGGCTCCACTATCTAATTGAGTACCAGGGACTGCATACCCTTTAATTTCGACTGTCACCGCTGGAGCATTCGAATCAATTTGCATCGTAATACTTTGAATGATCCCTTGGACGTCTTTATCTTGTCTCTTTTTATCTCGAGCTTTCCTCGGCTTCTTGATATATTCGTTGTAGAATTGTTTCCTATATACAGGTGAACATTTCAGCAATGTGCCAATGTCCAATGTGACTTCTGTATCAGCCAACAATTTTACGATGTCAACTTCTTCCAAACTTTGTCTTTCCTTTCTACACTTTGGAACCCTTAATCTTTCAGAGAATGGTGCTATGCCTGGCACAAACTCCTTGGTCACTGGTGGAAGGACCTCAACTTCTTCCCCATCCTCAAACTCTTGCTGTTCAGCAAATCTTCTAACTTGATTTTCTACATCTCCATGTTCAGGTATCTTTTCTGGCTCGATTTTTTGCTTTCACCTTCTGGATCTTTCTTCAAATACTTTTGAGTTCTTGTGACTACGGCCACAGTTGGATCTTTGTGCGCCTTCTTGCCCTGTTCACTACCCACAAAGTGCATTGACGAGCTAGAGCCTTCTTGAGGGTTCGGTGTCTTAAACACCACTCTGATCGTAGGAACGTGCTCTTGAGCTCTCGTTGTGGAATGCATCTGAGTCTCAACATAATTCGAGGACCCTACTGGCCCCTTATCCTTGCAAGTGCTCTTCGTTTTCGACAATCTTCATCAAAGTGGCCCTCTCCACTACAGTACCGACATAGCGGGATATAATCAATTGGTTTCTTTTCGTTTGGACTTCTAGATTGAGTATGGCCAAAGCCATGGCATCTCCAACACCGGATTGGACCATCTCTTCTTTGATCCCTTGCGGCTCCTCTTGGATAGTCTCCTCCCTGACCCTGAGCACCATATCCATAAGTTTGTCTATTTTCCCAACGAGATGTAGGTGGGACACTTTGAGCCTGCAATCCCGTGTAGGACCTTTCCCTTGTATCTCCCGATTTCATGGTCCGCTCTTCATAGGCCCTCTTGTTGTAACATCGGTCTTCCGTGTGATTGGTCCTTCCACAAAAAGTGCAACGCATTCCAGGTGGCGATCTATCTGTGAATACTCTCGAGAATGTAGGGCATTCTGAAGCCAGATGGCCGTAACCATGGCACTTTCCACACCATGTATTTGATCGAAACACTTGATTGGGGTTTGTAGTTACCACTTGTTTCATTGTGTATGTTTCTTGGGTCATTGTGGCAGCTTTTATAGCTTGGGTGACCAACTCCAATACTCGTTCTTCAGTGAGCGCAGGCTTCATCTTGCCTGCCGTGCTAGTGGCAGCTACAAAAGCTGGGGTCATCAATGTGGGACTTCCTATGCCAGGATCTTTCATCGGTATGTTTCCTTGGCCTCCCATTGGCTCGTATAAGAGCTCAATCTTTGTTTGTTGCAGGTTTTGTCAGGCTGATATGCTGTTGCACTGTAGGATCTCTCAATCCGGCAATGAATCTTCTCTTCAATGTCTCATCGTTCGGGGCATTCGCACCCATCTTTCTTACCAAGGTTTCTATTCTCTAAATGTAGTTATCAATGCTCTCATTGACTGCCTGTCGCAGATAATCCATCTGTTGGGCCAATCTATCTTGGAAGCCTTGTCATCGAAACTTTGCCAAGAAGGCTTCCTTGAGCATCTGATAAGTTCCACGCTCTTGTGGTGTCGAATTCCCATACCAGTTGGCTGCCTCATCATGGAGAATAGTCGGAAAAATCCTCAATCTTTGACCCTAGTCAACTACCTCGTTGGCCTCACAAGTAACTTCAAATAGTTGGATAAAACTATCTCGATCCTTGTCCCAAGCACTTGAGAACTTGGTGAAGTCTTCCAAATGAACCGAAATCCGTTGAGCCATTTCAAACAAAGGTGTGATGTCAATATCACTTCGATCCCAGAAATTTAGTGCACGCGGCCTCAGGATCCCTTTTCAAATTTTTGCACTTGATTCGCGACTCTCCTACGGGAGTACACATTTTTGGCAGATTTTTTCGAGCTAGTCGAGGTCGACTCACCTTGCGACTCGGACCTCTTCCTTTCTCTTTCAAGGGCTCTTCTCTGAGCGCGTTCCTCTCTTTGCATTTGCGTTCCTCCTGAGGATGGGCTCCCCTTGCTCATGTACTAGATCTCGGGTCCGCAAGCTCAGCCAACATGTGGCGCTAGGCGAACCTATGGCACTCTCTTATAGAGACGTGCCAAGCTTTTCCCGTCAAATGCACCAAAATGATGAATCCTTAAAACTAAAGGAATCACTAGTTTTATGCTTATGATTTATTAAAATCACGCGAAATTGGATCACTCGTCCTGCTCTCGAGTAACCGAATGATAGCCAAATGTATCTAGGACATAAGAAGGAGTGGAACCCAGACTAATGATTTGCTTTTTGAGATTGCTCTCTTTAGTCCCTTGTTCTCTCCCTTCCTTCCTTACTCCTCTTCACAAACTCCGATTCTCATGCACTCTCTCAAACTTTCTTTCTCTCCCTCTATCACATGGAAACTCACACACATCCACATACTTGCATTCTCCCACACTTGCCTTCACTTCCTTATATCCGACTCATCCCTCTAGAATCACATATTGAGAGAGTTCGACTTCTTTTACGGATCTGAATATCCCTTTTTTGTAAGTTTTTTTGTAAGTTCTTGACTGTTGAGCCTCCCCCTTAAATTGTTGGGAGGATAAGATAATTGACTACAATTTGATGTGTGCAAGCATCGGTCATTATATCTATTGACATCTTGAACGACAATTAATTGCAATGCAGCGTTCGGGTGTTTTTTCTTTGTGAAAAATGTAAGCATTTCTACTTTATTCCATTTCTGGACATTGCGAACAAAGTTCCAATTCTAGAAGTTTTACCATCCATTTATTTTCTATGTGTGATACATCAGTCCAACTCAAACAATAATACTACACGAAGGCATTCATGGGAATCACAAGCAAGTCATGAAAATCGTGGACACAACTCTTTCACGTAAATTAACGGTGCCCAAAGTTGTAAACACAATTACGTGCCCACATAGGATTGTGTTCGAACTAAGGACATCACATGCATGATTAATTCTCAAGGACGGTGGAGAATGTAATTGGGAAGTCTTGTCGCTCTAAGGAGTTAGGTTCACAGAAAATTGCACAATGAGGAACTTGCCACCTGTGATCATCACCATGGAAGTGAGGCTTCATCTAAAATGGAGGAGCACTCAAAAGTATGGTTACAGCCCCTATGCGAAGAAGGGCCATGACATGAGACCCGTAATGCTTGTTTTTTGGATTGCATACTTAGCAGTTATCTGCATGCACGGTATATTGTTCATAAAGAAACAGAGTAAACATGCAAGAAGCATGCAGAGCTTGGAATCACAGCCAAAACGGAGCTACATGACCTCCATTATACCCTCACTTGGTTAGTGTAGCAAACATGAATGACTGTACTCCCTATTCATATTGTTCACGCAAAGATTCAACTCACATGTACAGCGCTTCAGCATGAAATGGGAAATTGCTTTGCTAGCAAAAGTATATATATTAAACAGAGCCAGCACAATAGTATCTTACCATTTACAGGAAACAACCATAGTTCGACATATTTCTCGCCCTTAATGTATTGGAATTTTCAAAGAACATTTCTTCTAGTTCCTACCCTATATGTCCAAGGGAGCTTCATGGAATGAGAAGACAGAAATTCTACAGTCTGATCCTCTCATCACGCAAAAGGGACTCGTGGAGATACTCTGTTAGAGTATATTATGGGAGCAAGACTACATGGAATCCGAGCAAGAATACAGGAGTGCAGACCAAAAGATAATACATAAGACAAAATGGGGACGACATTTCCTCCACCCAAGCTCCACTATACCCATCAACTGCATAGGTGACTATAAATTTTTTATAGAAATCTACATGTCTGCCTTAAGACATCGAGAGTCGGGATTGTAAACAATTTAACAACACATCTCCCAGTACCCACAACCAAACATAATCACTTTCCCCATTCTGTTCAGCAACAGTGCAAAGGATCGTGTGTTGGAGTTAGACGTCTGCGGAAGCACGCGAACAGCACAAGGAAGAAGAAGAAGCTTGGAGCACAACACACAAGACTGAATGTATTACTAGAGAATGTACAAAGATAAGTAGCCCATTAGGGCAATAGGCGTATATACAAGCCGGGGGAAAAAAACCTCCTAAAGAGGGAAAAAAGTGCCCCGACGGTCCTAGAGTGTTCACACACATCACTACCTAAATATATCAACAAATCCCCCCTGGGAGTGATGCGGTGAACAAGGAGCTGGCACTCATGTATAAGGAAGTGCCGAGCTATGTGGAAATCACTCCACAAAAGGAAGTAAGCCCAAAGCTTTGCGGAAAGCTTCAAACTTCTCCCTAGGCAGAGCCTTCGTGAAGAGGTCTGCAATGTTCTCCTGGGTGGGCACATATGCCAAGCTGATCTCCCCAGCAGAGAACCTCTCCCTGACATAGTGATAATGCACCTCAATGTGCTTAGTGCGAGCATGGAACACAGGGTTCCTCGCAACTGCCAATGCGCTCTGACTGTCAGTGAAGATGGTGGTGGCAGAAGACTAGCCAACACCCAAATCAGCCATAAGGCGTCTGAGCCACACACACTCAACAGTCGCTGTGAAAGCTGCCCTATACTCAGCCTCACAACTGGAAGTGGCCACAGTAGGCTGCTTCTTGCTCAACCAAGATATACATGAGCTACCAAGCATGAAGCAAAAACCACTGGTGGACACACGAGTGTCATAGCAACCAGCCCAATCTGAGTCAGAAAAAGCATGCAAATCTGGCGGTGGTGATCCCCCCTTGGGATAAAACAACCCAAGTAGCCGAGTACCACTCAAGTAGCGAAAGATGCGCTTAACCGCTTTCCAATGCGTGACTCCTGGGCAATGCATAAACCTGCTCATCTGTGAGACAGCAAACTGAATATCTGGCCGAGTAATGCATAAGTAAATCAAGCATCCAACAGCCTGCTGATAGAGAACAGCATCAAATGCATCTCCAGCATCATGAAGACTCAATCGTAAACCTGTCTCCATAGGAGTGGCAATAGGCTTACAGTCTTCAAGGCCAAAACGCTGCAATAATGTGTCAATATATTTCGTTTGACACAAAGCCATTCCACCATCAACTTGCATAAACTGAATGCCCAAATAGTGATGCAAATGCCCCAAATCAGACATCTCAAATGAGGCATGCAAATCAGCCTTGAAATCAGCAATATGCTTCTCAAGAGGACCAGTGAGCAGCATGTCATCTACATAGACAACAATGATCAGAAGCACATCATTAGCACGCTTAACATATAAGGTGCTTTCAGTTGGACTGTTCTCAAAACCATGTGCAATCAGATAGGCATGTATCTTCTCATACCAAGCACGTGGTGCTTGCTTTAAACCATATAACGCCTTCTTTAACCTGCACACCTGGTTTTCATGCCCTTTCTGCACAAAGCCACGGGGCTGAAAAACATACACTTCTTCATGCAAGTCACCATTCAGAAATGCTGTTTTAATGTCCAACTGATGTACATTCCAACCATGATGGGCTGCAAGTGCACAAATGCTCCGAACAGTAGTCATACGGCATGTAGGTGCAAAGGTCTCATCAAAATCAATGCCTCTTTCCTGCGCATAACCCTTTGCAACAAGCCTAGCCTTATACCTGTCAACTGTACCATCAGGTTTACGCTTCAGCTTGTATACCCACTTAGTGCCAATGGCCTTCTTGCCAGGAGGCAAGTCACATAAAGACCATGTACCATTCTTCATTATAGCATCATATTCAGATTGCATAGCAGCCATCCAATTTTCTGAATTTTGTGCTTCATCAAAAGAAACAGGCTCATTCTCATCACAGAGACTAGATGCAGCCATAGCATAGCAATCTGATGCAAAGGAGGTACTATGAGAGCCTGAACGAGTACGATATGACAAAGGTGCATCTAATTTGCTGTCACGCAAAGTCTGCACCAGCCATTTTGGCATAGTTTTTGCCTGTTCAATATCAGCTCTCTCATCAACAAGTGCATCATGTAAATCTGCATCAGAAATGGAATGATCTGCATCATCATATGAAACCTGCAAAGGCTGAGAGGTTGCCTCATTAGGACCAGCACTAGCCTGTCCACCTGTAAAAAGAGGCATCAAAGTATCATACATGTCTTTGGAGCTAACAGATGTCTCCTTAGTACATGAAAGCAATGGCTGAATAGCATCTTCCACAAAGACAACATCACGGCTAACCAGAATGCGTTTAGTCTGTGGATGATACAGACGATAGCCTTTACTTTCAGAACTGTACCCAACAAAAATACATTTTACTGCCTTATCATCCAATTTTCTGCGATGTTGTTCAGGCACTAATGCATATGCCAAACAACCAAAAACACGCAGATGAGCAACAGATGGCTTGCGGTCATGCCAAGCCTCATATGGAGTGATAGACTGCAACGCTTTGGTGGGACACCTGTTCAGTACATATGCTGCACACATGACAGCCTCAAGCCAGAAACTATGTGGTAAAGCCTGACTTTTGACCATGCACCTCGCCATCTCCATGAGTGACCTGTTCTTTCGTTCAGCAACTCCATTCTGTTGAGGTGTATACGGCACTGTACACTGGTGTTTTATCCCACGTTCAGCCAGAAATGCATTAAAATCTGAAGACATATATTCCCCCCCTCGATCAGAACGGAGGGTGCCCATTTTACATGCTGACAGATTTTCAGCCAAAACCAAAAACTGTTTGAAGCACATGAACACTTCGGACTTTGCTTTGAGTGGGTATACCCATGCATGCCTGGAAAAATCATCAATGAAAGTCACGAAGTAAAGGTAATTTCCAAAAGAGGGTGTCTGCATAGGACCACAGACATCACTATGTACAAGCTGCAATTTCTGCATAGCCCGAACTGAACCATCTTTTGGAAAGGAAGAACGCTGCATTTTGCCCAAAATACAGCCTTCACAAACATGTTTTCCAGGTGCCTCAAGTTTGGGCAAAGAAGACACCATTTCAGATTTCTGCAGGCGTAACAAACTAGCAAAATTCAGATGACCAAAGCGTGCATGCCAAAGCTTTGCATCTGACATAGCCTGAGAATCATGAACTGCACATGCCGAATCATTCACAGATCTTTCATAGTCTATGAGCTTATACAGCCCACGACATAAAATGCCAGAAGCAATAATCACATCGCCATTTGAGAGATCATGGACTGTACACCTGTCATCAACGAATTTCACAACCAAGCCAATCTTGGCTAATGCAGAAACTGATAACAGGTTCTTTTTGATCCCTGGCACAAATAAAGCATCTGACAAAGTGAAAGAACTACCATCAGCAGTAGTCAAAATGATCTTACCAACTCCCATAACAGGATAAGAGGAGTTATTGGCGCATGTGACAGTATTCCCTGTAGGGGCAGGCTCGAGTGAAGAGAAGAAACTGCGCTGCGAGGTAATATGTTTGGTCGCCCCACTGTCAAAGTACCAAACATCTGAGTCTACTGCAGACATGCACTGATCATGAGAAGATGGGTCAAAACTGCAGACATTAGTAAATGCCCATTCTTCTTCCTGCACAAGATTTGCAGACTCTGTTTTTGGTGTAGAGGCCTCTGCAACAACCATTCCAGCCTCTTTCTTCTTTGCCTCTTTAGCAGCCAGTTTTGGACAGTTCTTTATAATATGATCATTTCCTTTACAGTACTTGCAGAACAATTTCTGCTTTTCTGATTTCTTCTCATCTTTATCCTGGTTCTTCGATTGTGCAGCATTTGCAGATTTCTGCTTACTAGTAGAAGAGCTCCATTTTCCTTTGCCCTTCTGACTAGCCAGGAAAGCTTGATCTGCAACACGCATAATGGACCTGTTCTGCCTGGACTGATCTTCCTGCAACAGAACAGAGACTAATTCCTCAAATGACAAGGCATTCGGATTGCCTTTCATCATCAACCGAAGAGTAGAGGCAAAACTCTGATATGAATCAGGAAGGCCATTCAGAACGGTCTGCACAAGTGAGCTATCTGGTATAACCTCATCAGCAGAAATCAATTGTTCCTTCAGGTCTTTGATCTTTGTAAGAAAACTGTCCATAGAATCACCTTCATTCATGTGCTCACTCTCCAACTGTTTTCGGAGGTAAGCAACACGAGCCTCATTCCTAGCCTGGTACAAAGTGGTAAGTGTATCCCAAGCATCCTTTGCTGTTCTACAAGAGCGAATGTGAGGGATAATGGCACGTTTGACAGACAAAGCTATCAATGCATGTGCCTGGGCATCTCTGCCATCCCAACGAATCTGCTCTGCAGTAGGTGCAACAGAAACAGCAGCACGAACAGGAATCTGCGGAATATCATCTTCGACACCATCTTCATCAGCTCCAACACCTGTATTTGCAGTACCTGTCGTTACAGGTGTAACAGGACGTCTTTCAACACCCTGCACAATGTTCCACAATCCTTTTGCAACCAGTACATGTCGCATCATATAAGCCCATAATGGGTAGTTGGTACCATCCAACTTATCCTCAACAGCCAACATACGGAATACATCACTGCTTTCAGCCATGGCCGGTGACTAAAATACCTTGATGCAGAAAATTGACTGTATCTCAAAAAGTTGAACGGAACTGCCCAGACGAGTTCTGCTAGACCTGTAGCAGACTTCGAGACGCTTAAACTGGTGAACAGAAACTGGTATATACCTTTGGCACAAAAGGACGAAATAGCCTGCACAAGCGCTGCGATAGTGCGTTCGGAGGCCGAAACGAGCTCAGATCGCGATTTCAGCACCACAGAGCAAAGCAGTTTTGATTAGGAAACACCCTGAGTATGCTCACCAAATTTCATGCGAATCTGAGACTGCAAACGGAGGAGTGTCGACGGCGCCCTAGAAGAAGCAACGACCTGCTCTGATACCAATTGTTGGAGTTAGACGTCTGCGGAAGCACGCGAACAGCACAAGGAAGAAGAAGAAGCTTGGAGCACAACACACAAGACTGAATGTATTACTAGAGAATGTACAAAGATAAGTAGCCCATTAGGGCAATAGGCGTATATACAAGCCGGGGGAAAAAAACCTCCTAAAGAGGGAAAAAAGTGCCCCGGCGGTCCTAGAGTGTTCACACACATCACTACCTAAATATATCAACATCGTGAACCATCATCATGAACGGGATGATTAGCAGACTAATTTCATTTCAGAATAGGAAAACTGATCACAGAAATAATGAACTCGCAAGTAAAGCACCAATTTTCATGGCAGCAAGACAAAAGTACAAATACATACCAGTTCGTATCACGCACTATCTGCCGCTACCAACATCCCCTTCGTGTGTATTCATTCTTGCACACCCAGCGGAGAAAACAGAGTGAAACTCTCCCCTCTATTCCTTGCACGCCCAGAGCACGAACCTTTCCCCCTTTGGCAGACGTGTATCTATATATACCCAACACGCAGGTTGAAGCTCCTTCCTTCCAACACACCCCCGTGGACAAGCGAGAGAGAGCCTTTGAAGCTTTCCCCCTTGAAGTATGCAACACTCGCAGCAGCCCTCTTAATCTCCTCCCCAATCTCTGTGCACATATGAAAGAAGACCCCCCTTGTGCTGCTTCGTGAAAGCTCCTCTGTTGCTCCCCGACTGAAAAAACAGAACCTTTCCCTTATGTTATGTGTTCCTGGCCAATAACAGAGCGGGAACGTTTGTGCAGTCTAGAAGAAGACCCCCCCATCGTATGTGTTGTTTTTTAAAGAGACTCCCCCCTCTTGCTTTCGTCCTCTTTTTCCACATCCGAACAGCCGTGGCCCCCTTTTTTTGTTGGGATCCTCATCCACTGCTTTCAAAGTTCCTCTTTTCAGAGCTGCCAGGAAAACGGAATGAAACAAAATTTCGGGTCTATTACAGCTACCGAATTAAAGCCATAGATATCTAATTCAAGTTGGTTGGTTCCCATGCTTTGCAATAGCTTCCGTGTAAAAAAACACTACCATAGAAATAATTTCTGATCTCTTGCTTCATGTAAGCTCCTCTTTCAGCCTTTCTACAACCATGAGCTACCCCTCCAATAGTCCAATCCCTTAGAGGCTTCATCAAATTGCCAACCAAAGCTGCAAGGCCAGTTCCACATGCATGTAAAAGAGCACCGATAATGTATCCAAGGCATAACAAAATTTTCCATTGAAGTTTGTTGGCATGCCACATCTTCCTTGGCCTTCCAAATACCATTCTTGCTCACTACACCTTGTGCATCTTGCTTAATCTGTGACCTACTTTAAAGTTTGATTGAATCGAGCAACCTCTTCACCAATGAATCAACGGTAGATTTTGTCTGTAAGAACCATTTCAATGTTATATGTGATGCAGCTCTACCCATCAATTGTACAAAGTGATATTTTTTAGTGAAACGAGCATCAATCATAACATTTCCAATAATTTCTAGGCCAACATAAGAATATTTTTTGAATAGCCAGAAGCTGCTACATAACCCTGCTTTGAACATATCAACCAAGAGTCACCCATACCCATCCATGAGTGCAAATGATTTAAAGGAAACTTTTTATGGTCTGTAGCCATGTTTGCAAAAGATGTAGGTGTTATTGATGACATGAAGACATGGCATAAACAAATCAAATATGCAAGCATGTAGAGGTTGAATTTCATGCAATCAAAGGATCTTTTCAATGGATTACCAAAATTCAAGGTTACAAAGATGCAAACTCTATGTGAAACATATCAATTTGTTCATGAGTGAAGAGCATTATTTTCACATGAGAGGCGCACTAGTGAGAATTTTCCAAAGATAGTGCATCTAGGTTTTTGGGGTCCTACAAAGACCACGTCCATGGGAAGTTGCAAGCTTTGTGTTACATTCATTGATGAACATACCCAAAAAGTACGGGTATACTTCATGATGGAGAAGAGTGAGGTGTTAAATCACTTTCAAAATTTCAAGGCTATGGTGGAAAAGTAGATAGTGAAATACATTCAAGCCCTAAGATCTAATGGAGCAGGTGAATAAAAGTCGAATGAAATGAGTAATTCTCTAAAGAGTGATGGAATTCGAAGGAAATTTTCATGCCGTTACACAACATGATAGAAATTTGTTGCTGAATGCAAAATAGACATATTACAAAACTAGAAAGAGTCTTGATGGTTGAAAAAAATATATTTCTCATTAGGGTAGAAAGTGTGCATACTAATGTATACATCATGAATAGAACTCCAACTTTCATTGTACACCAAGTTACATCTAAAGAAAAGTTTACAGGTAAAAAGCTAACTTGTCACACATGAAAGCACTTGGTTGCATTGCGTATGTACTTGTTCTAGATGATTTGAGGATGAAGTTTGGTGTAAATGTAGAAAAATGTATTTCGTTGAGTATTTAAGCAACAATGTGGGGTTGATGAAATGGAAAGCCTTTATGATCATGAAAAATGACTTAATGTTGATTCAAATGACAAGGAAACACTAAAACTTGATTGGACCATATGGGTCACTTATTAATAGTCTCAAATCAAACCGATGGAGTGGAAGATTTGTTTGGGAATTTTATTCGAGTAAATTCATCTACATCCAACAAAGGAAAAGAAAAGAGTTTTTTCCAATAATAAAAACTCTATAGGTTTGATGATGAATCAAGCAGTTCAGAAAAGAACCTTGATGAGGAACTTGGATTGCCCTCTAAGAAGATTCCATGGGTAGAAAAGCACATGTAAATGATACAAGAAGAGGAGTAACCCAAGACAAAGAAGATATCAAAGCATGTAGAATCCATTGCAATGATAAATGTATGATAACTATAGGTCTTGTCATTGTGCTTACATGACTGCAATAGTACAAGATGTTGAACCTTCTTAATCTGAAGATGCAATTGGAAACACATATTAGAAGAAAGTTATGGATGAGGAGATGTTTGCACTTGATGGAAGTGGAACATGGAAGTTGATTCCATTGCTAGAAGGAAAGAACCCCACATGCTGCAAATGGATTTACAAGGTAAAACATAATGCTAGTGGTAGCATAAGCAGGTATAATGCAAAATTAGTAGCAAAAGGGTATGCACAAAAATGTGGAATTGATAATGAGGAAACATTTAGCCTTGTCAGCAAAAATGGTGACTCTCAGTTGTTGCCTTGGCTATAACAAAAGGATCAATTTTGCATCAAATGGATGTAACAATGCTTTCTTACATGTTGATCTATAGGAAGAAGCACACATGGGTTGACCACAAGCATATGAGGATCTAAAGCATCCTAGATAAGTTTTTAGATTGAAGAAGGATTTCTATGGGCTTAAACAAGCCCCTTGTTTGACATGTGAATATTGTTGAGTATTTAGCTTCAATTGGAATTTCTTGTGTGATTGTTGCAGAGAAAAGGAGCACAGAAAAGGAGCCCCCAAAAAATTTCAATTATGGGCATCAATTTTCTCCTTAAAGTACTATGAAATACCTTTTGAAGCCATGTAAATGCATTAGAGGAGCCCTCTAGGTGCATAAATCCCAAACTTTGTATCATATTCCTTGTAACATAGTAGGAGATTAGAGTTTTTCAATAAAAGTTCTAGTCTCTTGTGTGAAAGGACCATCTTTAGGGCACATGTATATAAGTCACTTGGTGACTCTTGTAAAGGAATTTTTGCCATTATGAGTAAAGAAGAACTCAGATTTTCGAATTTTCCTCTTCTTCCTCTTGTATCTCTTTGCTTGTGAGCTTGCATGTGTGTTTGTAGCTTGAATTGAGTGCATGGAAGTGTTGTCTACCCATTTCATTGCTTTTCTGAAGTGTGTAATGTGTGTGTGAAGCTTGAGGAGGTGTGTGGCGAGACTAGGAGAGTTGCACAACTCCCATAACTTGAAGCAAGTTTGTCAGAATCAGACAAGAGTACTACCATTGGATGTGTCTTGTCGAGATGAACCCGGTAGTGACCATATTCCGAGTTTGAACCTGAGAGAAAAGTCTAATTTTGTGCTTACTACTGATTCATGTATCATGACACCATTTCCACCTGTGTAGTGATGAATGTGAGTGATGGCACTCACCTGCATGCAATGGTAACTATATCACTTCATTGACCATTATGAAAGTACACATCTCCATACACTCAGTTAGGTTCAAGATACTTTTCGGATTGATAATTTGAATGTCTGATCATCCCCACTATATGTACTTGCTAGTGATAGAGGAATAGTCTCTTTCATCACAAGTCCCTAAGTAGTCACTTAGGTACACATGTTTTTTGGCACCATTGCCGGGGAAGTACGAGACCAGTCGACATACTTGCGTGATGGTAAGAGCTTGTTGGTGAAGGTACGAGTTGTGAAGAGGTGAGTATTCTGCTTTGGTGAGTCATTTCTCATTGCACTTATTACTTTGCACTTAGAAAGTGTGTGTACTAAGTTGTTAGACCTAGGGGAGTGAGAGTGAGTGAGTAGGAGCGAAGAGTAGAAAGGAAAGAGTAGAAGAAGAGTAGGTAGGTAGATTCCCCAAGATCCCAAATAAAATTTCATTTTAGTACCTCTCAACCTTGGGTTAGCCCAAGGTTATAAAACCGAAAAATTCATTCAGCAGTTCACTTGTACTCTACAAGTATCGTGGAGCGCTAATGATCAATATCGTGGGAGAGGTATCACAAGCTATTATAGCCTTCTAGAGCAACAAATTAATGGAGAAGCTTGGAGAGATTATCATTGAGGTGAGAACAAGTGGGTTCTCAAGTTGAAATCAAATTAAATCTACTCAAAACATGACTGGGGTTGCGATCCATATCGTAAGGGAGGTATCGTGGGATAGAGTGAGAGTTTGATTTCCACAGGCACATAAGGGTGGAGAGGAATGCACAAGAAGCACATTCATACAATTTTTTCTAAAAATTTCCTTCATTTGAGTGAGATAAGTCCAAGTACCATGACCGATCGAGTTCAAGTATTGTGATACTTGAATTCCTGTGTGTCACGATACCTGGCAGGTATCGTGTATTGCTGATACCTATACTCCCCGTGTATCGCAATACCTAGGTATCGTGTATCTTCGGGTCGAGTATCGTGATACCTGAGTATCGTGTATCAAGACATTTGAGTATTGTGTATCACGACATTTGAGTATTGTGTATCGCGACATTCAAGTATCGTGTATCATGACATTTGAGTATCATGTATCGTGATATCCAAGTATCCTGTATTGTGATATCTAAGTATCCTGTATCGCAAAGCTTAAGTATCATGCATCATTTTATGCTAAGTATTGTGTATCATTTTATGCCAAGTATCATGTATCATTTTGTACTCTAGGTATCGTGTATCGTTATTCCTGTGTATCGTGTATCGTGTATCATGCCAAGTCCCAAGTATTGTGTATTGCCAGAGGTTGGTGTATCGTGTATCATGACCTTGTCCAAGTCTCACGTATCGTTACTCCTGTGTATCATGTATCATGTATCCTGACCTTGGGAAGTATTGTGTATCATGGAGGGCCATGTATCAAGTATCGTGGAAACTGGTGAACAACTTGAAAGTCTAGGAAAAGAAAAATCAATTCCTGCCAAATAAACTCCTAGAATAAACACAAATCAGGGAGACCCACTAACCTGAGTATCGTGTATCGGGACATTTGAGTATTGTGTATCATGACATTTGAGTATCGTGTATCGCGACATTCAAGTATCGTGTATCGTGACATTTGAGTATCATGTATCGTGATATCCAAGTATCCTATATCACAAAGCTTAAGTATCATGCATCATTTTATGCTAAGTATCGTGTATCATTTTATGCCAAGTATCATGTATCATTTTGTACTCTAGGTATCGTGTATCGTTATTCCGGTGTATCATGTATCATGTATCATGCCAAGTCCCAAGTATTGTGTATTGCCAGAGGTTGGTGTATCGTGTATCGTGTATCGTGACCTTGTCCAAGTCTCATGTATCGTTACTCCTGTGTATCATGTATCATGTATCGTGACCTTGGGAAGTATTGTGTATCATGGAGGGCCATGTATCAAGTATCGTGGAAACTGGTGAACAACTTGAAAGTCTAGGAAAAGAAAAATCAATTCCTGCCAAATAAACTCCTAGAATAAACACAAATCAGGGAGACCCACTAACCTGAGTATCGTGTATCGGGACATTTGAGTATTGTGTATCACGACATTTGAGTATCGTGTATCGCGACATTCAAGTATCGTGTATCGTGACATTTGAGTATCATGTATCGTGATATCCAAGTATCCTGTATCACAAAGCTTAAGTATCATGCATCATTTTATGCTAAGTATCGTGTATCATTTTATGCCAAGTATCATGTATCATTTAGGTATCGTGTATCGTTATTCCTGTGTATCATGTATCATGTATCATGCCAAGTCCCAAGTATTGTGTATTGCCAGAGGTTGGTGTATCGTGTATCGTGACCTTGTCCAAGTCTCATGTATCGTTACTCCTGTGTATCATGTATCATGTATCGTGACCTTGGGAAGTATTGTGTATCATGGAGGGCCATGTATCAAGTATCGTGGAAACTGGTGAACAACTTGAAAGTCTAGGAAAAGAAAAATCAATTCCTGCCAAATAAACTCCTAGAATAAACACAAATCAGGGAGACCCACTAGCCTGACTTAGGTGATCAGTGAATGAGCCTGTGCTGAGGACGTGTCCTAGGAAGCCGACGTAGTGTCATATCATCATTTGGAAGTGTAATTCTACCGAGCGCCAATTCCCATTACTCTGACACCTCTAGTGAGTTAGACGAAGAAGCTAGAATGGCTTCTTAAGACATGCATAGCTTTGTGCCCTTGGGAGGATTCATGTCCATAATTGAAGGAGAATATAGGACCTCTCTCGAGTATGTGAAAACCAATCATCACAAGTTGCCAATCTACATAGATGGGTTAAACAGATCAGTGGCACGAATGAAGAAAGTGAGCGAATCTAAGATTGTTCCTCGACCTGCCCTAAAATATGAAAAAGGTGAGTAATTTATGTAGTGACAGACTATCCTGAAACCATAAGGGAACAACGAGAAAATGAGGACATAGATCACCCTAATGGGGAGAATAATGAAGATAGGATTTCTACCCCCGAGGTAAGTCTAAAGTGAACAAAGTTTAGAGAGGTGAAAAGATCCCTCAGGGTGACACGATGTGTATATGGTAGCTCTTCATCTTTGTGGGGAGAAAGTAGCAACCCTATCACCATTTATGAGTCACAAGATCTGGAGGATCTCTCTCAAATTACCTATCTTGATAGGAATATGAGTAATTCATGAACTATTATGGATCTAGAAAGATCCCGATTGAGATATCAAGGCATTTCAGTGTTTCCCCCTAGATACTAGGGAACCACCTCCTAGAACCCTCAAGGAACTTACCAAAGTTATGCCTACCAAAACTTTGAGCATGCTCAACAACATAGCATTTTGGTGAGGACTAACATTTAGTTTTCAATACCAGTAGCCAATCCCAACTATCAACCCCCATCCAGTGGAGAGCGAAGAACCAAAAATCCTATTTCGGAGAGACTACCCATAGGCAGGGGAATTGGCATTCAAGTGAGACATCCAGCCATTCCTGTTATGCCCAGATCACTAGAATCTAGTAAAAGATTGCAACCAATTCAAGTGGCCAAACGTATGAGGAGCCATTATGATGGGTGTGGCAAACCTTATAATCACATAGCCAAATTCAAGCAAGTGATTCGTGCTAAACAAGTGGAAGATTTCTTGGTTCAATATGAGTCATTTGGTTTGACTCTCATAGATACTACATTGGCCTAGTTCCAACCACTTGAACCCAATAGTTTCTTAAATATGGAGCAAGTATTTTAGAAAGTGATTGAAGAATTCACAAAGACTAGCATTAAAAATAACTCATCATCTTTGATTCACAGCATCAAACAGTCTCCTACTGAGTCAGTTCGTTTGGAAGCTAGGAGCTTTAAGCAATATGTGGATAGATGCCCCGCAAAGGAAAGGCCTACACAGCAGAAAATGATCCCATTATTTTTGGAAGGATTAGTCAATGGATCTCTAAGAGCACTAGTCTATGTAAAGAGAGTCCAAACATTGGGTGAATGCTTGAAGGAGTGTATAGACTTGGAAGACAACCTATCAAAAGACTTGAAGATCCCCCAAACTGAGAATAAGAGTGAGGATAATTCTAGCAACATCTCTAGTTCGAACAACAATGTGGAAGAGATTGCAAACTTAGTGGCCAAGAAAGTAGGCATGCAGGGACAAAAGAATTACCCCAACCCTCCGCTGAGGATGTCGATGCTTAAGAGATGTGTACACTATGGGATCATCTTTCTCATGTGTGCAATAGAGGAATTGTCCCACCACCCCCGTATGTTTATAACCGACAACCAGCATAGAATCAAGCTTAGTACTACAATATTGATCAGAAATACACAAATCACAATATTGAAAATTGTCCTTACAATAGACAATCTAGACCTGTTCAACCTCGGGCCATATGGATACCCAACCAGAGACCAAGGAAGGGAATTTCCTAGATATCCTCAGTACCAAAACCCACCTCCAATTCAACATCCATACAAATACCCAAGATACAATCCACCACAACTAGTGTTAGGATAACAACCATCTCACCCACAAAATGTTGTCCCAGTGAAATTCGCCCAAGTAGAAGAGAACACGGAGAGAGATCTAGTGCCGACCACTTCATTAACAAGCCCTGACAACCATAATAAATTCTATGATCAGAACTGGGGAGAATACTATGCATAGGAAGCTGACTCGTTAAACTATGAGCAAACCTATGAGCCACACCCTTATGGACAAGAGGCCTATGATAGCTCACACGGATACAGAGCTGAATATGCTACATTAATGTACACGACCCCAAGAGCCCAAGGACATTCTAGGCCCTTGATTAGACCTCTAGTCCTTAGGGGAACCTGTTATCACTGTGGAGGAGACCATTTCATCAGGGAATGCACTATGCTTTACCAACCACCCCCTAAGATTTGGGAAGAATACTGTAGTGATTGTGGAAGGGAGCATTTGTTTAGGGATTGTCCTAAAAACCCTAACAAGATGAACCAAATGGCTTAGGTAAACGTAGTAGAAGTGGTAGAATCTTTTGGAAGTGACAAGGAATATATGGTACCATTGAAGGCAATTATGAGAGCAAGAGCTAAGGAAAGCCAGGAAAGGCTAAATTCAATTATGAAAGAAGGCAACAAACAGGAAACACCGATGCCTCAAATAGTGGTAGACTCGAAAGAGTCTGAAGGAGACTCCAAGGTAAAAAGAACCCAAAGATGAAAAGATCGACGAGAGAAATTGAGAAACAAGTGGACTCAAAAGAAGGAGGAAGATAAGCATGAAAGAAGTTATGTGATCCCGGAAGTTGAAACTAATTGGCCTGAGGATCTATGGGCTTGAGTTCAAGAAGACAGATGGAGGAAAAACGAGGGAATTGATCTGCCTTTTGAAGAATTAGATGCGTTCAAGAACCCCAGAATGATGAACCAAGAGATAAACTGTGAGGAATGTTTGGAACTAGATAAAGAGGACTTGGAAAGCATAAACACTCTACCTAACCACATGGGAGAGTATGAGCAAAATTCCGAGCTTTATTATGCCCCAACAATAAGAACAAAAGGATGAGAAACCTCAAGCAAAACATCGAATATAGCATGAAAGTTGAAGGAGACAAAAGTGCAGTGCTCCATAACTTTGGAGGAATTACTGAAAATCAGACCACAAGTATGGACTAAATTGGCTAAGCAAATGGGGCAAAAGGAAGCAAAGACACTCAATAAGGAAGCTAATGGAGACGTGCATATAGTCCAAATCCTTGTAGATAAAGTAGGAGATTTTAGCGAAGGAGATGAAGGTAACACATGTCTACCCATTACATTATGAGATTACACCACGAAAGCAATCCCACACACACACACACACACACATACATACATACATACATACATACATACATACATACATACATACATACATACATACACACAGACACACACACACACACACATATATATATATATATGTGTGTGTGTGTGTGTGTGTATGTATATGTATATGCATATGCATATGCATATGCATATGTATATGTATATGTATATGTATATGTATATGTATATGTATATGTATATGTATATGTATATGTATATGTATATGTATATGTATATGTATATGTATATGTATATGTATATTTATATGTATATGTATATGTATGTGTATGTGTATATGTATATGTATATGTATATGTAAATGTTGTTGGAGTTTGAGGTCTATGGAAGCATGCAACCAACAGAAGTAAGAGAAGAAGGTTGCAACACAACAAAAAATATTGAATGTATTACCAACTGAATGTACAAAGATAAATAACCTATTTGGGTTATGGGAATATATACAAGCTAGGGAAAAAAACCTCCTAAAGAGGGGAAAAAGTGCCCCAAGAGTCCAAGGTGTGTTCACACACATCAATACGGAAACATATCAGCAAAACCCCTTGGGAGTAATGCAGTGAACAAGGAGCTGGCACTCATGTATAAGGAAGTGACAAGATATGTGGAATCAATCCACAAAAGGAAGTAAGCCCAAAGCTTTGCTGAAATCTTCAAACTTCTCCCTTGGCAAAGTCTTTGTGAAAAGGTGTGCAACGTCTCATGTGTGGATATAGATGTCAAACTGATCTCCCCAACAAAGAAGCTCTCCCTGACATAATGATAGTGCACCTCAATGTGCTTAGTACAAGCATGGAACACATGGTTCCTTGCAACTACCAATGTGTTCTGACTATGAGTGAAGATGGTGGTGGTAGAAGATTGACCAACACTTAAATATGTCGGAAGGCGTGTGAGCCACACACACTCAATAGACATTGTGAAACCTTCTGTTGGAAGCAGCCAGAGGCACAGACGCCATGGAAGCATGTAACGACGGAGCAGGGAGCCAGTCGGATCAATTTCTCAAACAAATATGTTTTTTATCACTTTTCAAAACATTCAACAGTGATTTTTATCACTAATTGTAACATATGTAACATAGAAAATCTCATTTTGTAATCCATAGCTCCATTTTGTGCAAGCCGAGGAGTCCTCGAGCTTGAGGAGCTTAGGTAGAATGCGCGTACCAATTTTTGTTATTTTTAGATACCGTTTACCCTTCCAAATAGCATCTAGGACCTAATTTTTAACTATGCCGGTCACTAGATGTGAAACCGGTCAAAACTAGTCTAGAAACTATAAAAAGAGCTAGAGAGCTCATTTTTGAGGCTAGCTAGTGGTAGCTTGTTTGAGTAGAGAAGAGCTTAGAGCTATTTTGAACTTGTAAGAGTGTTCTTGAGTAATAGAATTGATTTCTCACCTTCCATTGTGTCTTGCTTGTCTCTTCGTAGTGTGTGTGTATGTGTGTGTGCATCTTTGTGCTTCTCACCTTCACTCTCACTTCATCTCACGTTCATGATCTTCATATCACTCCTATCTCTTCCGCGGATTGACAATTAAGGAGGTGAAGCTTCTTAACGTGGTACTTACCATTGTGCTAGAGCAACACCAAATTTGGCGCCGTTGCCGGGGATCGAGTCTAGGACGAATGTGTGATGGTAAGAGTATAGCAAGAAGTGGCGTTGGAAGGTAAAAATTTCAGTTTTTGTTGTTGTTTTTACTTAGTTTTTAGTGTTTTTCACCTTCCCCACACTCCATCTTCATCACCGCATCATCATCTTCATCTCCAAAAAAATCAGAAAATTCACCATATCCACCCATTCTCCTCATTTCCCCTCATTTGTGCATGCGAGAGAGTGAGAGAGAGCTTTTGTGCTTGCATGTGCTTTTGTTTTCTTGAGTTTTCTTGCAGGTACAGAGCTCCAGAGCATCAGGAAGGCTGCAAAAAGGTAAAATTTTCAGTTTCTATCACAAATTGCCGACTGTGTCAGACCATCGCGATGGTCTGCAAAGTTCGGAATTTGGAGAAGGCGACCACACCAGCGTGTAGGCGACACCAGCGCCTCTAGGAATCCACACTTGCATTTGGAAAAATCACTGTTTGGTGGACCATCGCGACGGTCTCTGACCATCGCGATTGTGTCACACCATCGCGATTGGCTCACGCCATCGCGACGGCTTGGCCGGACCATCGCGACGGTCTCTGACCATCGCGATTGTGTCACGCCATCGCAATTGGCTCACGCCATCGCGCCGACGGTGCCACGTGGCAATCTAGACCATCGCGACGACACCCTCACACCATCGCGACACTTCAAAAATTCAGACCATCGCGATTGGCTCACGCCATCGCGCCCAGACCATCGCAACGGTGCTCTTCAGACCATCGCGATTGTGCATGTTGACCGTTGACTGACGCCATCGCGACGGTGCACTTTCACGCCATCGCAACGGTGCACTTTCACGCCATCGCGACGGTGCACTTTCACGCCATCGCGACGGTGCACTTTCATGCCATCGTGACGGTGCACTTTCACACCATCGCGACGGTGCACTTTCACGCCATCGCGACGGTTCACCCTCACGCCATCGCGACGGTCCCAGACCATCGCGATCATCTCAGACCATCGCGATTGTGCACCCCCATCGCAAATTTTAGGGTTTCATTTTTTGGCCAATTTTGGGGCTATTTTTGGGAAATTTTTGGGTGATTAGACTCACAGGAGACCCCTTAGCTCATATTTGGAGAAACATCGGTTTGTCAGTTTTTACCCTCCAGGGCCTGAACGGTCATAACTTTTTCATCCGAAGTCCGTTTTTTGAGCTTAATAGCTCGTTAGAAAGCTCTTGACGAGTACTACGTGACCTCAACTGTTTTTTTCTTGAAGAATACATCTATTTTTAGATAAGCTATTTTGAGGTTGACCTAGTTTGGGACTTGAAAGCCAGGGGGCAAACATTGAAAATTTGGGCAAAAGGGAAGGGACTTAAAAGGTGTATATACTTAAGTGCTTGATCATCCAACTGCGAATTGGTCTAATATTGGATTTTTTCAGGACTAGCAAGGGCAATCAAAGACAACCAAGGCAAGGCAGTGAAGGGCATAAAGCTTGGGAAGCGCGACTTCTTGGGCATCAGAGCAACCAGAAAAGCTGACTCGAGGTTGGAAGATTACTCAACCCCCTCAGTCAATTCTTAGCTTAGGCTAAACGGTAGTGTTGTGGATTAAGACGATAGGAACGCCTCAAGTTCAAGAGAGTTAAATTTATCAAGTTCTAGACTAAAGTAAAGGTGTGTGACACGAAAACCTAAAGGAAAGAACATAAGTCTGACGGAACGAGAACTCAAAATTATAACGGAAAGTCGAATTCCTGACGCATACATTAAGACAAGAATCTAAAGAAATTTAAAAAGAATCAAGACAGTAATAACAAAGAATCATTGACGATCTGAGCGTATACTGAGTGTGCAAGGAAGAAAATTAATGAACCTTAGATCGGGCAAACATATAGGTAAGTCAGACCGACGAAGCCTTAGATCATCAGAGGCAAGTGTAAGAACTACTGCACGATCGTGGGCTCAGCAATTGAATAGTACTTACCCCTACGAGAGCTCAGATACTAGCGAATCAGAAATGGCATTTAGCACAGACAGACCAGAAGGAGGGTCTAATGTAGCGTATTTAGAAAAACCAGAAGGACCCTATAGAACACAACTAGAGTTTCTCCGAACCAACCGATTAGGTGCTCGCATCTATGAGGATGGTTTGCGAAGGCAAGTGGTGCAAATGCACAACCCCGATCAACCCATTGGATTGGAACATCCAGTGGCGAAATTCGAGAGAAACGCGTACATAGACAAGGAAGGAACGATGTACATCTTAAGTACGCAGCCAAACAATACCAACGAGTTTGGCGTGATTCAACCAGAGACGGAAGCGAAATCTCAAGGAAAAGAACCATTAGAAGAGCCTAGAACACCTAGAGGGAAATCTGTACTGACACGAGTACTAATCCCAGAATGGATCCCTCAGGACAACAGAAGCATAGAGTTGTTTGTAAATAAAGAAACCGATGAAGCCTTTTGGAGATACAAGACCGAAATACTTAGTGAGGTAGGTATCATCACTATATACGAGTTCAAGGACCCGGATACACCTGGAAAGGTTGTATACCTGGATGAGACTTCAGAAAGAGTCTTTGTGGTGCCTGACCGCGCTAAAAACACATACACATGGAGAGGTGAATTGGTATTCCCTCCATCTAGAACGAACATGAATACAAGTCAACAAGGGGCAGGAACATCCTCAGCCCATGGAAATCAAAGAGAGGGAAATAAAGAGAGACCGGAAGTAAGCTTCACTCATCCCATAGGGAGAGATAGAACTGATGGGGGAAGTATCTCAACCCCTAAGCAACGATGAAGCGCGAATGACCTCCACAGGTATCCTTCTTTGACCTCTGCACACCAAAAAATGCTCTTACTCAAAGCTTATGCAGAGAACTCCAGTGAGCTTTTGTAGACCTGTAGTAGACACCAAGGGCTTTCCAACAAAACAAATTTCACTTGAAATGGATGCTTACACAAAGAGAAACAATGTCTACAACATGAGCTAGTTGAATGCTCACAACTGCTAGTCAAGCAGAGACCTCACTTCACTCCAGCAAACTTTTCTCAGAGATTATACAGAGAATGAATCTCAAACTTATGTCAACTTTAAAGGACTCTAATAGCTACCCAATGACACCAAAATCATAGCAAATGGATACATAGAGAAGGATAACCAGCCCTTACAACAGAGAGCAAAATATTTCCAACAGAGCCTACACAAAGAGAGAGATATCAATCACACAACTTCACTAAAATGAATGTTGCTCCCAGCTTACTCAGATAATGCTCCAGAGAATTGGTAAGCATAAAATAGACTCTTATAGCTATCCAATGAGACAAGAATTACATCAAATGGATACCATATGAGGGAGAACCAATGCTAACAACTCAGGGGTAGAGAGTTGCAACACTGCCTGCGCACACACATAGATATGCCTACTAAAAGAAAACAAACAAGCAAGCAAGGGGGTTGCTTAAGCAAGGGGCTTGCTTATCACAACTCCAGCACTTAGTGCTCACTTTACATGAGCTAAAACTCCAAGAAGATGGCCCAAAAGAAGTCGGGATACATGCTCCTTTTATAGTGAGAGGTGTGCCCCTAAAATCTAGGAACTACCTTTCCAAATCAGCCTCCTAACTTGGAGGAATTAGTTGAGATGACTTGGGGAGTGGTTGAGTGACTTTTCTTGATGGAATCTCGTGGCTTTTGGCTTCCTTTGATTGCTCCACATGTCCATAAAAGATTCCCCACGAATTTTTAGCTTGAAGCTTGACTTTTAACACTCCCCCTCAAGCTTCAATTCTTCATCCTCATCCAAGCTCCTTCATGTTGATGCATTGCTTGAATTTTGAAATCTTCATCCCATCCAAAGCCTTTGTAAACATGTCCGCAACTTGGTCCTTAGTACCAATATGATGTACTGAAACTTCCTTGGATATCACCTTTTCCCTTATGAAGTGATAGTGCACTTCAATATGCTTGGTTCTAGCATGATAGACAGGGTTCGATGCTAGATGAATGCTACTCATGTTGTCACAAAAAATTGGATATGTGTCAACCTGCAAATTAAGCTCCATAAATAACTTCTTAATCCACATTAGCTCACATGTGACTTGAGCCAAAGCTCTATACTCAGCCTCGGTGGAAGATAATGCCACCGTGGGTTGCTTCTTTGAAATCCATGAGATGATCTTGCTACCTAGCATGACTAGGTAACCACTTGTACTCCTTCTATCTTCCTTCGAACCAGCCCAATCGGCATCGGAATAAGCTTTGACCTGCATATCATCATCAAATGAGTAGAACAATCCTTCATTTATAGTGGCTTTGAGATATCGCAACATTCTTCTTGCAGCTTGCAAGTGTGTAGTCCTTGGACTATGCATAAATTGTGATAACACTCCAACTCCATATGCTATGTCAGGCCTGGTTATTGTGGCATAATTGAAAGAGCCTACAATAGATCGATACAAAGTTACATCCTCTAATGGCTCTCCATCAATGGAGCTTAGCTTTACATTAACTTCCATGGGATTTGAAATAGGCTTGCAATGTAGCATCCCAAACCTCTCAAGTAGGTCTAGAATATACTTCCTTTGTATGAGCATAATACCTTCTTCTTTGTATACAACTTCAATGCCAAGAAAATACCTAAGATCTCCAAGATCAGAGATCCTAAACTCCTTTCCAAGCTTTGCCTTGATCTCCTCAATGCCCTTTGTATCATTACCTGTAATGATAAGATCATCTACATACACACACATGTAGACCACAAGTTCTCCTCTTTGTTTGATGAAGAGAGATGGATCCGCCTTGCATTGATTGTAACCACATTTGATCAAATAGTCCACCAATCTTTGGTTCCAAGCCCTTGGAGCTTGCTTTAGGCCATAAAGTGCCTTCTTCAACCTACAAACATGATGTGGAAACTCTTTATGAACAAAACCTAGTGGTTGCTCCATGTATACCTCTTCTTCCAAGTCTCCATTGAGAAAGGCATTCTTGATATCCAATTGGAAGAGCTTCCATCCTTTGCTAGCAGCCATTGCAATGAGTGTCCTAATGGTGCTCATCTTTGCCACGGGGCTGAATGTCTCTTCAAAGTCCACTCCATAGGTTTGTGCAAAACCCTTAGCCACCAATCTTGCTTTGAACCTAGAAATAGATCCATCTGAATTCCTCTTTACTTTATACACCCACTTATTACCTATTACCTTCATGTTCTCCTTCTTGGGCACTAGAGTCCATGTTTGATTTTCCTCAAGTGCGTCGATCTCTTCTTGCATTGCCTCTTTCCATTCGGTGTACCTGCTTGCATCTTCATAGCAATCGGGCTCATGATCTTCTACTACTTTGTTCATATATGCATAATGTGTTGCCATGTATGAATCATAAGTAAACCTTTGAGTTGGATACTTAACTCTAGAAGACTTCCTTTCTTCACCTTTTGGAGGAATAAACCTCCTTTGCCTTGGGAACTTGATCTCTTTCTTTGACGTGGCTTCTTTCTCCATCATGTGTCCTTCATCATCTTCAACTTCATTACCTTCTTCATCCAACTCCACCAATGTTGCTTTGCCTTTGTTGATTGATTGTGCTTCATAGCTTGATGAAGGTCTCCCCCTCCATGGTGAGTTCATGCTTGAACTATCTTCATTGATGGAACACCTTGGGCCGCTTAGCTCTAGGTCGATTTGTTCTTCATCATGTCCATGCTTTTCTTCTTCATAGTCCTGTATACAATCATACTTCTTATACCAAGGGAGTAGCTCATCAAATGCTACATCCCTTGATATCCTCAAGTCCTTTGTATTTGGGTTGAAGCACCTGTAACCTTTATGATCATTTGAATATCCTAGAAACACACACTTTTCTGCCTTTGGTTGTAGCTTGTGCCTCAATTCACTTGGCACATGTACATAACAAGTACATCCAAATATCTTCAAGTGGGAAAGATCAGGTTTCTTACCATAATAGGCTTGATATGGTGTCAAGCCATGGATCCCTGAGGTAGGAGCCCTATTCATTAGATACACGGCGGTATTTGCTGCATCACTCCAAAACATGTTAGGTACATTCATCTCATTAAGCATTGCTCTAGCGATCTCGGCAATGTATCTATTCTTTCTCTCTGCTACTCCATTTTGTTGGGGTGTGTACCTGCATGTTACTTGCCTCTTGATGCCTTGATCCATTAAAAAATCAGAAAACTCATTTGAGAAATATTCTCCCCCTCCATCGGACCTTAGCTTCTTGATATATGTACCTGTTTCCTTCTCTACCATTGCCTTGAATGCTTTGAAACATGTAAACACATCTGATTTGTTTTTGATGAAATAAACCCAAACCATCCTTGTGCAATCATCTATAAAAGTGACAAAGTACTTGTTACCTCCAATGGATTGCTCTTTCGTTGGCCCCCACACATCTGTATGTATCAACTCCAATGGATGTTGGCTTATGTAGCCACTCTTCTTGAATGGAAGTCTCGCTTGCTTCCCTAGTTGACAAGATTCACATAAATGCTTCATACCTTGTCCTTGGAAGTTGGGAAGACCTTCAACCAGCCTCTTGAATTGCATTTCCTTCATTCTTTGTATGTTGATGTGACCTATCCTCTTGTGCCACAAGTCCAACTCCGAAATCCTCTTGTTTCCATATGTGAGGTAGACATGTTGAGTAGAATGAGAATTTACCTCCAAAGTGAAGAGTCTCCCTTGCTTCTTTCCTCTTGCTATGACCTTGTAACCTTGCTTAGGGTTCTCCACAAAGCATCCACCTTTGTTGAACCTTACTTGATAGCCTCTTTCAACCATTTGCCCAACGGACACCAAGTTCTTTGTGATGGTAGGTACATGCAAGACATCCTTGAGACATCTTCCTTCCTCCTTGTCATCCAAAGCTACATCTCCAACATGGGAGATCTCATGGGCTGTATCATCACCTGTTTCTACATGTCCTTTACCTTTGGGAACATGTAGATTAGTAAACCAAGAAGCATTGCAACTCATATGGTTGCTACATCCACTATCAATATACCAAGTGTTATCTACTTTGCTTGAATTCCCATTCATGTGCATCATCAAGAGATTGTCATTTTCTGAACTTGTAGAAGCATAATTACCTTGGCCTTTGTATGAAGAACCTTGATTATAGTTCCTTTGGTTTCCTCCTTGGTAGCAATCTCTAGCATAGTGGCCAAACTTGCCACATATGTAACATCCTTCGCCATCTTGATTCCTGTTTTGTTGATGTCGTCCTCCTCTTCCTCTTGATCTTCCTCTCCCTCTTTGTGATGAGGTGCCTTGGTCATGTCCTTGATTTCTTGAGTGGCCTTGCCTTCCTCCAAACCTTCCTTTGCCCCTTCCTTGTCCTTGTCTTCCTTTGCCCCTTTGATTACCTGCATAGAAAACTTGTGCATCTTTGCTTTTAGTTGAACTTCCACCTATGTTCATTTCTTCGGTGACCATGAGAGCAACCAATTGCTCAAAATCGGGAAGATTATCCCTTACATAAACTGAAGTGGTAAAGGGTTTCCACTTCTCATCATCTCTCAAACCATTGAGAGTATAAGCCACAAGATCGTCATCGTCTACGTGGCTTCCAATGGATCCCAATGCATCTGATAACTCCTTGACCTTAAGTATGTAGTCATTTATGCTACTCCCTGAGCTCTTCCTAAGGTTGTTGAGCTCATTCTTGAGTTGGATCTTCCTTGCTTTGGTGCTTGTTGAATAAAGCCTTTCAAGTGTCTCCCATACCTTCATGCTTGAATCCAGGTCTTGGATATGGCCGATCATGCTATTGCTAATGTGTTGGGAAAGAATAAAGATAACCCTCTTGTCTCTTTCATTCCATTCCCTAAAGGCCCTTCTCTGGTCATTGGTTGGATTCTCATCCAACCTAGGTCTTGGTTCACTTCCACTAATCAACCCCCAAAGGCCCTTGCCCATAAGATAGTTGGAGACCCTAAATCTCCATGGTTGATAGTTACCTTTGTCTAGCTTTTCAATTTGAGTGTTGAAGTCTCCCATATCTAGTCTTTGATACTTGACCTAGCCCTTGGCTAATGCTCCAATGTGTGTAAAATGAAAATGAGGCTCTGAGGTTACCTCAATCCAAAGCTTTCCTTAGATGGACACCTTGTGCTCTTGCAAATTTGAGTAGAATAGCTCCCCCTTGATGTGAGCTACCTCCAAGAAGCTTTTGTTGATGCAACTCTTCAACCACCAACTCCAAGATGTCTTCTTGCTTGTATGTGATACCTCCAAGATGCCCAAATGCTCTGATACCACTGATGGGGGAAGTATCTCAACCCCTAAGCAACGATGAAGCGCGAATGACCTCCACAGGTATCCTTCTTTGACCTCTGCACACCAAAAATGCTCTTACTCAAAGCTTATGCAGAGAACTCCAGTGAGCTTTTGTAGACCTGTAGTAGACACCAAGGGCTTTCCAACAAAACAAATTTCACTTGAAATGGATGCTTACACAAAGAGAAACAATGTCTACAACATGAGCTAGTTGAATGCTCACAACTGCTAGTCAAGCAGAGACCTCACTTCACTCCAGCAAACTTTTCTCAGAGATTATACAGAGAATGAATCTCAAACTTATGTCAACTTTAGAGGACTCTAATAGCTACCCAATGACACCAAAATCATAGCAAATGGATACATAGAGAAGGAGAACCAGCCCTTACAACAGAGAGCAAAATATTTCCAACAGAGCCTACACAAAGAGAGAGATATCAATCACACAACTTCACTAAAATGAATGTTGCTCCCAGCTTACTCAGATAATGCTCCAGAGAATTGGTAAGCATAAAATAGACTCTTATAGCTATCCAATGAGACAAGAATTACATCAAATGGATACCATATGAGGGAGAACCAATGCTAACAACTCAGGGGTAGAGAGTTGCAACACTGCCTGCGCACACACATAGATATGCCTACTAAAAGAAAACAAACAAGCAAGCAAGGGGGTTGCTTAAGCAAGGGGCTTGCTTATCACAACTCCAGCAATTAGTGCTCACTTTACATGAGCTAAAACTCCAAGAAGATGGCCCAAAAGAAGTCGGGATACATGCTCCTTTTATAGTGAGAGGTGTGCCCCTAAAATCTAGGAACTACCTTTCCAAATCAGCCTCCTAACTTGGAGGAATTAGTTGAGATGACTTGGGGAGTGGTTGAATGACTTTTCTTGATGGAATCTCGTGGCTTTTGGCTTCCTTTGATTGCTCCACATGTCCATAAAAGATTCCCCATGAATTTTTAGCTTGAAGCTTGACTTTTAACAAGAACAACCACGAACACTAATAGAGCGGATAGACAAAGAGATCATGGAGTACTAGGTGGTAGAGATGATTTTCCTCTACCTAGACCACGCGAACACGCAAGAACATTGAGACCCACACAGTTAGTAAAATCAATGAAGAATTACTTTGATGGGACAGGAGATCCCTATGACCACGTCGCAGAATTCAAGCAAGTACTAAGAGCCGAACAAGTCGAAGACATGTTCACGCAATATACTGCATTTGGACTAACGTTAAAGAATACCGCTTTAACCTGGTTCCAACCATTGCAACAAAGGCAATTTAGAGACATCCATCACTTTTTAGAGTCATTCATCACTGAATTCTCTAAAAGTGGGATTAGACATGACACGTCTTCGTTGATTCATAGCTTTAAACAGACCCCTCAGGAAACAGTAAGACTGGCAGGACGTAGGTTCAGACAATATGTTGAACGATGTCCAATGCAAGAGCTACCCTCACAAGCCAAGCAAGTGTCATTGTTTCTAGATGGCTTGTTGAGCTCTAAACTACGCTCCTACGTGTACCTAAAAGAACCTAGAACGCTAGAGCAATGTGTGAGAATATGCATAGACATTGAGGACAACTTAGGAGATGAGTTGGAACTCTCAAAGGTCTATAAGGACTCAGACTGTTCATCTCTAGCATCCACAAAATTGTCTAGCTCAATAGAAGACCTAGCAGAAAAAGTGGCCCAGTGTTGGCAGTAGCCTTGGTACACCAGGACGTACAAGACATGAAAGTCAAAGAAGGGAGTCAGAGCGAAGGGACAGCACAAGCAAACAGGGCAGTCAAAGAAGATCTGGCAAGTAGGCCAATATTTTTTCAAGACAAAGAGTTGGACATGCAGGGAGGAAGAGCAAGTAGGGAGCTCGAAGATATGTATGACAGATCACTAGAAGAAATCCCTACAACAACAGTGATTTTTATCACTAACCATCATTGTAAATATCATTTCACATTTTTGTAGCTCCATTTTGTGCAAGCCAAGGAGTCCTTGAGCTTGAGGAGCCTTAGAAGTAGTTGCGTACCAATTTTCGTATTTTTTAGATCTCGTTTGAGCCCCCAAATAAGCCCTGGAACCTAATTTTTAACTAGGCCGGACACTAGGTCTGGACAGGGCCAAAAGCTAGTCAAAAACTATAAAAAGAGCTAGAGAGCTCATTTTTGAGGTTGGATTGTAATTGAAACGAACTTGTAAGAGCATTTTGAAAGTAATCTAAAAGCTCCATTGATTCTCACTCTTTGTCTTGCCGTGTGTGCGCGTGTGCGTGTATGTGTGTGCATGCTTGTGTGCTTCTCACTCACGCACTTGTGCCGCCACTTGCTCGAGGTCTTCATACCATCCTCACGTCTTCCCGGATTGACATTAAAGGAGGTGCTACTCATCACTGAGCTACACCAAATTTTGGCGCCGTTACCGGGGATCGAGCTTTGAGGACGAGCGTGTGATGGTAAGACGTAGAGTTGACGCGTTGGAGTTGTAGGTATTTTCTTCACTCTCATCGATTTTCTTTTACTTTCTTCACCATCTTCATCATCACCATCATCATCACCATCTCCCACTTCCATCTCCATCATCGCGAAAATTTCAGTTTTTTGACTATATCCCCATCTCCACCTCATTTCCCTCATTTCACTTGTGAGAGAGAGCGAGAGAGCGAATTTGCATGTGCTATTTTTTGCATGTTTTGTGAGCATTCTGCAGGCACAGGCCGCATCATCATCCCCAGCACTCTGCGCAGGTACGGAATTCTGAGTAACTGTCTGTGTGTCGCCGAGCTCTGTCAATCGCGACCGACAGAAAAATTGCTCTAATTACTAAACAAAGTGCATATCCATGACCTACAGGCCTAGAGCTTCCCAAAAATGTGTTTAGTTTTTTGAAATTCCACAGATTTCTGTCAATCGCGATCGCTCTGTCAATCGCGATCGACAAACCACGATGGACAGACCTGTCAATCGCGATCGACACGTCAATCGCGACCGACAGCCCACGACGGCTCTGTCAATCGCGACCGACAGAGTCAACGACCGATTGACCACGACCGACTGACCATACGCGTGACACGTGTCAATCGCGATCGAGCCATCAATCGCGATCGACTCATCAATCGCGACCGACACAGTCAACGACCGATTGACCACGACCGACTGACCATACGCGTGACAAGTGTCAATCGCGATCGAGCCATCAATCGCGACCGACACAGTCAACGACGCTTTGACCACGACGGACAGACCACGACGGCTCTGTCAATCGCGACCGACAGAGTCAACGACGCTTTGACCACGACGGACAGACCACGACGGCTCTGTCAATCGCGACCGACAGAGTCAACGACGCTTTGACCACGATTGATTGACCTTTCGGCCACGTGTCAATCGCGACTGACCAGTCAATCGCGACTGACAGCCACGACGGACCTGTCAATCGCGATCGACACGTCGATCGCGACTGACCTGTCAATCGCGACCGACCTGTCAATCGCGACCGACAGACTTTGCGAACGCGTTAGAAGGGCAAATTAGGTCAAATTTTCAAGGCAAAATCATTGGTCTAAATTTTGATTGAGTGTGGGACAAACACTAGGGTGTAGTATTGCATCGCGAGACCGTGCCACAAGCTACTCAAGTATTCCTGTTTGACTGTTAGCTTGTATTGAATCCTGATTTAACTCCCTAAACCCTGAACAGTCATAACTTTTTCACATGAAATCCAATTTTTGAGCTCTTGGGCTTGTTGGAAAGCTCATGGCATATACTACACGCCCTCAACTGTTTTTTATAAAGATAATGCGTTGATTTTCAGAGAGGGTATTTTGAAGTTGACCATACCCAGGGGGATCAAAGTCAGGGGTCTTTAGAATTATTTTCCTAAAAGTCACAATGCAGATGTGTGTTTGTGTCTCATGAATGAAAGTGGTTGGTTTTGTCCTTTGAATATAAGCATTGAGCTAACCGCGGGACTTTTATAGGTCCATTGAGAGCAACTTGGAGCATACAAAGCAAGATTTCTTTGCAAGCTTGAGAACCGGGTTCTTGAGCACCATAAAGCAAGGGATCAACAAGTAAGGTTGGAATATTCTCAACTTCCTCTGTCATTTCCTAGCTCAAGTTAAGAACGACTAGTGATAGGAGTAAGCCAGGGCGACGATAGGCAGTTATCAAGTTGAAGACTATCAAAAAACTCAAGTTCAAGCTAAAAACTTAGTTATTGTACTGTCGATAACATAAAGAAAAGAACCTAATGTGGAACGATCAACCTGAAATTACGAAGAACACTCAAGTATTCCGACGACGTGATATCAGACAAGAACTCAAACGTGCTAAAATAACTAAAAAGAATCAAGTGACTAATACCAATTGATCGGCAACGAGGTTGTACTCTGGGCAAAAATTTGGGCTAATCAGTTAGGCATATGAACCTTAGATCAGGACGACACCTAGCAAGAGAAAGACAAAGCCTTAGGTCATCAGAGGCTAGTGTCAATCACACTGCAAGATCTTGGGCCCAGCAGTTGAGCCACCACTCGTACTACCCTAGCTCTGAGACCAGTGAGTCAGAAATGTCTCAAGGCATGGACAGACCTACAGGAAGTTCAGGAGTGCCTTATTTGTATAGGGTAGAAGGCCCTTATAAAACACAGCTGGAGTACCTTAGGACCAACCGATTAGGTGCTAGCATCTATGAGGACGGCCTAGGAAGATCTGTGGTCCAGATTAAAAACCTTGATCAATCCATTGGACTAGAGCACCCAGCTGTCAAGTTTGAAAATGGTGCATACCTGGACAAAGAAGGAACTATATATGTAGTCACTAGTCACCCTGATAGGACCGATGACTTTGGGAATGTAATCTCAGAAGCGGACTTAGGTGACCTGGAGCAAGGGAACATGGATGCGGAACCTAGAACCCCTCGAGGTAAATCAGTTCTCACTAGGATTATCACGCCTGAATGGGTCCCCCAAGACAACAAGAGCATAGAGTTGCTCCTCAATCGAGAAACTGATGAAGCCTTCTGGAGGTATAAGTCTAATCAGCCAATAGACATAGGAAATATCATGATCTATGAGTTTAAGGATCCGGATAGCCCAGGCAGAGTGACCTACTTAGATCATGCTTCAGAACGGATCTTTGTGGTGACAGAAAATGATAGGCATGCCTACACTTGGAAGGGTGAATTTATTTTCCCCCAACCAAGATCAAATGTATCCTATGGTCACCCTGGGGCTGGAACTTCCCAAGCTCATGGTACGCAAAGAGACAGAAGTAGAGACAGACCAGAAGTAAGTTTTGCCAACCCAGTGGGCAGAGAAAGAACGAGAACAGAGACGAATGGGGTAGAACCTGAGATGCATAGAGCCCACAGGAACCAAAGAAATGTAGATGGATTCCCTCTGCCGAGACCTAGAGAGCACACAAGAACTTTGAGACCCACCCAGCTAGTTAAGTCCATGAAGAATTACTTTGACGGCACAGGAGATCCCTATGATCATGTGGCGGAGTTCAAGCAAGTCTTGAGAGCTGAACAAGTGGAAGATCTGTTCACGCAGTACAATGCCTTCGGTCTAACCCTTAGGAACACAGCACTCACATGGTTTCAGCCATTAGATGAGCGTCAGTTCAGGAGCATAGACCAACTCCTAGAGGCATTCATTGTAGAGTTCTCTAAGAGCGGCATAAGACACAATACCTCCTCATTGATTCACAGCTTCAAGCAAACCCCTCAAGAGACTGTGAGACTTGCAGGAAGAAGATTTAGGCAATACCTTGAAAGATGTCCTATTTCGGAGCTACCCACATCTGCTAAACAAGTAGCCTTATTCCTTGACGGATTGCTGAGTACAAAATTGAGATCCTATGTGTATCTGAAGGACCCTAGGACTATAGAAGAATGTGTACGCATGTGCATTGACATTGAAGATAACCTAGGGGAAGAGCTAGAGCTTTCCAAAATCTACAAAGATTCAGATAGTGCATCTAGCCACTCTTCCACGCAATCTACATCAATTGAGGAACTCGCGGAAAAAGTAGCTCAGAAATTAGGTGTAACTAGCAAACAAATCCCAAGGTTTGCCCCTGTGAAAAGATGCTATACATGCGGTGGTGACCATATGGCGAATGTCTGCCCCATTATGGCTCAACCCCAAGTAAACCCTAGTAGCCAGTACTGCACCATAGAACGGAGATACACCAATCACACCGCACAAGATTGCCCATACAACAAGCAGGCAGTTAGACAACCCTACCCGCAGCCCTACCAACAAGGCAGATACCAAAACCAAAATCCACCACCACAATATGCTAGACCCCAACAAACCTATCAGCAACCATATCAGGCCCAACAGAGACCCCAACCGGTACTAGCTCAACAGCCCCCAAACCCTGCTAACGTGATTCCAGTAAAGTATGCTGTTGCAGAAGAAAACCTGAATAGGGCCATAGTACCAGTAACCCCATTGATCTCGGAAAATGACCCAAGTGACCATAGCTTTGATTCTACACATGTCGATAGTCCCCAGGCTTACTACATGCAGTCTCCAGAACATGGTGAGTCTTAATATAGTGAAGAACCAAGTGAACCTAGTTGGGAGTCAGATTACACGAACGTCATGTATGCAAACCCCAACCCCAGGCCTCAACCTAGGCAAGTAAGACCTCCATTCCCAAGAGGACCGTGCTACAGATGCCAGGGAGATCATCTCATTCGTGATTGTCCCTTGCCCCCACCTACACAACCCCAGTCAGTGACTATCCAAGGTTTTTGCCAAGATTGTGGAAAAGAGCATCTTTTACGAGATTGCCCAAAGAACCCCAATAATATGCCAAAAATCACTCCGATCAATGTGATTGGTTTGGTTGTAGATTCCTCAGGAAGCGTCACTTCCACTGCACCAGTGCAGGTAGTCACTAGAGCTCAGGCTTTGCAGCAAAACCAAGAGACAAACCAGGGTAAGAACTCAGAGGCTAGTGAAACCGAGAGCATAACAAAGAAAAGGACTAGAGCATGGAAAGATAGTCGGGAAAGAATGAAAAGACAATGGGCTAAAAAGATGAGTGAACTTGAGGAAAGCATAAGAGAAACCAAAGCTAGGATAACTGAAATCACCTCTCAAATCCCCTCTCACAATACCCCGCCGCCACCCCTCCCATCTCCATCTGACCCACCACCTTCCCCACCACGTCATACGATTCCACCACCCCCTAGGGTAGGATCAGTATTAGCTGATCCCACTCCTGAAGACATAGACATGATGCTCAAAGCATATCAGGCCAAAATCCAAGAAGGGCCGAACGTCACGGATCATGCCAAGTGCTATCCTAGAGCTGACCTAGAGATAGAAAGAACCAAACTGTGCGCGAAAATGGTCGCATTGGCTCAGACTATGTTTGAAGCCAGTCGCCTTTTCAAGTACTCGGGCTCAGCCAAGACGCAATTACACTTGGATGGATTCCTAGAAAAGTTAGAGAGGATAATTGCAAGATCTGACAAGGAAGAAAAAAATCAGGAGAAAGGAAAAGCAAGCAAAAACCTGAGCCATTCCCCATCGGAAGTTTATGCAGCCAATTCCACTAAACCAGACAACTTCCCCTCCTTAGAAAGAATAGAAAGGCTAATTGCACAATCAGAAAAGGAACCTGTCCCTCAAAGAAAGGAAAGGGCAAGAGAACGGATAAGCCAGCCTCTTCAGGAAGCCCATGTGCCTCCTCAAGGAGCCTATCTTCCTCCCCAAAAGTCACAGGAGCGTTCCTCGAAAGCTTACGTACCTCCACAGGTAACCCACATTCCTTCCCAGAGAGTGTATGAGCCTGCTCGGAAGAGTAATAGAATAAGCAATCCTCCCCAAGAAGCTTGTGCTCCAGCTATCTATGAGAACGAGGAAAGAGCCAACGATAGAATAAGCCCTCCTCCCCAGGTAGCATATGTACCTAATTCTACAGAGCCAGACACTTCTTCTTCTATGAATCGGTTTGCACCAGACTTCCTACGAGAGATTCAAGAAGACAAATGGGAAAACGAAAGCGAGGTCGCCCCTCCTTTTGAACTTGTGGACGATGCACATGACCAATTCCCACAAGACATCCCATCCATTTACGGGGAACATGAGAGTACTCAATCTCACGAGAGATTGGACTTTGAATCTAATTCCATACAAGAGTTACCCCACTTCACAGGCCCATGGGAAGCAAAGTCCACATGTATGAGAGCACCCACAGTCATGGTAAGGAACGACGACTCAGTCATACCGAGGAACACGGAGGTAGTAACGAACACCAAGATGCAACGCGATATCACTTTGGAAGAGCTGCCTGAGGAGAGACCAAACGCGCGGAAATATGTAGCCAGTCGAGTAACTGAAGTTGCAAAACCTCATTCCCGGGTAGGATCCCATAGGACAGTGCCAGAAATTCCCTTGGATAAGATAGGAGATATGTGCGAAGGTGAAGAAGGGAACACCTATCTTCCCATTACCTACCAGGACTACACCACAAAGGCAATTTTGGACTCAGGTGCAGGAGTTGCAATTACCACTACCTCCTTATGGAAGCGTTGGGGCAAGCCAGCACTCAGGCCAACGAGAATGAAATTGCAAATGGCAGATGGTCACATAGAGAGACCCCTAGGATTGCTAGAAGGAATAACTCTCACCACTTGTGGTGTCGAGTTTGAACATACCTTTGCCATATGTGACTTCAGCAAAAATCATGCCTATGAGATGATTTTGGGAAGACCATTCATGCGACAGTTGCAAGTGGTACAGGATTGGGGGACCAATTCTTTGTACCTGCAGCACTTAGGTGTTACAACTAAAGTCAATCTCAAGGATTATTCTCATAGAGATGTCCCTCCTATCCAATGGAATCCCATCCATAGAGCCAAAGATGATACAGAATCGGTGCATTCCATGGGGTCTGGATCCTCATGGATGCATGAAGACACTCACTTATGGATGTGCAAGGTAGCAGTAGAGGAAGAGAAGAGAGAAAAGGCCAGAGAAATAGGTGCAAAAGAAACCCATAGATCGATCCAAGACCCAGCCTATGCACCTGTAGTTTTTCCAGACGAAGAATTTGAACCTCACGGTTGGGCAGAAATTTTAGCAACAATGGACGTAGCCATCAATGAAGAACAATGGACACCTCACTGTGATGAGGATGGCTATGATATTTCAGTCTTCTCCATAGAGCCAATCATGGGAGAGGCAGTTTTAGAAGAATGCGAACCTAGCCCTGATGCATTTGAGGATGCAAGTGACTCTGATCTAGAGTCAATCATTATGGACCCACCATTTGCATCAGATGAAGAATACTTCCATGAAGTAGAATTTCAACCTCAGAAGCATGGAGAGGTTACAAATGATGTAAGATTAGCAACACATATGACCTCGAAGGAAGAAGGAAAGAAACGAAGAAAGAAAGAAGTCTTACCAGAGGAGGAAGAATCTTTGTTTGAGGTCCCAGAAAATTTTAAGAAGTACGAGATAGATGACAGGAGAGTCATGATAAGAATGCCTAAACGAGAGGCACAATCAGGAGAGGCCTATGATAACAAAGAAATCACCAAGAAAATCGTAGTGGCCCTAGAAGAAGGAGAGGAGAGATGTACGTATATAGGCCATGACCTGACAGAAGAAGAAGAGTACGAATTGATTACCTTGCTAAGAGAATACAGAGATGTATTCGCTTGGAGTTACAAGGATTTGAAAGGTGTTGACCCTGACATATGCTCACACACCATCCCCATGACCTCAGATGCCACACCCTCTAAGCAAAAGCCTTATACATATAACGATAACTATGCTGCTAAGATCAAGGAAGAGATAGATAGACTGGTCGAAGCCGGATTTATCTATGAAATTGAGCACACTGAATGGGTATCCCCCATCGTAGTGGTGCCCAAGAAGAATGGCAAGCTGCGTGTGTGCATTAACTTGAAAAAGGTTAATGCAGCCACGATTCGAGATAACTATCCGCTTCCCATCACAGAACATCTCTTAGAAAGAGTGGCAGGCAAGGAAGTGTACAGCTTCCTTGATGGATTTTCGGGCTACAATCAAGTGGCCATAGCTCCAGAGGATCAGCATAAGACAGCCTTTGCCACGGAATGGGGCATTTTTGCTTTTAGAGTAATGCCATTTGGGCTTACCAATGCACCAGCCACCTTCCAGAGGCTGATGTGCCATGTGTTTAAGGAGTTCCTGAGGAAGAGTTTAGAAGTCTATGTTGATGATCTTTGTGCTCATTCCAATGTTAGACAAACTCATATTCCTGAACTCAGACAAATCTTTGACAAATGTAGAGAATATCAAGTCTGCCTGAACCCAGAAAAGTGCGTTTTTATGGTCAGGCAAGGTAAGATTCTCGGACACATAGTGTCAAAGAATGGCATATCTACCGACGAAGAAAAAGTGAGAGCCATAGCAGAGCTACCTAGGCCAAAGAATGTCAAGGAAGTACAAGCTTTCATGGGGCATTGTGGTTATTATCGACGATTTATACACATGTATGCTGTCATTGCAAAGCCCATGTACGGACTTCTGACAAACTTTGAGTGGACGGATGAATGTGAGGATTCCTTCCAGGAGCTTAAACGAAGATTATGTTCAGCACCAATCCTGACCACACCAGATTGGAATAAGCCATTCCATGTTCACGTGGATGCATCCAATTATGCTATTGGATGTGTACTTGCACAACCTACTGGTGAAGGTAATATGGACCTTCCAATTGCCTATGCCAGTAGACAATTGAATGCGGCTGAACGAAATTATACCACTACTGAACGAGAAGGATTAGGCATGGTATATGCAGTTAAAAAGTTTAGATATTATTTGCTTGCAAATAAGTTTAAATTTTTTACGGACCATCAGGCATTGTTGTACTTAGTAAACAAGCCATGCAATACAGGTAGATTAGTAAGATGGTTTCTCTTACTAATGGAATATGACTTTGAGGTTGTGGTAAGAAAAGGTAGGACTCACTTGAGAGCAGATCATCTCTCTAGGCTCACATCAGGAGAAGCCCCACAAGGAGTGTCAGATGACCTTCCTGATGCTTACTTGTTTAATTTGGAAGTGGTGCCGCAGTGGGCCAAGCCATTGGTACTAGTATTGACATACGGGCCTAACCATCCTGTGGTAAATACACGGAACAGAGAGGTTGTAAAAGCCCAAAAATACCACATCATGGCAGGAAGCATGTACAAGCACACAGATCAAGGGATCTTGGCTTGTTGCGTAGAAGAGGATGAGTACGCTAAATGGTTGCAATTAGCACATGTAGGTGCACTAGAGCAACACCATTCAAAACAACGAACTTTACAGACTCTAAAGAGATTCGGAGTGCACTGGCCAACCATGGAAGCGGATGTCCAAAAGTTGTGCAAGGAATGCCCAATCTGTTGCACTAAACCACCTGTGGAACATGCCACTCTCTATCAAGTATCCATTGTGCCAGATTGGAGCGAACCACTAGTATCATTCCTGAGGACAAACACATTCCCTCCAGACATGACTCTAGCTAGAAAAAGGAGTTTGGAACAAGAAGCCCAGGATTATTCACTCATAGGTGATAATCTATATAAGCGCGGTAAAGATGGTTACCTGAGATTATGTGTCCATGAGAGTGAATATCTTAAGATCTTAGAAACTGCTCACCAAGGTGTAGCAGGAGGACACTTTGGACCAGATCGGGTGATCAAGGCAATATTGTTTGCGGGCTTCTGGTGGCCCACCCTTCACATGGATGCACATACCTATGTGAAACGGTGTGATATCTGTCAGAGGACTCAGTATCCTATACGCAAAGATGAGATGCCACTGAAACCTATGATGGGTGGACGTGCATTCTCTAAGTGGGGAATAGACTTCGTAGGTCCTATTAATCCCCCAGCTAAGGGTTCTCATGCGGAATACATCATTGTGGCAACAGATTATCTCACCAAGTGGGTAGAGGTAAAAGCTACAACCAAGAACGATGCTCAAACAACTGCCAAATTCTTGTTTGAGAATGTATTCACGAGATATGGGCTACCTATAGAGCTTGTAAGCGATAGAGGCACTCATTTCTTGAACGAAGTGATTGAAAATCTGCTCCAAGAATTCTTGGTAATACACAAGAAGTCTGCCCCTTATCACCCTCAAGCTAATGGACAAGCTGAGAGCACTAATAAGATTTTATGCAATGTATTGACGAAACTAGTGAACACTAAACGCTCTGATTGGGACAAACAGCTACACCATGCTGTTTGGGCATACCGAGTTGCCTATAAAACGGTACTCCAAGCCACCCCCTTCCAGATGGTTTTCGGCCAAAACGCTGTGCTACCCTTGGACTTCCTGATCCCCACATTGAGAGTAGCACAAGAGCACGAATGGACAGGTCATGAGCTCTCCTCTAGGATCTTTGACCTTGAACGATTAGGAGAAACAAGACTGAGAGCCGCTGCAGGGATATATGCAGCCAAGAAGAGACAGAAGGCATACTTTGATGCCCACGTGAAGGATAAAGGCTTGAAAACGGGAGATCTAGTCTTAGTCTATACACTGAAACAACACGCAAGGAAGCTAGAAAAGAGAGGCTACGGACCTATGATCATCAATAGGATCTCCACAAGTGGAGCAGTACAATTGGCCACATTAGAGGGTGATGTTCTCCCTAACTATATTAGCGGATGCAGAGTCAAGTTGTACCAGGAACCCCTCACGGAGGAAATGCTCAGCCGACTCAACACTGCTAAGAAACGCAAAGAGGAAGAAAAGAGAATTAGAGAAGAAGCTCAAGCAGAGGCTTTAGAACGCATCAGAAGGATGAAACTACGAAGGCAAGGTAGAGATCAGCCTGGAGCGAATGACTATGCAGACCAAGGATTTCCCATAGCCATGTGTGAAGTTGCAGGAACAAGCTCGAATAGAATAATTGATAGACGTCCTTTCATAACCATAGACATAGGACAAGGAAAGAGTACAAGGACCGTAAGAGCCTTGATTGACTCAGGTGCTGCCACTAGCGCTGTTAAGTTGTCTTACTGTCAAGAGTTACAGTTAACTGTCCATCCTGTGGAAGCATACCTCATAGGATTGGGAGGCGTGGAAACCCCTTGCATGGGCGAGGTGGAACTTCCCCTCTACATTCACGAGGAGGCAATGACCGTTAAAGTACTAGTGTGTCAAGATGAGGATCTCACTGAACCTCTCGTCTTGGGTCAGGATTGGATCTATGACCAAGCAGTCAATCTAAACCTAAGAAGTGGACTTCTCCAGGTTTGGGTCAATCATAGTCGAGTTACAGTAGAATTAGACAATGGAGCACTCAAGGAACTAGGAAAGGCACAGACTCCTGGTCCTTCCAGGGGTACACATGAAGATGACCATGCTGTTCTTGTCCAAAACTATGTGTTGCAGAGGAATGATATTTGCAAAAAAGGAGTCAGGAATGCAACGGAACTCCCTTCTTTTCCAAAGGCTAGAAGGAGGCTGCAACCCAAGGTGGATCAAAGGCAGAAGAAGCAGGGTACCACCTATGTCAGAGATCAAAAGTATCTGCGCAGCAGAACAGCCCAGAAAATAGACCAGGTATGGGTGCGGAAAGGCGAACGACCGGTTGCACCACCGTCAACTACAGGGGCAAAGCCTCTTATTAGCGACCAACAACGCAACGCTAATAAGAAGTCTTTCAGAAATTCTTCTGCTAAAGTAAAATCTATTTGGGTGCCCAAGAAGTCGATGAAGGCAAGCCCACAATCAAGACAAATTTGGGTGCCTAAGGCTTGCTTGATGGCACAAGTAGCTACGCTGAGGCCACAACTTAAACAGCATAACGCAGCGACGCATACTGCCAGATTTCACTCGTTCTCGACACTCATGTACACACCAAAACCCAAGAGCGTACATGTAATCAATTGTAAATGGGTCCCAAAAAGGCCTCATCAGCAAACCACGACACCGAGAAGGCTCTGTAGAGACTCTCCGAAACCGAAGGCAAAGCCCACTCACTGCATTTGGCAGCCTAGGGCCTGTAATAAACCCCCCGACCCCAATTTGTAAATCCATACCTACTTACTAACTGCAGTAGTCTCCTAGGACAACACAAGCACTAAATACACACACTGTCTTCATGCACTTACTAACCACTAACTCATCATCCACCTCATGTTAATGTTGTAACGGGGACAACAACGGATTTATTCTGTCCATTACGATGTTAACACTTGGTTCTATATTCTCACAGAACCAACCAGCGAACAGGGCCATGGCAGAAGCAGGTACTAGTTCTCAAGTCGGATCTGGTGCCCAGATTGTGGACATAGAAACACTTCTCCTTGAGCCACGTCTCACAGCAAGACCGCAAGAGCTTCAAGCAGTGCATGTGCTCCCCATTCAGGATCCTCCTCAAGGGCACACTTCTCAAGTAGGTAAGCATGTGCATTGGTTCAGTGATGTTGCTGGACCACTGGGCGATGGGACCTATTTCTGGGAAGCAGAATTGGAGTTCAATGGCAAATGGGGTCGATACCACTTTTTCGCACGCGAGTTTGAAAGCTACCAAAATGCCGAAGTCATGAGATCAGTTTGGGTCAAAGCAGGTGTGGAAAGTTATTTCAGGACTCACTTACCAAAGCCGGATTTTTTACGATGTTCTTATCTGATCAGTACCATCACACCAAGCAGAGCCAAGGGCGGCGACAGCACCTTTGTGCTGCCATCACTGCTGCCGGGTAATGAGCTTAAAAGATTCAAGTTGACCCTCAATCTGGTAAGAGAAGCATTGGGTATGTATGGCATGCACATCCCAACAGAAAAGGAAACCATGGTTCCAGGTCGAATGAAGCACAAAGATCTTAATAAGCTGAAGGACATGGTTGCGATGACACCTACCATTGCGCTTCACCTGCGAACCATCATGCAACATTTTGCTTTTCCCGCCCAAGAACGCTTCACAATGCCCCGGAAAAAAATATGGTTCAGTTTATATCTAGCAGAAACCGAAAGCCTGCCCATCAATGTACCACACTGGATCATAGATCAGATCCACCTAGCGCATCAAAGGTGGAACAAAAAACAGAAGAATGTGCTCCACGGGTGTTGTGCTTTGACCAGAATAATCTATAGATGCTTGGCTTATGACGTGCCTGTTCAGCGGGCACTCGTATGGTCCCGAGTCCAAGAATTCCAGAGAAGACTATCAGCAGCAGGTCCCCCATCAAAGAAGATGAGGGGGGGAGTCCAACTACCCTGTGCTCAACCAAGGGGAGCTACCGCTACACCAGAAATCACTCCTCCCCAGACACGACGAGTTAGGCCATTCACAATCCGGTTACCAAGACCAAGCACAGAGGGGCCTAATCTGGTGTTTCCACCCATTCCATCCGATTTGGAATTTCCGCAGGGATTTACTCTTGAGGACCTCACGGATGAAGAAATTGCCAGATTAATCTATGACTCTAACCTCGAAGCCGAAGCAGCGCGAGCTCAGGAACCGCGACCCCAAACAACATCGGCCCCCACCCAACCACAAACTGTAGAAGTTGATGTAGATGAACAAGAGGCAGGAGGAGATGAAGAAGAGGCCGACGAAGAACAACATCAAGAATATGACGAACTCTCCGAGTTAGCAAGTGCCCCAGCATATTCGGCACAAATCAAGAGACTATATCGAACCATGCGATTGGTTCAGGAACAACATCAGATGTCTCTAGAACAGGGCAAAAGACTCATGAACGACTTGCTAGCTGAGGAAGGTGTGGACGAGTTGTTCATTGAGTCCATGAACCTTCATGCCGACGCTGTAGGACTGGACGAGGCCATTCATGAGGCAATGGCCTACATCCACAGGTTTGAAAAAAGAGTTCCCGTTCGTCCCAGGAGGTCCGGGAAGCAAATTCACATCAATACATCAGCACCAGGCGAGGCAGCGCAAGAATATCAGGAAGCACCGTTGTCACCCCCATCCCCACCTCACACTACACAATTCACTCCACCACAGGACACTAACACTACCACATCCACTACCACTACCGTGGTCATGGGCATCCCACTCTCTCCGGGAATCCAATACGGGGGAGTCACCATGCCCACCTTCACCACCCTGTTCACCGATGTCGCATCCACTCCACCAACGATTCCCATCTACACCGTCACTCAAACAGTGGACACGATGGAAACATCACCTGCCACAGCACCGCTCCCTCCCCCTATGCCACCTTCATCACCCATACCCCCTCCACCCACATCTCCACGTACATCCACATCATTCACCTCTCCCATTCCCGCCCCCATTCCCCCTGCATCTTCACCCTTCCCAGCATTATTTAATGTAAATAACATATTCTTAGCATTAAACCAATGTGTATACCAGCTCCAGCATGAGTACAAAGCTCTGGACAACCGATATCAGAATCTGGAAACGCACCATCAAAACTTACAAAGACAATTTCTCATTCTACAAACAGAAAATGCAGAACTGAATCAACGCTACACGACGCTTGAGCAGGCTCACCAAACCTTATTGGCGGCACCCCAACCATCGACAGAATCAGGTGCCAAACAACTAGAAGCTTTGCTCGAGGTATACCAAGCCGATAATCTCAAAGTCCGGCGTAACCTGGCACTTCTCAGAAAACACATGGCGGCCGCCCTAGAAGAAAACAAGAGGCTGCAGCAGCAAAATGAAGCAAATCTAGAAGCAGCAATGGAAGGCTCTCCACACGAAATTGATCCAGAGCAGTTTAAAGCTGTGCCCTCAGAGACAATGAAGACCATCTTGGACAGCTATGCAGATCTATTAGAAGCTCATGATGACTTGGAAAGGGAACGTGATGCGCTGCGCAATCAACTCCAAGAGCAACAGACAACACCCAAAGTCACAGAAACGACCACGACTTCAGAGGAAGTCAATCCCAGAAATTAGGAGTTTCTAGTAAACCTAGGGTGCTAATGAACAAGCGTTGTTACACCTGTGGTGGTGATCATATGGCAAATGTGTGCCCCAATGCACCACAACCACAAGCCAACCCTAGTGGCCAATATTGTACAATTGAGAGAAGATACACGAATCATACGGCTCAGGACTGCCCATACAACAAACAAACCGTGAGACAGAACTATCCGCAAGCATACCCGCAGCCAGGTAGGTATCAAGGCCAATACAATGCTCAGCCCCATTACTATAGGCCTCCTCAGAACTACCCATACCAGGCTCAACAGAGACCTCAACCTGTCTTAGCTCAGCAGCCACCCCCACCAGCGAATGTCATCTCAGTCAAATACGCTGCTGCAGAAGAGAACCTAAGTAGGGCCTTAGTGCCTTCTTCACCTTTGATCACAGAGAGTGACCCACACTCAAACAGTTTTGACTCTACGCATGTCGATAGTCCACCCGCATATTACACAGAGTCACCAGAACACGTGGAGACATATCATTACGATAGTCCACCAGTGGAACCTAGTTGGGAGCCCGACTATGCTAATGTGATGTACACAAACCCAAATCCACGACCCCAATTAAGACAACAGAGACCACAGGGCCCTAGAGGACCATGCTTTAGGTGCCAAGGAGATCATTTCATAAAGGATTGTCCACATCCCCCGATAGCAGGACAATCACAGTACTATAACATACAAGGCTTTTGTGCCGATTGTGGCAAAGAGCACATAATCAAAGATTGCCCCAAGAATCCAGTAAATGCTACAAGTGTGACACCGATCAATGTGATAGGTATTGTAAACAACGCAGATGGATCCAACCCTACATACGTGCCTATCCAAGCTATAACAAGAGCCCAGGTGCTCTTACAGAAACAACAGCTTAATCAAGAGAAAGTAGCCGGAAGTAGTGAAGTTGCAGAATCTAGTAGTAAAAAGACGAAATCTTGGAAAGATTATAGAGAAAGAATAAAGAGAAAATGGAGTAAAAAGATAACTGAATTGGAAGGAAGTTTGAAGGAATCTAGAGCCAAAATCCAAGAATTGACTTCACAAGAATTGAATCAAGAGAATCCAGCCCAGAAATCAGGATCAGTTTTAGCGGAACCCATACCAGAAAATCTAGACATGATGTTTCGTGCATATCAAGCTAGATTAAGAGAGGGACCCCAGGTAGCTGAAATGAGTAAGAACTACCCTCGAGCTGATCTAGAAATTGAGAGAACTAAACTTTGCATGAAGATGGTAGAACTAGCACAAGCTTTGTTCGAAGCCTCTAGATATCTTAATTGGAATAACATGGCAAAACCTGAATTACATTTTCAAGGACTAATGGAGAGGTTAGAATACTTGATAGAAAGCAAAGAGAAAAAGGATCAACCTAGGAACCCTATTGTCCCAGAGACACAGGAAAGGAATGCACCATCCCTGTCTCAAGTACCCAACTCAGAAAGTCAAGACAACCTGTCCTCCATACATAGGTACTCACATGAATTTTTGAGAGAAATCCAAGAAGAGAAATGGAGAAAGGAACAAGGAACCCATCCTCCTATTCAAGAAATAGACGACTTGCAAGAACAGTTTCCCCAAGACATTCCCTCTATATACGATGATGTAGAGGAAGAACAACTGAGTGAACATACAGGATTTGAATCTAATTCTTTACAAGAATTACCTCAGTTCACAGGACCTTGGGAAGCAAAGTCTATTAGTATGAGAGCACCCACGATAATAGTGAGGAATGAAGAATCAGTAATCCCTAGAAACACGGAAGTGATCAAGAATACTAAAGTACAGTGTAATCTCACTCTAGAGGAGTTGTTAAAGGTAAAACCAGAATTGTGGAAACATGTAGTAAATCAATTCCCCGAGCTTGCTACTACTCCCTCACAAATAGGATCACAAAATAAGGTACCAGAAATACCCGTAGAAAAGATTGGAGATGTGAGCGAAGGAGAGGAAGGTAACACTTATCTTCCGATAACCCATCAGGGCTACACCACGAAAGCTATCTTAGATTCAGGAGCCGGAGTAGCCATAGCTACCACCGCTTTATGGAAACGTTGGGGTAAGCCAGCACTAAGACCCACCAGGATGAAGCTACAAATGGCTGATGGACACATAGAAAAACCATTGGGCTTACTAGAAGGCATATCTCTCACCACTTGTGGTGTAGAATTTGAGCATACTTTCGCCATTTGTGACTTTGCAAAAAATCATGCTTATGAGATGATATTGGGACGACCATTCATGCGTCAGTTGCAAATTGTACAAGATTGGGGAACTAATTCTTTGTACTTGCAACATTTAGGAGTGACTACCAAAGTCAATCTTAAAGACTATTCACATAGAGACGTACCCCCAATACAATGGAATACCATCCATAAGACACCAGTAGAAACAGAATCCGTGCACTCATTAGAATCAGATCCTTCTTGGTTGCATGAGGATACCCATTTATGGATGTGTAAAGTATCCAAACAAGAGGAAGAAAGGTTAGAAGCCAGGACCTTAGGTGCAGAACAACATCCACGAACCCTACAATAAGCAGTGCCAAGACTGGTTGAATTACCCCTATTTTAAGCCACCCATTGAGTTACCAACTATTGGCTACATGATGGCTACAATTCGCCACTGGCTCCCTAGATTAAAGCATATGGATGATATAGCGGCGCATATGACTGTCAAAATCTTTGACATGATGCAAATGATTTTTAAAGTCTTCCGACGCGTCAAGGCACCACATGTCAACACCCCGGGCTTTGAGCATGGCAATTTCGATCTGGTATATGATATGAGTACGACGCCATCGCTCCGGGTGTGTTATGCCTGGCACTGCAGAATAAAGTACCTACCGGCGTGCTACAAGCAGACATTCGAAGAGATGTTCACAACCGGTTTCTGGGAATACCACTCTGAAGTATTCATCAGCAGGCCGACTCACTTATTGCAATTATTTGCCTGTGAACAGTTGGTGTATTCCACGCATTACAGACTCCCACCTTCAGATGAACCACAACCAGTTAATTGGGAGAAGCTCGAGGCAGACCTAGCCCGAGGCATTCGAGTATCTGAGCACACCCTCGCTCACGACCTCCTACAAAACTACATCCGACAGACCGCACAACAAGGTTCTGTCAGGGACGACAGAAGCGAGAGGGAGGGGGGTGTTGGAAGCAGCAAGAGGCACAAACGCCATGGAAGCATGTAACGACGGAGCAGGGAGCCAGTCGGATCAATTTCTCAAACAAATATGTTTTTTATCACTTTTCAAAACATTCAACAGTGATTTTTATCACTAATTGTAACATATGTAACATAGAAAATCTCATTTTGTAATCCATAGCTCCATTTTGTGCAAGCCGAGGAGTCCTCGAGCTTGAGGAGCTTAGGTAGAATGCGCGTACCAATTTTTGTTATTTTTAGATACCGTTTACCCTTCCAAATAGCATCTAGGACCTAATTTTTAACTATGCCGGTCACTAGATGTGAAACCGGTCAAAACTAGTCTAGAAACTATAAAAAGAGCTAGAGAGCTCATTTTTGAGGCTAGCTAGTGGTAGCTTGTTTGAGTAGAGAAGAGCTTAGAGCTATTTTGAACTTGTAAGAGTGTTCTTGAGTAATAGAATTGATTTCTCACCTTCCATTGTGTCTTGCTTGTCTCTTCGTAGTGTGTGTGTATGTGTGTGTGCATCTTTGTGCTTCTCACCTTCACTCTCACTTCATCTCACGTTCACGATCTTCATATCACTCCTATCTCTTCCGCGGATTGACAATTAAGGAGGTGAAGCTTCTTAACGTGGTACTTACCATTGTGCTAGAGCAACACCTTCCCTATGCTCAACCTCACAACTAGAAGTGGACACACTAGGGTGCTTCTTTCTCAACCAAGATTTGCATGATCTACCAAGCATGAAGCAAAAACCACTTGTGGACACACAATTATCATAACAACCTGCCCAGTGAGAGTAAAAAAAATCATGTAAATATGGCGGTAGTGATCCTTCCTTGGGATAAAACAATCCAAGTACCTGGGTACCACTCAAGTAGGGAAAGATGCACTTAACCATTTGCCAATGCTTAACACTTAGGCAATGCATAAACCTACTCATATGTGAGACAACAAACTGAATATCAGGTTGAGCTTTGCATAAGTAAATCAAGCATCCAATAGCCTACTAATGGAGAACAACATCAAATATATGTCCAACATCATGAAGACTCAACCGTAAACCTGTTTCCATAGGAGTGAAAATAGTTTTGCAATCTCCAAGGCCAAAACATTGCAATAATGTGTCAATATATTTTGTTTGACGCAAAGCTATTCCACCATCAACTCGCATAAACAGAATGCCCAAATAATGATGCAAATTCTGAAATCTTAAATCTCAAATGAGGCATGAAAATCAGCCTTAAAATCAGCAATATGCTTCTCATTAGGACAATGTAAGATGCGTGCGCCTCCTGATGACGCCCTTCATTTTGAATAGTCTTGTCTCCTCCTTCACGTACTTCGATGAAGATGTACGCCGGCTAAAATCCAGGAGATCACTCACGGAGAACAACCTTAGATATGCCGCCCAGCCGCGTGGTCCTACTAAATAACACCTCTCCCTTTCTAAACCCAAAATGGGTCAATGGTCAAGGCTCCTTTCATGAGTGCCACTTGGCACTCATGTGAGTATCTTACTCTATATGAATAAGAGGAGGGTCTTACTTCTAAGTCCTATTCATATAGGATACTCCATGTGACATTTCCTTCCCCTTACTTCCATTTTGTCCTCAAAATGGTAGTGGAAGGTCTAATAGAAAGAGAGAAATAATAGTATCACCACTCCCACTATATCCTCATGAATAGAAATTCATGATCCTGTCTCCGTGTTGTTTCCCCATATCCTTCCCCTTAAGAAAACTCTTGGGAAGGTAAGCTGAAACTGGGAAACCGTCTCTGTAGGGTGCTAACCCGCTCCCATGTGGCACTATCTTCTGAACTATCTTTCCACTTTACTAGACACTCTTTATACAAGTGACTCCTCGTCCGTTTCTCTCGAGTGCGTAGTATGCTCTTTGGCTCATGTGGAATAGATTGAACAGAAATAGGCTCTACTACCTCACTATCTGGAATGAGGTTGTCAGATTCACCCAGCCTTTTCTTAAGCCGGCTAACATGAAAAACTGGATGGATTTGACTATTCTCTGGAAGTTGGAGCTGGTAAGCCATGTTTCCTATTCTCTTAAGTATTCGGAAAGGTCCACAATACCTAGGAGATAATTTTGGACAAGGTCCCGTCTTCATGGTTTCAGACCTAGATGAAACTCTAAGATAGACTTGCTCTCCTACCTCAAAGTTGATATCTCTTCTTTGAGGGTCAGCATAGGCTCTAGCCCTATCCTGAGCTTTCCTAATGCTGTCCTTAGCAAGTCTAAGCATATCATTCATTTCTTCCAAGAAGTCCTTTGCAGCTTGAACTTTTTCATTCTGCAAGCCAACTGCATAAGGAGCCCTTGGCTGAAACCCATACATAAGCATAAATGGACTATGCCCAGTGGAAGAGTGCTTGGCACTATTATATGCAAACTCTACTATAGGTAAGTACTCCTCCCAATTAGTTTGCCTTTCATTCACATATGCTCGAAGCATATCCTCTAGGATTTGGTTAACCCTTTCTGTTTGCCCATCCGACTGTGGATGCTCGGCCGTACTCATGCTAAGCTTTGTATCCAGCCTTTTGAAGACCGCTCTCCAAAAGTGGCTAGTAAACTTCCTATCCCGATCAGAAACTATGTCTAAAGGAAGACCATATAACCGGTATAGGTTCTCAACAAAGAGTCGAGCCAACTCAGGTGTCTTCACTGTAGTACGTGTTGGAATAAACCTAGCCATTTTGGTTAACCTATCCACAATTACCCAGACCGAGTCGTGCCCTCTCTGTGTCTTAGGTAATCCGACTATAAAGTCCATGGAGATACTCTCCCACTTCCCATTGGGAATATCCAATGGGTGGAGTAGCCCTCCAATCCTCAACCTCTCAGCTTTGTTGACCTGGCATTTATTGCACTTAAGTACATACTCTAGGACGTCCTTATGAAGTCCAGGCCAATAAAACTGCCTCTTAACAAGATCATAAGTCTTGTTAACTCCTGGGTGTCCCGCACTAGGTGTGTCATGACACTCATATAAAATATGCCGTCTCATCTTGGTATCTCTAGGGACACACACCTTACCTTTATATAACAGATATCCATCTTGGACACTGTAATTCTTCCACTTGAATCCTTCTTGAGTACCCGTCGATACTCCATCCTCATTGGAAACCCGTATAACACGATCCCCATTCTCTATGGCTTCCCAAATCTCGGAATATGCAGGATCAAGCCTACATTTCCCTCTAAGAGACTCAAGTAGCTCACTAGTGATCTAAGTAAAACTCAGTCCATTGAGCATAGGCATGCGGCTAAGTGAATCAGCCACCACATTAAACTTTCCCTTCCTATACCTAAGCTCATAATCAAACTCTTGAAGGGTCTCTGCCCATCGGGCCTTACGACCTTTTAGGTCTGTTTGATTAGAGAGCCACTTAATGCTCTCTTGATCAAACACTATCGTAACTTTGGCACCATATAAATAATGACGCCACTTCTTCAAAGCATGGACTATTGCATACAACTCCTTCTCATAGACGGAGTAATTCTTTTGAGCCGGTTCTAGTTTCTTGCTCTCAAAAGCTAATGGTCGACCATCCTGTACTAAAACCGCTCCTATAGCAAAATCACTCGCGTCAGTCTCAACCACAAATGGTTTATTGGGATCTGCTATATGTAAAAGTGGAGCTGTAGCAATTGCTACCTTCAACTTTTCCATACTTTGCTTCTGTTCGTCTCCCCAATGAAAGGCTTTCCCTTTCCCTTTAAGCTGTTCCGTCATCGGGACATCAATTTTGGCATAGTTCTTAATGAATCTTCGATAGAAACCTGATAAACCTAGGAAGATCTGCAGCTCCTCCAGGTTCCGTGGATGTGGCCATTCCATAATAGCCCTTACTTTTTCAGGATCCATCTGGATTCCATCCTAGGAGACTATATGCCCAAGATATCTAACCTCTTTCTTGAAAAATTCACACTTTGACTCCTTAGCAAAGAGCGAATTTTCCCTTAGCACTTGAAATACTTTTCTCAAGTGTTCCAAGTGTTCCTGTTCTGATGCACTATAGATCAGAATGTCATCTAAAAAGTCTACTACAAAGTGTCCTAGATAAGGCCGTAAAACACTATTCATGAGTTTCATGAAAGTGGCAGGAGCATTGGTGAGACGAAAAGGCATCACCAAAAACTCATAGTGCCCATATCTAGTCCTAAATGCAGTCTTAGGGACATCCTCTGCCCTAATCCTGATCTGATGATATCCTGATCTAAGGTCAAGCTTGGTAAAATACCTAGCTTGATGTAACTGATCAAATAGATCTTCCAACCTAGGCATTGGAAATCTATTTTTAATAGTTACCTTATTAAGTGCTCTATAATCTATACATAGTCTCATAGAGCCATCTTTCTTTTTAACTAGGAGCATTGGCGATGCCCATGGTGAGTTACTAGGTTTGATGAAGCCTTTATCTAAATAATCCTGCAATTGCTTCTCAACCTCCTCATGCTGAGAAACACTAAGCCTATAAGGTGGTCTACAAATAGGATTAGTGTTAATAACAACCTCTATGGCATGGTCAATGTCCCCTCTCTCAGGTGGTAGCCCTCTAGGTAAGTCAGTGGGAAAAACATCTCTGTACTCAAACATAAGATCCTTAAAACTTTTAACTACACACTCTTGCAAAAAAGAATAGTAGAAAGTCCTGTTCATATTTACATTCAAAGCATGAAAATATACATCAGATGAGCTGTCTATACAATGCTCCATATCATGACTATACAATAAAAACATATCCTGTACATGCTATGAACAACAGAGACTATACAACTCTAATGATGAGATGAGAGGTGCACTAGGTACATCTCTCTCTCCCTGAATATAAACTTTACTTCCATTCTTTTCAAACTCAAGTGTGTTATTTTGATAGCTGCGTTTAAGTGTATCTCCCAACCCCCATAGCCACTCTCTTCCTAAGACTAGATCTGTCCTCTCCATGTTCATAATTTGGAAGTCCATATGATCTGTATAATCCTGCATCTTGACTTCCAAATTGGATACCATAGTATCCCATATTCTTTTATCTTGCCCTTACATCATAGATACAATGTATTTATGTGCACTAGGCTGCTAGGGAATCTTCAATTTCTTGACCAAAGCATAGTTTATGAAGTTATGAGTGGCAGAGTCATCTATCATGACTCGCACCCTAGTCCCGTATACACTACCATGTAGCTTGACCAAGTCATGTGGTCCAAACTGCGGTGACCACAATGACTGAGTCAAACAACACGTGTGCTCTATATCCTCGTGCATCACCTCCACTCCCTTGCAGCTAGAGCTGCCATGAATGAGAAGGGTCTGCACTAGGTGGACCGCCTTTTTGCCCCTTTCAAGAGCTGTACTAGACTCTGGTCCTTTCTTCTTTTCTTCCCCCTTCTTGAGTGGACAGTTCCACTGCGAATGACTAGGGGATAGGCACCTAAAACACAGGTTCTCTCTTTTGGCCTTCTCAAACTGATCTGTGGATAGCTTAGGCCCTTGTGATCTTTGTTTTTTAATAAAAACCTTGTTTTTCCCAAAAGGCAACTTTTTCTTAAATTTAGTGGTGCTAAGAGGTTTAAGGGGTTGATCCGTCTCCATAGGAGTATACTGAGGACGGTTATGGTCCTCATATATTTGTGCATATTTGATCGCCTCCTCAAACGTCTTAGGCGCATTCCTCCTGACTTCCCTCTTTATGGCTTTATCCAAGCCCCTAACAAACCCTCTGGTCTTCTGAAAATCATCTAGACCCTTAAGCTTCAAAGTGATCTCTCTATAGTGGGATAGATAGACTGAAAGAGGCCTGCCTCTTTGAGTAATCCTATCCCACTCATCCCAATTCCTCTCCTCTTCATTTTCAGGAAGAAACTCTTTTAGGAAAAGAGTCTCAAACTGAGTCCAGTCACTAGGGATAGAGTTCGCCTCCTTAAGACTCATCCACCACTTATAAGCACGTGGGCCGAGGGAAAGACTCGCCTCTAGCACACGATACTCAGGTGGGGTGCCCTTCAATTGATGCAAATCATGCCACTTTTGTAAAAAAGTGTAGATTGCATCCTTATTCCTGTCTCGGTCATCCCCCGTGAAGGTAGGTGGCTTCAAGTCTTTCAGGAGGGGAGCTTCCCTAGAGCTCTCTCCTTTATGTTTACTAGGAAGAGAAGTCTCTTTCCTAGTAATCTCTAGAGGAATGGTAGGAGTCTCTCTTTCCTTCCTAGCTAGGAAAGAGGTGACACTAGTCTCAAGGGAGATCATTTGAGACTTAAGCTGCTGTATAAGAGATGTAATGCTACCCAAATCTTTCTCTAACTTAAGGGTTTGTTCTTTCAAATCAATGAATTGGTCATGAGTGACAAATTCATCTATAAGCTCTTCATAAGTATACTCTTGCTGTGAAGGCTCATTTTCTTCTACATTCTCTTCTATTTCTTGTCCTAACTCTACTTCTTCCATCCTAGCATCTGGATCCTCTAGTTGCTCCCTAGGTGGAGAAGTGGTCTCAACTACTTGTTTGCCTTTAGTTTCCATGTTTAAGTACCCTTCCCCCGTTTGCTAACTAGAGAGTATGAAAATGAATGGAAGTAGAGTTTAAATATGCAAGAAGAAGAGAAATATAACACAAGAGCACTTCCCTGATACAAAGTAGAGTTGCGGAAGCGTAATCCAAGTGGTCTTTGATGCTTCAAGCCGCTGATTTTGATTCCTCGCCAGTCCCAAAAGAAAATTGGAAATGTCCGCTTTGTCCGGGGAGGTTCTAGACACCATAAACCATCCAAAATAACACCAAAAGTGCGTAGGAAAAACCCCAAACGGGCAAACTGAGTGTAACTGAACAATTTCAGAGATTTTCCAATCCTCACCAGTCCACAAATTGTTGCCCAGCACCTGCACTTCAAGAATTTGAGACTATCCCAAATGAAAAAATTGGATTTGGAGTCCGGATGATGAAAAACTAGGCCCGGGAGTGGCCGCCTAGTTCCTGCTGAAGCGCTGCAGAGAGATTTTGATGGGGCAAATCTCGTCCAAATCCAACACCGATGGTCTCTGAGCGAAGCTTGGAAATGTAGCTTCGAAACGTGACCAAGATTTGCGAAATCCGATATGGTATGAAGAAGATATGGTGCGGAGAAGTCGGGTATGTCACCGATAGGAGGTAAAATGGTAACCTTCTTGAAGTAGAGACTTTGAAGAGCTCCAAACTGAAGGACTGAAGCTTTTCAATGAAAACCCAAAACCCTTAACCCTTCTCCACAGCCCGTAATACATACATACATCATGTTTTTCCAAAAAACTTGGCTTATAGTATCACCTTTCCATTCCAAAATTCCATAAAAACTTCAAATATTACCTCCCTGCTCAGTTTGAACTCGTTATCAAGAAGGAAAAATTCTTGGGCTGTCGATGAAGAGTAGCTTTATCCCACATAGACACCGACGCGCGCTCAGATTGGCATATATATAATAGGCTCCTTCCATACTTCACACATCTTGGAGGGAGGGTAGAGGGAGAGCTCTTGAGCCCCTTGGTCCACAATGTGGGCGCGCGCAGCGGCAGTTCTGTGCTCCTTCGTGGGCGGTCCCGTCGGCAGTTATGCCTCAATCCGTACGCTGACCTGCTCCGATACCATCTGTAAGATGCGTGCACCTCCTGATGACGCCCTTCATTTTGAATAGTCTTGTCTCCTCCTTCACGTACTTCGATGAAGATGTACGCCGGCTAAAATCCAGGAGATCACTCACGGAGAACAACCTTAGATATGCCGCCCAGCCGCGTGGTCCTACTAAATAACATCTCTCTCTTTCTAAACCCAAAATGGGTCAATGGTCAAGGCTCCTTTCATGAGTGCCACTTGGCACTCATGTGAGTATCTTACTCTATATGAATAAGAGGAGGGTCTTACTTCTAAGTCCTATTCATATAGGATACTCCATGTGACAGACAAGTGAGCAGCACGTCATCAACAACCATGATTAGAAGCACATCATTTGCACACTTAAAATATAAGGTGCTCTTAGTTGGAATATTCTCAAAACCATTTGCAATCAAGTAGGCATGTATCTTTTCATATCAAGCACGTGATGCTTGCTTCAAAACCATATAATGCCTTTTTCAACCTGCACACTTTGTTTTCATGACCTTTCAACACAAAACCACAGGACTGAAAAACCTACACTTCTTCATGTAATTCACCATTCATAATAGAGTTTTAATGTCCAACTGATGTACATTCCAACCATGATGGGTTGCAAGTGCACTGATGCAATGAACGGTACTCATTCGACATGTGGGTGCAAAGGGCTCATCAAAATCAATGCCTCTTTCTTGAGCATAACCTTTGTCAACGAGCCTAGCTTTGTACCTATCAAGTGTTCCATCAAGTTTACATTTTAGCTTGTATACCCATTTAGTGCCCATGGCCTCTTTGCTAGGAGACAAATCACATAAATACCAAGTACCATTCTTCACAATAGCATCATATTTTGATTGCATAACAGCCATCCATTTTTTTGCATTTTGTGCTTTATCAAAAGAAACAAGCTCATTCTCATCACAAAGACTAGAGTCAACCATAGTTAAGTAATCAGATGCAAAAGAAACACTATGAGAGCGTTGAGGGTTCTGAGGTTCAACACAACATCAAATTAAAGAACAAACAGAAATACTTGTTTTCCTATTGGCACTGCTCTACATACGCAGAGATTTCCACTGAAAATTGCATTTACTTATCCATCAAAATTTCACCGAAATGTTTCATCCCGGTGCCTTCTATTGTGTCAGATTTACTCTGTCACTTGTTCAGATACCGCCTTCCAAGATTTCTAGCTTCTTACACACTCACAGTCATATGAATTACGTTGCGCCTCTGTGTAGACTACTTGAATCTCTCATTAAACTTAATAGAGAAGATTTGAAGAAATACAGAGAAGAACTACTGTTTTGGAAAACGTCTGCAGTTCATTTCCTTGGTAAACATAAGTATCGCGAATACATATTTTTTTCATGTATAAGAACTTCATAGATTTCATACTGGAGCATTCATCACAAAGTTACATCAGATACGAAAGTCATAGTCATTTCTGTGAAGACAGACTTTCTCCGGTCCTCCCAAAGCCTTGTCAGAAGAACTTCTTCTTTTCCACTGTAGTGACGTTGCTTCCTCTCATCAAGTCTGCTTCTCTTCTCAAGACTTCTACCTTATTCTTGCGGTGGTTGCTCTCTCTCTTCCCGTGACTTCTTTCTCCTTACAGTTTTTCACGAACTCCTTTCTTGTAACTTCCCCCTTTACTTGCAACGTGTCCTTTTTAATCTCATCGTAGCCGTCTTTTTCTTTTTCTTTCTATTTTAGTTTATCAGATCTCCGTGCCTTCAACACTTGGCACAGCCCGGTGGGTAATTTTGTCAAAAATTAGACTCGAATTTGACAATCCCTTGATCATATAAGATTATCTCCCGTGACTGTTTGGAAATCTGCTCTTCTTCTGCCCTAATCTTCTCATTCTGCAAATTATCAACATCTTCCACTGCACCATCGTGCTTTTCTCGAAAATCTGCATCAAATATTTCCACCTTTTCTTCTAATTTCCTTTTCAACAATTGTTCCCGCAATTCTGCAATTATCTGTATCTGCTCCTCGATCTGCCTCTCTTGCTTTGAAATTATACCTACTAAATCTTTTTCATGTTTTGAAACAAAACATGTCTGCACCTGTTCATATTGAAACTTAAACATACCGAGCCACCGATTTTGAAAAACATTCCAAATATCCTGAACATATTTATTCAGTTGTTGCTTCAATAAGCTTATATCCAACTTCGTCATCAACGTAGCCTCTAACTCCAGATCTTGCTCTTTTAATATCTGCTTCTCTAATTCCTGCAAGACTTGTAATCGCGATTGAATAACTACCTGTTCCGTCTGCAAAGTAGCATTTAACACTGAAAAATCCGTCATTTCTTTTTGAATCTGTGCTTGCAAATACTTCTACCATTCTTCATAATCATGCATAGACTTCTTCGCACTTGACAATTCTATCGCATATTGCAACTTATCATTCTGCAATTCCTCCAACATACATACCTTTTTATGCAATGCTTCCTGAAGTTTGTTAGTCTTCTCCTGCAAAGACTGATAATCATTCTCATTAATAAATACTTTTTTCTGTTCATGCCGAAACAATTTTTCCTCTTGAAAAACTAAAAAGTCCGAAACTTCCTGCAACCTCTTCTTCATGCCAAGCACATCATAATCTAAAGTATTAACATCCTTCAAAATTTTTTCATCCACTGCTTGTGATTGTTCCTCCACTCTTCTTTTTCTAGACAATCTAAAAACAGTTCCGAATGCTTTTGGATGCTCTACACTATCTTGCTCCTGCAACAAAATATCTTCCTATATTCCTGTATCTCGTATATCAGGTTGAATAATCTGACTAGCCGATTCCTTCTCTTGTCCAATATAACTAGCACAAAGAAGATCTTCAGACGTCTCTGAAGGTCTATCCATTACCTCTTTTGCTTCTAACTGGTCTTGCTCTCGACTCATCACTTGATGACCACAAAAATTCATCTCCTTAGGCCACATGATCTTCTGATCTTCGACTAACTGCACAAACTCGAATAAGGCAGCTAAATATGCTGATAATCGACTATTGGTTTGCGTTTTACGCCTATCACCGACGAAGATCTCAATATGTAGGTGATCATACACCCAATGGGCCCAACTTACTCTTCCACCTGCCTCTGCATAGGCCAGAGGTGCAAAATTCTCCCTGGACATAGAATCAGATTTAATGATAAAACATAATCTTTCCAAATACCATTTTAGCTGCTCCCTTCGAATATAGCTTGCATTCTTCATCATATAGTACTTCCGTCTGCCTTCTCGGGGTCCAAAGTCTTTCGTCAAAGCTTCCTCAGAACATTTTGGAATGACTATATCCTCGTATATAGGCAATTGAAATACTTCTGCAAGTAATTCCGGTGAAAATTTTACCTGACATGATAACTGACCCTTCATCTTCCGCATGATTTCTAGCTGGCCCTTTGCCTCATAATTGCATCTCCAGCGCTCCCATGGCAACATAGCGAACTGTAATAATCCAATCCCTCTGAGCCAATTCTCATTCAGAGCAGACTGTGTATCCACGTCGACTTTAAAATCTGTGAATGACCCCATAAGCGTTCGCACACCCTTAGTCGTTGTAGATGGTGTTGATATCTCCTCTTCATCCTCCTGCAACAAGCCATCACTCTCCTTCATTGTTGTATCTTCCTTTCGCACTACCACTGTTGTCAGGATCTTGCTCACGCGCATACAGAGATTATAGACGCAGAAAAACACACAGAAAATAGAGGCAACAAGAGACGAGACCGAACGCAAGATTGGGTGCAATCTCCCCCCATGCACTCTGTTTCGACAGTCCACAGAGTGCATGTATTTATAGGACTTTTGATTTCGTCGAAAATAGTGGTTACATGAGGGCGGCTTCAAAAAGTAGGCGTGAAACTAAAAGTTAGTAACTTTTACAGAAAGCCATTACTTTGAATAACAGAAACTGCGGTCTACAACGACCCTTATTCTAACCATTACTTTTTTAACAATAGAACCTTCTACGTAGGTTTATTTACAAGCTAAATAATAATTATTCGGATTATTGATGTCTGCCCTTTCACGCCTTGCACGCTCCTCACGAACCTTTAGCTGCTATAACAGAAACATCAAAAACATATTAATACATTAATAATATAACACTTTAGCAATGCATTGTTCAATAATATAGAACATGCCTCCCAGTTGATAAGCAACTGACCTCAGTTGATAAAATAATTCAACACTCTAATAATTTATAATGCAGTGTTCAACATATTCCATGTGACAATCCAACAATGCATTGGCTATTTTATATTTCAATCCAACAATGCATTGGCCAACATCTTCCATAATACATTAATAATTTAACACTCCAACAATTACTTGTTCAACATATTCCATAATTCATAACATGCCCCTCAGTTGAAAAGACAACTGACCTCAGTTGATAAATTAATAAACATGGATAGCCAGTCACATGTTTCATCACTGAACGAAAAAAAAAACATAGGCATGTTCCATGTAAAAACACATGCATGGAAATGTTCATGGAGGTGTTAAGTTATTAAAAGTATCTGTGAGATGTGGACATAGTCTTTCTAATGAATTTGGGCAAGCAAAACTTGAATATGCTCCTATGGACTAAATTCAATATGTAAATGCATCACAATTATCAAACATGTAGGGTAAACTTTAAAGGTAGAAATGAATCCTTAAACTCTTCTTGAAAAGCCTTCCAGGTGCGTGGACAATCTGCACTATGACAAAGATCATTCCATTGCTGCGGTCTTCCTACCAAATAATTAGTGGCAAACTCGATTTTCTTATTTTCTGAATATAACTCATCGGAAAAGAAATCGTTGAATAGGGATAGCCATGATAAGACAAAGCGGCCATCTTTTCGTCCGTCGAATTGAAGCATAGCATAACGTCCTTGTATGGCTTGTTGAAGTGCTTGAAGTTCTTGGTTCATAATCTCTAACTCTTGCTCGAATGAAACTCCAGGTAAAGGTGAATTACAGAAATCTTCCATGGTGCTCTTGGACCCTTGCTCTCAACCTTGGTGTATTGAACCTTCTTGTTTGCAACCTTGGTGTCTCGATCCCGTGTTCTCAACCTTGCTTGATATCTTGAACACTCAATCAAGTGCCACCCAAAGATTTTGAAGGAATTCACACTTCCAAGCTAGCTCATTGGAAAGTTCGTTCCGAGAGCTTTCCAACGGTATATTACACGCCTCAATCTGACCTACGGATTGAGAGATACACTTGATTCTTTCTTGGGTCCAATCTTGAAATCGACGCGCGCGCCTTCCACAAGTAAGAAAGAGAGAGAACTTGAGTACAACTCCAAGAGATGGTGGAGTGATCAAAGTACTTCCCTTGAAAGTAGGAGGTTGTGGGTTCAAATCCTCCTACCTTAGGGACTCTAAACCTTTCTATCACCACTCAAAAATTAAAATTGCCTCGCGCGTAGCCAACGGCTGCCAAGGGAGCCTTGGGTGCCAATGTATTGCCTAAGTTATTGCCTAAGTTCTTTGCCTTAGTCGAAGGAGTAAACGTAGGTGAAAACATAGGTGAAAATGTAGGTTCTGGAACAGGAACAGAAACCGAAACCGAAGACGGAGATGGAGATGGAGATGGAGAACAGAAACAGAAACTGAAACGGAAACCGAAACCGAAGACGGAGATGGAGATGGAGATGGAATCGGAATTCAGAATCGCGAACAGAGAACAGAACCCTCTGTATTGACGCGTGCAGAGCTCTGATACCACTATTGTCAGGATCTTGCTCACGTGCATACAGAGATTACGGACGCAGAAAAACACACAGAAAATAGAGGCAACAAGAGACGAGACCGAACGCAAGATTGGGTGCAATCTCCCCCCATGCACTCTGTTTCGACAGTCCACAGAGTGCATGTATTTATAGGACTTTTGATTTCGTCGAAAATAGTGGTTACATGAGGGCGGCTTCAAAAAGTAGGCGTGAAACTAAAAGTTAGTAACTTTTACAGAAAACCATTACTTTGAATAACAGAAACTGCGGTCTACAACGACCCTTATTCTAACCATTACTTTTCTAACAATAGAACCTTCTACGCAGGTTTATTTACAAGCTAAATAATAATTATTCGGATTATTGATGTTCGCCCTTTCACGCCTTGCACGCTCCTCACGAACCTTTAGCTGCTATAACAGAAACATCAAAAACATATTAATACATTAATAATATAACACTTTAGCAATGCATTGTTCAATAATATACAACAACCACTTCTCTCTTCCTCATACACCCTCTCATGACTCCTACTTCAAGCACTAATACAGAAGACGCAAGAAAAAATGTTATCATGGAAACCTTTAAGTAGAACTGAAAATATTCTTTCCACAAGTGCGACTGCTTGAACTTCCACATACTATGATGATGATCGTACTTACGCACGTAACACCATGCGACTCAATAATATTGTAGCATGGATTATCATAAAAATCATCCACAATCGATTGCCCCACATATCAATAATCCACTTAACAAATCTTCTACGCGTGCTAGAATAATCATGGAACAGAACAAACATTCGTACTTCAAGAATACGAAATTGATATTTAAATTCCTCAATACTACATCTTATGATGCAAAAGCTTCCAATCATACAATTCTGACAAATTGTACTTTGCAAGATAATCATTGGTCGAACACTAGCTTTCTTTTCATATTCCCCTCGATGCCGCTGTTGCTTCTGGAGCTGCTGACTCGGAATACGAAGTATACTGATTTCCAGCATATTATTACTTACAGACCAAGAATATTCCTTAGTTTGTATACCCTGATTTAACAATACTGCATCATCCATCATTGATCCTGGGCTAACCCGAAACTCACTGTTGAACTGCAACTGTAAACCTGTTTTCCATTGTAATCCTAAAAATTTACTTAATGTAGTTTTAGACCAACACGAGGTCAAAAAACACTGTACCACTGATAAAAATGTAGAGAAATAAACTCTTTTACTGCAATGATCACAAACATTGCTGAAGTGTTGTTCTGGATTATAAACAACTTGCACCATATTAGGAGATAACCAGTCCAAATGTGGCGGCTTCCCTTGAAATAATTTGAGCCTAAATCCATTTATTGTCTTGTCCATCCATGTGCCAAACACATCTACCACTCGAAAAGTGCCTTGACCCAAATCTTGCACAATCTGGTATGGGCCCTTATATCTCAATGTAAGCTTTCCTGGATGGGGTCCTAGCTTAGAATTATACACCATCACCCAATCACCTTCTTTAAATAACTTAAACTTCACATTCCGATTTACCCAAGCTTGTCGCCGCTTTTGAATCACCTCTGTAATATATGCACTTATCAAACGATCCTCCTCAATCTGTAAAAGGTATTTACTCCTGTGTTTAACCGATAACTCCGGTGACATTTTCTCTGCCGTAATCCGCAAACTAGGAACTACAAACTCCATAGGTACTACTACCTCCATTCCATATACCAATCGGAAAGGTGTCATACCTGTTGTCACTTTAAATGCTGTTCTGAATGACCATAAAGCCGAATCAAGAAACAAATCCCAATTTTTTTGATTTTCATGCACTAACTTTTTAAGAATATGCATTAAAGTTTTATTCGTACTTTCTGCCTGCCCATTCGCTTGAGGATGATAAGCTGTAGTCTTTTTATGCATGATCAAATGAATCTTTGTTAATTCTGAGATCACCTCATTCAAAAAATGAGTACCTCGGTCACTCACTAACTCAATCGGACACCCAAACCTGGTCATAATATTACGATAAAGAAATTTTGCCACACTTGCTGCCTTATTATCTTTCAATGCCACTGCCTCCACCCATTTTGTACAATAGTCAGTTGCCACCAATATGTATCTATTACCGCGCTGAGTGGTAGGTTTAATAGACCCCACAAAATCCATGCCCCATTTTTGGAAAGGATCCAGTGATAGTACCGGATGATCAGTCATCCGGTCCGAGTTATTAGGTTGGCCTAACCTTTGGCAAATCACACATCCTTTGACATACTTATGCACATCTTTAAACACCGTTGGCCACCACAACCCAGCTTTTAATACTTTCTTTCCTGTAATATCACCTGACAAATGACCTCTTGCAGGACCGGAATGTGCTTCCTGTAAAACAGTTAATTGTTCATAGTCTGGTACACATCTCTTGATAACCTGATCCATGCCCTTCTTGTATAATGCCCCTGCTATGACCAAATACGGCCTACTTTTAAGGGCAAACTTCCTCCTCTGATCAGGTGTAAAGTACTGTGGTAATGCACCCTCCGTCAGGAAAATTAATAACTACTCATACCACGAATTTGCCTTCACTATATGCGCCGTAAACAACTCAGCATCCGGAAATACATCAAGTGCACCGGTGGGTGTTTCGCCTGATTCCAATCGACTAAAATAATCTGCCATCGCATGCTCTTTCCCCGGAGTATGCACAATCACAAAATCAAATTCCTGTAACAAAAGCATCCACCTGGCTAATCAGCCTGTTAATAAGGGCTTCTTGATTAAGTAAACCAAAGCCTGATGATCCACATGAAAAACAACTTTATTGCCCAACAAATAATGTAGAAACTTGTTAAGGGCATATACCATCGCCAAAGCTTCTCTTTCCGTCACCAGATAATTTCTTTCAGCCGCAGCCAATACCCTACTGGAATAATAGACAGGTCTATACCATCCTTTGTCTTTCTGCTGCATCAAAACTGCTCCTACGGCCACATCCGATGCATCCACAAATATGTGAAAAGGTACTGACCAATCAGGTGGTTGTAATATGGGTGCTACCGATACCATCTTTTTTAACAACTGAAATGCTTTCTCTTGAGCATCAACCCACATAAACGGAACATCCTTCTTGGTCAAATGCGTTAGTGGTAAGGAAATGTTTGCTAAATATCTTAAATATCTGGAATGCCACTTGATTTGACCCACAAACTGCATTACTTCTTTTACATTAGTTGGTGCTTTAGCTGTACGTATAGCTTCAATTTTCTTAATATCAATAGCCATTCCTGCTTGTGATATAACATGGCCCAATAAAATACCACTTCTGACCGCAATCACACTTTTAAATGGATTCAATACCATCCTAAACTGCCGACATCTTTCAAAACATGCTTTCAGGTGTAGTAAGTGCTTAATCATTTTACCGAAAACCGAAAAATCATCGACAAATACCTGCATAAAGTCCTGTAGATAAGGTTCAAACACCTTATGGGCCACATAATTGAACGATGGTGGTCCATTCTTCAAGCCAAAACTCATGACCGTAAACACATAAGCTCCAAATTCTGTAATAAAATGCTGTTTTGTGCTGATCCTCCTCAGCCACACTGATCTGATTATAACCAGAAAATCCATCCAGAAAACTATACATTTCATGGCCTGCGACCGCATCCAACACTGCATCACAAAACGGCATAGGAAACGGGTCTGTAATAGTTGCCGCATTTAACTTTCTATAATCAACACAAATTCGGAGCTTCCCATTCTTTTTAGGGACCACTATAATAGGAGATAGCCAAGTGACCTGATTCACCGGTTTGATAAATCCAACTGCCAACAATTTATCAATCTCTTCCTTCACTTGTTTAGCAAAGTTAGGATTCATTCTATATCTTTGCTACGCCACAGGTACTGCATCCGCCTTCAAATTAATCCTGTGTTGATGCAACTGCGGATCTATGCCTTTTACTTGAGTATAATCCCAAGTAAACACATCTACATACTCTTTAAGCAGACAAATAAGATCCTCCTTAAACTGTCCTTCCAATGTTTTACCAATCCGCACCATCTTGGGTTCAACTTCTGTCCCTAAATTAACCTCTTGAAGCTCCTCCTCCTTTACCCGCATAGAACCTGCATATTTCTGATCGTACATCCTTTCCACCCACGTAATTATCTCTTCCTCCTGGTGTTCCATCTGCTGCTGCACCGGAATGTCCATACGTTGGTCAAACATCTTTTGCAAATAAACACCTGCCACCTGTTCACCTGGAATTGGCTCTTCTACTTTCAACCCACCACTATAATCCTTACTTAATACTCCTTCAACATCGACTTCTAATACTGGCACCACCGTTGGGTTTGCTTGCAAAAACTTTTCCTCTTCATCATCTTCAATCTCATCTGCCAAGTTAATGGTCTGAGCCATAAGTGGTTTTTCCTGTACTGACATATTTTTTCGTCCATGCATAGGAATCCTCACCTGCTTTTTACCCTTGGTAATCATTACTACATTCAAGCCCCAATCCTGCTTGACTTTGGCGAGCCGAAACCAAGGTCTCCCCAACAACATTTCATACGGATATGTGGACTCAGATATTCAAATGACCACAAAATTAACCATAAATGTCATGCCGGAAATAATAATTTGTTGTTGCTTTAAAATGCCAACTGGCTGTACTCGTGTTTGATCCGCCATTTTTACCTGAAACGGTGCTGGAGCCAATACCCCTCTTCCCATTTCAATGAAAATATGATCAGGTAATATGTTTACTCCTGATCCTCCATCAAGTAACACTTATGCAAATCGCCGGTGGTTGTACTGCACCTGAATGACTGGTACTACAAAATCCACGTCTGCTGGATCAATACTGTTAGCCGAGATAGAAGGGATCGATCTAACTTCAGGCTCTGCATGATACCCAAGTAGCTTTTTCAATAATTTCTCTCGAAACACCGGTACCAAGGATAACAGTTGATCCAAGGACAACTGTAGCGGGGAGCTAATGATTTCATCAAACCAATCATTTGCCAAGCTTTGTTGATCTGGCGCCTTATCCCACTCCTTGATGGGAGGTATCACTTTCACACCCTGTTGTTGCTCAATCTGACCTCCACCCATCGCCTGATTAGAAGACTCATCTCAACCTGCTTCAAAACCTTGTCTCGAATTCGTCTTTGTTCCTTCCAATCAATAGGGCCTTTATTCCTTGATCTTGTCAATGCCAACACTTCGACTTCTTTACCTTTCCCACATTGTTTACAATCACACTTCCATTGGTTAGTCTTCTCAACGTGCATTCGGTCAGAAGTACCGGGTGCATCATGGGCTCTATCCGTTTGCTCTGGCCATTCTATCAGCATTGCATTCGCCTGAGCCGCCTGCTGCCCCTATTGTTGATGTTGTCCCTGTTGATTATGTTGATTATACCGAATGACAGGTATACCTCTTTCTTCACGATGCTTTACCCACAAAGGACAGTTCAGCCCTATCCAATGATCAGGAGCTGAACAATACCCACAAGGCATTACCCTTGGTGGTCGACCTTGGTGATTGCCTTGCTGGTTATTCCCTTGCTGATTGCCTTGATCTCTCCATGGGGGTCTCCCTTGCTGCTGTCTCAGAAAATTACCTCGCCCTGGGATGGGAATAGCCTGGTTGGCCGCTACGTCATTTAAATTTCTATTGTCTTGCCGAGAACTTTGCCCTCTATGCTTAGGGTTATACCAACACTGAGTTGTTGTATGTCCCTCTTTGTCACAGATATCACAAAATCATTTCTCCTTTGGAGCTAGTATAGAATATCCATGTCTCTTTAACTTATTAATCCATTCCTCCTCTTTCCTGTGCTTAGCTTTATGCTTACGATGCTTTGTCTTCACTATTTCATCATCATAGTCATCAGTGTCAGAATCACTGGAACTCTTGCCCGACTCCGTAGCTGAATCCGATTCAACCTCTGAACCAGAATTAGATTGCTTCTTTTTGGCTCGTCCAAACCTTCTTTCAACCCGCACTGCTGCTAATACTAACACATCAAAACCATTTGCAATGTCCACACTAGCCACCGCATGTCTTATTGTGCTCCTTAATCCTTTCAAAAAAAATCCTGCCAACATCTCATCAGTAGGTCGTTCATTACCTTGCAACCTTTCCATTAAAGTCCGGAACTTTTGAGCATATTCCACTAGCATGGTCTTTTGTCTGATAGCCCTCAACTTCCTTAATACATCGGAAGGCATCTTTTCTTTTCTAAATCGTTGTAAGAATGCTATTTTTAAAGCATCATATGTGGCAAAATGAGCAATGCCATATTGATTGAACCAGCTCATAGCTCGTCCTTCCAACGTGGCTGCAAACTGTTGAAGTTTAATATCATCACTGTACATGGCTGGATATCCATTCACTATCCATTTTATTTCGAATTGAGCCACATGGCAATCAGCATCTTCCTTAGAGGTTCCACTGAAATGAGCAGCTTTGACTTTAGGATTAGGAGGTGGTTGAGCCATTGGCTTTGGTTGAGGTGTGCGCCTAGTTTTTTGACCGGTCGCCCCTGCAAGTGGATCGAACTGGAGTCGTCTTCTTACCCCTACAGTTGCTTCTGTGAAGAATAACGCTCCAAGTATGCCGCCCACTAACCTTACCTCTGCTGCACTTGTTTCCCCCTGTTCCTCGTCAGTGCCCAGAGCTTCCTGCTCCTCGGCCTCGTACCACTTGTAAAAAATCTGAAGATGTCTCCACGTTCGCTGCTCTTGCCTGTGCCCTTGTAAAATATACTTTACCAAAACGGTTGCGCCTGCCCCTCATGCATTTCTTGAGGCTGCGTCAGCCGTACAATAGGATCGCCAATTGTGTTGAGGGTTCTGAGGTTCAACACAACATCAAATTAAAGAACAAACAGAAATACTTGTTTTCCTATTGACACTGCTCTACATACGCAGAGATTTCCACCGAAAATTGCATTTAGTTATCCACCGGAATTTCACCGAAATATTTCGTTCCGGTGCTTCTACTGTGTCAAATTTACTATGTCACTTGTTCAGATACCGCCTTCCAAGATTTCTAGCTTCTTACACACTCACAGTCATATGAATTACGTTGCGCCTCTGTGTAGACTACTTGAATCTCTCATTAAACTTAACAGAGAAGATTTGAAGAAATACAGAGAAGAACTACTGTTTTGGAAAACGTCTGCTGTTCATTTCCTTGGTAAACATAAGTATCGCGAATACAGATTTTTTTCATGTATAAGAACTTCATAGATTTCATACTGGAGCATTCATCACAAAGTTACATCAGATACGAAAGTCATAGTCATTTCTGTGAAGACAGACTTTCTCCGGTCCTCCCAAAGCCTTGTCAGAAGAACTTCTTCTTTTCCACTGTAGTGACGCTGCTTCCTCTCATCAAGTCTGCTTCTCTTCTCAGGACTTCTACCTTCTTCTTTTGCGGTGGTTGCTCTCTCTCTTCCCGTGACTTCTTTCTCCTTTCAGGTTTTCACGAACTCCTTTCTTGTAACTTCCCCCTTTACTTGCGACGTGTCCTTTTTAATCTCATCATAGCCGTCTTTTTCTTTTTCTTTCTATTTTATTTTATCAGATCTCCCTGCCTTCAACAGAGAGCTTGAACGAGTATGATATGAAAAAGGTGCATCTAATTTGCTACATTAGGAAAAAGGTGAACCCTGCATGGGCCTTGTAAGGATTCGTAATTTTAAGGAATTAAAATGGCTAATTAGGTGGATTAAGAGGATAGGAAAACCACTAGTGGTATTGTACATTAGAATAAACAATAAAATCTACTAGGGGATTCATGTGCTTTTCTAGCCCTCATATATGTTGCTTGGATGGCCACGATCAAACACAAAATTTGAGAACTAAAAGCAAAAAAGAAAGGCACACTCTCTATCACTAAAAGACAAAATAAGCTCAATGGGAGACAAAATAGGCTCAGTCGTGGGAAGAGAGAGAAGAAAATTTTGTAGCGGCACCTATTTTCGGCTGTCGGATCATCATCTACTTGAATGGCTCAGATTGATGCGAAAATTTCTGGCACTAGAAGACAAACTACCCAAACTCCCTATCACTAAAGGACAAAAACAAGACAAAATTATTTGCAGAGGTGCTATGAAAATGCATTTAGAGGTAGATATAAGCTCAAATCAAAATTTCAACACCACAAAGCGAAGTTCTTTTGAACTCCTAATTGCCCTAGGTATGCTCACCAATTTTCTTGCAATTCTGAGAATATAACTAGAGGGGTGCCAAGAATGCCTTAGATGAAGGAAGGAGGAGCTTTGAGCACAACACACAATACTAAATGTATTACCAAGTGAATGTATGATCATAAGTAACCCATTAGGATTATAGAAATATATACAAGCAAGGGGAAAAAACATCCTAAAGAGGGAAAAAAATGCACCGACCATCCAAAGTGTGTTCACACACATCACCACCAAAACATATCAACATATGTATATGTATATGTATACATATATCTATATGTATATGTATACATATATGTATACATATATGTATATGAATGTGTATATATATATGTATATGTATACGTATATGTATATGTATATGTATATGCATATGCATATGTATATGTATATGTATACGTATATGTATATGCATATGTATATGTATACGTATACGTATACGTATACATATAGTATACGCATACGTATACGTATAGTATACGCATACTTATACGTATACGTAAAGTATACGCATATGTATACGTATACGCATATGTATACGTATACGCATATGTATACGTATACGCATATGTATACGTATACGCATATGTATATGTATACGCATATGTATACATATACGCATATGTATACGTATGCGCATATGTATATGTATATGCATATGTATATGTATATGTATATGTATATGCATATGTATATGTATATGTATATGTATATGCATATGCATATGTATATGTATATGCATATGTATATGTATGTATATGTATATGAATATGTATATGTATATGCATATGTATATTCATATGTATATGCATATGTATATGTATATGTATATGTATATGTATATGTATATGTATATGTATATGTATATGTATATGTATATGCATATGTATATGTATATGTATATGTATATGTATATGTATATGTATATGTATATGCATATGGATATGGATACATATATATATATATGTATATGCATATGTATATGGATATGGATATGGATATGGATATGTATATGTATATGTATATGTATATGTATATGTATATGTATATGTATATGTATATGTATATATATATATGTATATGTATATGTATATGCATATGTATATGTATATGTATATGTATATGTATATGTATATGTATATGTATATGTATATGTATATGTATATGTATATGTATATGTATATGTATATGTATATGTATATGTATATGTATATGTATATGTATATGTATATGTATATGTATATGTATATGTATATGTATATGTATATGAATATGTATATGTATACATATATGTGTTCATATATGTATACATATAGGTACATGCAAAGGTACACATATAGGTATACATATATGTATACGTATATGTATATGTATAGGTATACATATAGGTATACGTATATGTATACGTATATGTATACGTATATATGTATATGTATATGTATACATATATGTATACATATATGGATATGTATATGTATACGTATATGGATATGTATATGCATATGTACGTATATGGATATGTTGGAATCAATATCCTATTGGTCAAACAATGTTCCATTGGTTCATTCATAGTTCAAACTGATCAGGTGGTTAGGTGGTTCATTCATATGTGAAGCAGACGGGCGCTAAAAACGTGTATAAAAATTATTACTATTCCTTGTATAACCAAAGCACGCTGGCAGCATGGATAGTACAGCAAACTCCATACTCCATGACCCGAGTTCGATTCCCCCTGGCGGCACTACGCCAAGTGTTTTTTTGGACTATGATTTTCAAATAAAAGCACAAGCGAAGACGACGAACAGAAATGTTCGCGAAGAGATTTTTTTGATCTACGATCGCTTGAGTTTTATGCTTTATTGGATGCTTTTCAAGGCTCAACAAATACTATATAAGAACAAGTTGGGTCACTCTCTAATTATCCTACACCTAGTGTTCAACACAAGCTTGGAGCTTGGACCTCAATAGAGGTGGTGTTTCTTCTAGCACATGGGGCAGCCATGGTGCTAACTTGAAGCATGTTGAGGAGCAGCTATGAAGTTCTTCTTAATGATTCTTCTTGGAGAAGATGAAGGGTGTGCTCACACTCTAGCTCATGGAGAGGAGATTATCTCTTGTTCATGGCAAGAAGGATCGGCCATCTACATGGTGTATTTGAAGCTTATCTTCTACAGGAAGATATTAGGTTGAAGATTGTCTTCTACAAGAAGATGTCGGGCTACTTCAAAGACATTGGATGGTGCCATCTACATGGTGTATTTGAAGATTATCTTCTACAAGAAGATATCAGGTTGAAGATTATCTTCTACAAGAGGATGTCGGGCTACTTCAAAGACATTGGATGGTGGTTAACATAAGATTTACATCTTATGTTAAGTATTCAGGTACATATTCTCTTTATGCACACATGTACTACTTGAAGCTTATGGAGGCAGTGGCGTTCATATAAGGAGGAGTCCTATTCGGCATAGGTACAAGAGAAACAGTACGTATATGCTTTATGCATATTTTGATGAGGTGTTTGAGAAGGTGTGTTCACATGAGTTTGAGGATTTCCTGCATCAAACTTGTTAGCATTCTATGCTACTTTATAAGTATGTGATCTTTTCACACACGTATCTGACTTAGGGTCTTCCATAGCCTAAGTTCAGATGAGGGTTTGTTGACTATCAGTTTCACACTGATCCTTCCTCTTTCAGTCACTCATATTCACTCTTCTATAACCTATAAGGTCACACATCTCATATATATATTCAGATTACTGCCCATACATCTGAATATGTTTGTTACATTGTACATTCACTCATTCATCTATTTCTCATCACATAGAGTGGTTGAGAGTTTTGCTCCCACATTGTCCATTGAACATTGGTATATATGATACTATGAGTAAGCGATGGCTTACATAACACCTTACACATGTCATCTATTCTTTCTCTATCTTTGTCTCATCATCTGTATGATTAAGTTGTGGTATGTTCATGTTTTGTCAATATGGAAGATTGCTAAATTAATGTTGTACATGACTGGAACTATGGAACCATGGACCTGTGACATGAGCCTAAGGGCCTACTTCACTTCCAACGGGATATGTATATGTATATGTATATGTATATGTGTATGTATATGTATATGTATATGTATATGTATATGTATATGTATATGTATATGTATATGTATATGTATATGTATATGTATATGTATATGTATATGTATATGTATATGTATATGTATATGTATATGTATATGTATATGTATATGTATATGTATATGTATATGTATATGTATATGTATATGTATATGTATATGTATATGTATATGTATATGTATATGTATATGTATATGTATATGTATATGTATATGTATATGTATATGTATATGTGTATGTATATGTATATGTGTATGTATATGTATATGCATATGTATATGTATATGCATATGTATATGTATATGTATATGTATATGTATATGTATATGGATATGTATATGTATATGGATATGTATATGTATATGGATATGTATATGCATATGTATATGTATATGTATATGTATATGTATATGCATATGTATATGTATATGTATATGTATATGCATATGTATATGTATATGTATATGTATATGTATATGTATATGTATATGTATATGTATATGTATATGTATATGTATATGTATATGTATATGTATATGTATATGTATATGTATATGTATATGTATATGTATATGTATATGTATATGTATATGTATATGTATATGTATATGTATATGTATATGTATATGTATATGTATATGTATATGTATATGTATATGTATATGTATATGTATATGTATATGTATATGTATATGTATATGTATATGTATATGTATATGTATATGTATATGTATATGTATATGTATATGTATATGTATATGTATAGGTATATGTATATGTATAGGTATAGGTATATGTATAGGTATATGTATATGTATATGTATATGTATACGTATATGTATATGTATATGTATATGTATATGTATATGTATATGTATATGTATATGTATATGTATATGTATATGTATATGTATATGTATATGTATAGGTATATGTATATGTATAGGTATATGTATATGTATATGTATATGTATATGTATATGTATATGTATATGTATATGTATATGTATATGTATATGTATATGTATATGTATATGTATATGTATATGTATATGTATATGTATATGTATATGTATATGTATATGTCTATGTCTATGTCTATGTCTATGTCTATGTCTATGTCTATGTCTATGTCTATGTATATGTATATGTATATGTATATGTATATGTATATGTATATGTATATGTATATGTATATGTATATGTATATGTATATGTATATGTATATGTATATGTATATGTATATGTATATGTATATGTATATGTATATGTATATGTATATGTATATGTATATGTATATGTATATGTATATGTATATGTATATGTATATGTATATGTATATGTATATGTATATGTATATGTATATGTATATGTATATGTATATGTATATGTATATGTATATGTATATGTATATGTATATGGATATGGATATGGATATGCATATGCATATGTATATGTATATGGATATGTATATGTATATGTATATGTATATGTATATGTATATGTATATGTATATGTATATGTATATGTATATGTATACGTATATGTATATGTATATGTATACGTATATGCATATGTATACGTATATGCATATGTATATGTATATGTATATGTATACGTATATGTATATGTATATGTATAGGTATATGTATATGTATATGTATATGTATATGTATATGTATATGTATATGTATATGTTTATGTATATGTATATGTATACGTATATGTATATGTTTATGTATATGTATATGTATACATATATGTATATGTATATGTATATGTATATGTATATGTATATGTATACGTATATGTATATGTATATGTATATGTATATGTATATGTATATGTATATGTATATGTATATGTATATGTATATGTATATGTATATGTATATGTATATGTATATGTATATGTATATGTATATGTATATGTATATGTATATGTATATGTATATGTTTATGTATATGTATATGTATATGTATACGTATATGTATATGTATATGTATACGTATACGTATATGTATATGTATACGTATACGTATATGTATATGTATACGTATATGTATATGTATATGTATATGTATATGTATATGTATATGTATATGTATATGTATATGTATATGTATATGTATATGTATATGTATATGTATATGTATATGTATATGTATATGTATATGTATATGTATACCTATATGTATACGTATATGTATACGTATATGTATACGTATATGTATACGTATATGTATACGTATATGTATACGTATATGTATATGTATATGTATATGTATATGTATATGTATATGTATATGTATATGTATATGTATATGTATATGTGTATGTATATGCATATGTATATGTTTATGTATATATTGTTGATATATTTTAGTAGTGATGTGTGTGAACATGCTAGGACTGACGGGGCACTTTTTTCCCTCTTTAGGAGGTTTCTTTGCCTCGACGTGTATGGATGCCTATAACCCTAATGGGTTACTTATCTTTATACATTCTCTTGGTAATACATTCAACATTGTGTGTTGTGCTCCAAGCTTCTTCTTTCATGTGTTTTTTGCAGGCTTTCGCAGACCTCAAACTCCAACAATTGGTGTCAAAGCAGGTTGCTGCTTCATCCAGGGCATCGTTCACACACCTCATGAAAATTGGTGAGCACTATCGCAATGACTTTAGAAATTTCATCTTTTTGTGCCAAATATATATACAAGTTTTGGTTTGTCTCTCTAAGTGCCTCAAAGTTTGCTACAAGTTTAGCAGAACTCAAAAAGGTAGTTCTGTATATGTATATGTATATGTATATGTATATGTATATGTATATGTATATGTATATGTATATGTATATGTATATGTATATGTATATGTATATGTATATGTATATGCATATGTATATGTATATGCATATGTATATGTATATGTATATGCATATGTATATGTATATGTATATGTATATACATATGTATATGCATATGTATATGCATATGTATATGTATATGTATATGTATTTGTATTTGTATTTGTATTTGTATATGTATATGTATATGTATATGTATACAACACATTGAAAATTTACAAGAAACTTGCCTTTTTGTAGTAGCAAGCATATAATGAGCCAAGCATAGAAAAAAAATTATTATGATGCCTATATCAAGGTTAAAGGATTGAAATTTGTATACTTAATGCTTGTATATAGATTAAGGCAACATTATAAGAAGTTACAAAAGAGAGGATCCAGATTGTGAATGATACACAAGATATCCACAAGAGTAGTTGTAAACCTAGCCACATTAGAGATACAAAAAATATAGAATAAGTTGAAGAAAAAGTAATAGAAAATGCTAGAATATAAGCCCTTGATATGATAAAGAAGAGAAACGTTTGGAGAAGACAAGTAGATGAATGGACACATAGTCACTATGAGCTTGCAATTCCTATGGCTAACCATTAGGGATGGCATGAGCAACAAAAGATCTTTATCAATAAAAGTCCTTATCTCAATATAGGTATTGTTCATGATGATTTCTTGCTATTTGAATCAATCATATGTATATGTATATGTATATGTATATGTATATGTATATGTATATGTATATGTATATGTATATGTATATGTATATGTATATGTATATGTATATGTATATGTATATGTATATGTATATGTATATGTATATGTATATGTATATGTATATGTATATGTATATGTATATGTATATGTATATGTATATGTATATGTATATGTATATGTATATGTATATGTATATGTATATGTATATGTATATGTATATGTGTATGTATTTGTATTTGTATTTGTATATGTATATGTATATGTATACAACACATTAAAAACTTAGAAGAAACATACCTTTTTGTAGTAGCAAGCATATATGTAGCCAAGCACAGAAAAAAAATTATTATGATGCCTATACCAAGGTTAAAGGATTGAAATTTTTAGACTTAATGCTTGTATATAGATTAAGGCAACATCATAAGAAGTTACAAAAGAGAGGATCTGGATTGTCAATGATACACAAGATATCCACAAGAGCAGTTGTAAACCTAGCCACATTAGAGATACAAAAAATAGAGAATAAGTTGAAGAAAAGGTAATAGAAAATGCTAGAATATAAACCCTTGATATGATAAAGAAGAGAAACTTTTCGAGAAGACAAGTAGATGAATGGAGACATAGTCACTATGAGCTAGCAATTCCTATGGCTAACTATTAGGGATTGCATGAGCAACAAAAGATCTTTATCAATAAAAGCCCTTATCTCAAAATAGGTATTGTTCATGATGATTTCTTGCTATTAGAATCAATCATAGATATAGGAGCAACAATAAATATATTTTTCTATCAATATTGAATGATTTTAGGGTGGAAATCAAGTTACTGGAGGCATACATGATAGGAATGGGAGGATATTAGTTCAAATGTTGGGGTGAAATTTATGTTCCCATTCATATAGGCAAATTAATTATGAATACAGATTTCTTGTTCTCTAATGAAAATTATTTTTTAGAAGACATCATATTAGTGGTTATATTGAGTACTTACTAATGCTAAACATTTCTCAAGGACATTATTAGTGATAGCTCAAGGTTGCCATATCTTAACTTCCTTGAAGAGAAATCAACTATGGCCTACAAATAGAGAATGCATTTACTTTCCATGAGTTTGCACATTTCATGTATATATTCATGATGACATTGTAAATAAAGACAAAACTTTTTATCATTCTTTCTTGAACAAATGTGTTAATGTTTGACTTTAGAGATGGTTTTCCAATTGAATTATTGAGATGACCACAGAGAGGGGACATTGACCATGCCATTGGCTTAATCTCTAATATCAAACCTATGTGTAAGCCACCTTATAGGCTCACTGCTTCATAAAGTTAGGAAGTAGAGAGACAATTTCATGATTAAAAAAATATTTTATTATTTCTAGTAACTCACCATGAACATCTCCACATTAGGGGAAAAAATGAACCCTGAATGGGCCTTTTAGATTAAGGGGTGATTAGTGATGGACCAATGAGAGGAGGGTGGTGGCCACAATCTAGAGCCTCAATGAAGTAGGCTAGGCCTAGATTTCCCTTGGTTTGGAGTAGTCAAAACAACTAAAATCCTCTCTTAGTGGTTTCGTCGGCCACAAAATTCGAAGTTCTCCAACCAAATTTGATTTGAGCCGTTGGATATTGAGGAAATCCAAAGATGGAGCTTGAAAGAAGGAAGCAAGTGCGCCTTTTTTTGTCCATCGTTGGATGAGGAATTCAATCTTGTGGCTGTCAAGCCATGGCATTAAATAAAGGGAATCTTAATTTTAAGGCCATCAGATCACCAAATGATCCAACGGCTCCTCTTAAATCCAAGCCACACGAAATCACGTTTCAATCTCTTGCATTCGATTTGCAAGCATCCAATGGATGATAAGAACTTGGGTCCCAATTTTGCTAGTCTCTCTCTTACCTTTCCCATCTCCCAGTATGATGTGACCTTTGCTTCGTCGTTTTCTGCCAGACTTCCGAGCGCGAATCGTGATCGTCCATGAGACATATCTAATGGTGTTGAATTACCCACACATTTATACACTCTCTCTTCCTTTTCCCCACATCTTACAAGTGATGTGATAGTCTATTTTGTCCTCTAATTTTAATCCTGAAAAATTAGGGATCCTTACAAGGCCCATGCAGGGCTCACTTTTTCCCCTAATGAATGTTCCTCTTAAATGAAAAAAATCATTCTATGAGGCTATGCATATGCTATAGAGCATTAAACAAGATAACCATTAACAATATGTTTCCAATGCATAGATTGGATGAATTATTTGATTAGTTACATTAGGCTCAGTATTTTATAAGATTGATCTTTCTATATTTATATTATAATGAAGGTGAATTACGAGCCAAAAATTACCTTTAGGACTAGGTATGAACACTATGAGTTTTTTGTTGGTGCCATTTGGTCTCACCAATGCTCTTACCACATTCATGAAACTGATGATTGGTGTATTATGAACCTATCTAGGAAAATTTCTAGTTGGTTTTCTAGATGATATTTAGATCTATAGTACATGAGAGGAATATAATTACGAACACTTGAAAAAAGTATTCAAATAATTACAAGAGAGTTCACTCTTTTCCAACGAGTCGAAGTGTGAATTGTTCAAAATAAAAGAGATATCTCGGTTGTATCATGTTCAAACATGGAATTAGGATAGATTTTGATCAAGTACAGACTAATGAAATGGGCACATCCCAAGAAATGGGAAGAGCTTTAGATCTTTTTAGGTTTCTTAATATTCTATCAACAATTCAATAGGAATTATGCCAAGATGGTTGTATCTATGATGGAACAACTTAAAGGGAAAGGTAAAAACTTTCATTGGGGAGATGAGCATAAGCAAAGCTTGGAAAAGTTGAAAGTGGTAATTGCTATAGCTCCATTGTTGCATATTGTGGTTGAAACTAATGTGAGTGATTTTTGGTATAAAAGTAGTTCTAGTTCAGGATGGTCAACTAATTATTTTTCAGAGAAAAAAGCAAGAGAAGCTGATAGCAATTACTCCATCTACGATAAGGAGTTGTATGCAAATGTCCACTCTTTGAACATGTGAAATCATTTTTATAAGGTTCCAAAGTTAAAATATTATTTGATCAAGAGATCACTAAGTGGCTCTTTAATCAAATAATGTAATAAGGCCCCATGGGAAAAAACCCTTCTTTTGAATATGAACTTAGGGTCAAGAAGGGAAATTTTAATGTAATGGTTGACTCACTTAGTTGCATGCATATCACCAATGCACTAAGTTTTACTCATATTACTAGAAAGCTAGAGTCCCTTAGAGAATTATGTAATTTTTTATCTTGCATGTTCCAAGATATGGGAAATCATTTAGAAAGGGAATTGAAGTACCAATTTATCCACTAAGGATTGAGTATTAATGGATGCTCAAAGAGGTCTCAAGTGGAATAATTGTAGTATCCATGGTGAATGTCTATAATAGAAAGGTTAGGTGGAGAATTATAGATGAGACAACACATTATTTTTCTATCTCATGATGCACCTAGTACACGACACCCAAGAGATAACAAGACACATGATCTTGTTAAGAGGCAATTTTATTGGCCTTCAATTCATAAGGATGTCCTAGAGTATATGCTTAAATTCACAAAATGCCAAGTCAATAAAGCTGAAAGGGAGGATTGGGGTTATTCTACCCACTAGATATTCTGAATGTGAAATGGAGAAGCATCTCTATGGATTTCAAAGTAGGATTCCTAAAACAGAGAGGGCACTACATTTTGTGGTTAATTTTGGATAGGTTAACAAAAATTTCTAGGTTTATTTTGACATCTAGTATAGTGAAGACATCCTAATTGGCCAGATTTTTTGTAGAAAACCTATATTGCTTATATGTTCTTCCATTAGATCTTGTTTTAAATTGGTTTAGGAATTTTACTAGCCACTTTTGGAGAGAACTCTTTAAAATGTTGGATATTAAATTGAGCATGAGCATGAATGAGCATCCATAGATGGATAGGCCAATAGAGAGAAGTGACCAAATCCTAGAAGATATGCTAGGTGCATATGTAAATGAAAGATGAAGTAACTTGAAAGAGTACCTATCTAAAATAGAGTTTGTATATTATAGTTCCAAGCACTCTTCTATGGGATAGTCCATTTATGCTTATGGATAAGTTCTATCCAAGAGATCCTTATGTAATAAGAATATAGCATGAGAAATTCCAAGCTATAAAGGACTTCTTGGATGAGATGAATGATATTCTTAGGTTTGCTAAGGACAACATTAGGAGAGCTCTGAATGGGACTAGATTTTATGTCAATTCTAGAAGGAGAGAAATTAACATTGAGGTCAGAGAGCAAGTCTATCTTAGAGTTCCCTCTACTTTTGAAACCATGAATACATCGTCTTTTCCAAATTTATCTCTTAAATATTTTTGACCATTCAAGATAATAAGGAGAATAGGAAAGTATCTCATGATCTCTAATTTCAAAAGAGAGCTAGATCCATCTAGCTTTTCATGTGAAGCGAATTAGGAGGAGGCTCAATGAATCTAAAAACCTCATTTATAATAGTGAGGTAGTATAACAAGTTTGTGTTCAACCTATTCCGCATGATTTATAAAGGATCCTACACACTCAAGAGAAATAAATTAGGAATCACCTGTTATAAAGAGTGCTCAATAAAGTGGAAAGATAAATAGTAGTGCTACATGGGAGCATCTGAGCGCCATTTAGAGTTGGTTTCCCACCTTTTGTTTTCCTTCCCAAGTGTCCTCTTCTAGGAAAGGATACAGAGAAATACCACTAAGAGATGACCATCTACATAGGGTATATGGGTTTTAGTGGGGCTGGTCAAATTGAAGGGGAAAACCTCCTGTTAGTCTAGATTTAGCACGTGAGTGCTAAGATGAACTCCTGCGTACATCCACATGGATGTGGTAGATGGAGGAAGAGAGAGAATTGTATCTAAAATTTTTGTGTAGTAGGAAGGCACAACATACACCCATCTCTCATGGGTCCTTAGTCTTTTTCATCATCATCTAATCATTCATCTTTACAAAATAGGAGGGATATTGAGACTACTCTACACATTCCAAAATACACATGCACAGGGCTACATTACAAGGTTGTACACAATGCACATTGTTGAGAAAACCCTTGCACTACACCCTTAGTCCATCCATCACTTAAGATTAAGTAGTAAAACATGAAATGTTCTGGTTTATCATTTATTCCTCACGTGGATAAATCAATCAACTTCAATTGATCAAGATTATAAAGGAAAGCCATGGTGAGGAACATACACAGGTTGATGGAAGTAAAAAAAGAAGACAGTCCTAAGAAAAGGTAGATGGAATCAATGCTAAAGAAAACTATGACAACATTTTCTACTTACCTCTATAAACCTATACACATAAAGGCCAAAAGACACATTAAAGAATTGAAAATCATTAGTGAAGTGTGATATGAGGATGTTCGTTTGCACATATTTACTTTATCAATCCATGAAGAGTAGACCTAATATATTGAAGTTGAAGTTTTTAAGTAGATTTCATGAATAAGTGTCACGTCTAGCTCCCAAGTGCTCTCTCACCAAGGCACATAATCACTCAAAAGTGTACATAATTATGATCAACCATCACCAACAAATTCTTGATCTAATCATCACTTCCATGGTCCATGATAAGAATAAACCTAATGGGATGTGATATCGATGATTTTGTCAGTCTTCTTCAATCCACAATTAGGTGACACCTAAATGCAATGAGATGAAACATGATAAAAAATTAGACCACCGAATTTTAATGATCTATAATCTCCTTCTCCAAGAGAAAGTAGGGTTCATTAGATGACAATACAGAAAAACAATTAGTCTCTAAAATATTCACATCTCCCTCAATATTTATCCAAATCATGCATTCAAAAACTCAAATGGAAGCCATGTAAGGATCCACAAGTTGAAGAGTCAAATGGAGGTTAATAAAACAATTCAAATGTGTTATATCAAGCCATCACTTAATCACACTCTTGAGCCTGATGCTCACAATGAGAATCACTTGCTTGAGAGTGTTATTATCTACCTCTACTTTTCCACTAGACGTTTTCACCTAATCACTTGGTTTGATGAAGGCCTAATATGCCACCTAGATGTATCTTCAAAAAGTCAAAATGTTTTACAATTTTTTTCAAAAAATTCATAGAAAGTTCCTTTGCCTAGGATTGCTTGGTGCAATAACGATGTCTTGAGAGTTGGGCAATCACAATGTCCCACCAAAAATTTCCTTTCTCTGATTTCTTGGTTTATGATTCAAAACTTCCCACTTGAGAGTTTCTCAATGTCCAATGGCTTATAAAGCACGATCACCATGCACAATGAATTGACTCGTGATGTCCCAAAAATAAAGATGGCTAGTCACATGATGCCCCCTTTTACAATTCCAAGCTCAAAATTTACTTTTCTCAACTCATGATGTCTCTGCTCATGATTGTTTGATGGCAATGTCTCGATGTGTGATCCACAATTATGCAATGTTGATGTCTCAATGGTGAATCGTGATGTGTTGATATATGGTTTCTTGAGAATTGTAATGCTCCTAGCCACATATGATTAGGAATCATGATGTATGTAGGCAATAAGGATGTCCCTCATGCCATTTCCTAGGAATCATGATTTTCCTACTAGCAATCATCATTTTCATACCCATGATTTCTGATGTTAGTAGCAATCAGGACATCTCTATAAATGTTTGTCAAGAATATTTTTTGTGGCCTCCATAGCCCCATTTCCACAAAAAAAAAAATCAACTTTCAACCATGGTTTCCTAGAAGCAGCAAACCATGATTTCCCAATGCTCAAGACCTTTTTCACAACACTCCAATTTAATGAGAATTTCTAGAATGGTGGAAGTTAGCTAGAGAACTTCTTCGAAAAATTTGGTGCAAAATGGACTCACAATTTTGGAGAAAGAAGCATACAAATATCAAGACTCTCTCTCCTCCCTCTGCAAAAGTACTCTCTCTCTTCACTTGCTACTAACAAAATGACTTGTTTTGTGACTTTTGAGGAGGTATGGTAGCTTTTTTACTCCTTTCAATTAGCATGGAAAATCAAAATTTGCATGCACACAGCTAAACCCAACAACTTGCTCTCCTTTTGATGTAGTTCAAGCTTCCAAAATAGTAAATTCTCCTCTCCCAAACTAGAAAGATACTAATTTGGATGATAACTAGTGACTCCTACTCAATTTAAGAACTTATCCATTAAAATTCAACGTTTAATCATTCTCCACTCAACACTCTCTCAAGCAAACCCAATTACAGGTATGAGAACCATAAGGGATCTCTAATGAGAAAAACTAAGCCTAGAAATCAAGAAATTCTCAATACTAAGGACGTCTAGAGATATCTAAGCTTCAATAGCTAAGCCTAGGAAAAAACCCACCCTTCTTGTATATCACCGCATTCGTCTTAAAGAGTATTATGCATCTAGATAGGAATCACTGCAAATGGATTTAGTTGGGAAAATGTATTCCACTTTTTGTATTTGCAAGATTTTATAACTCTCTTGAAACCACTTATGTTTTTGCAACTAAGAGCACCTTATATGTGAAGCATGCAAATGATGTGCTTCTGATCATTGTTGTCTATGTTGATGACATGCTACTCACAAGTCCCCATGCAAAACATATTGCTGATTTTAGTTTGCATGCCTCATTTGAGATGCCAGATTTGGGGCATTTGCATCATTATTTGGGCATTCATTTTATGCAAGTTAATGGCATAATAGCTTTGTGCCAAACAAAATATATTGACACATTGTTGTAGTGTTTTGGCCTTGAAGATTGCAAATCCATTGCCACTCCTATGGAAATAGGTTTACAATTGAGACTTCATGATGTTGGAGATGCATTTGATGTTGTTCTCTATCAGCCAGCTGTTGGTTGATTGATTTGCTTATGCATTACTCGGACAAATATTTCGTTTGATGTCTCACAAATGAATTTTGCTACTTGAGTGGTATCCGATTACTTGGATTGTTTTATCCCAAGGGGGGATCACTACCGACAGATTTACATGTTTTTTTTTTTACTTTGACTGAGCTAGTTGCTATGACACTCATGTGTCCACTAGTGGTTTTTGATTCATGTGTAATAGCCCATTCATATCTTACTTGATCAAGAAGCAGCCTACTGTGGCCACTTCTAGTTGTGAGGCTGAGTATAGGGCATCTTTCATAGCGATTGTTGAGTGTGTGTGGCTCAAAAGCCTTATGGCTGATTTGGGTGTTGGTGAGTCTTCTACTACCACCATCTTCAATGACACTCTGCGCACATTGGCAGTTGCAAGGAACCCTATGTTCCATGCTCGCACTAAGCACATTGAGATGCACTATCATTATGTTAGGGAGAGGTTCTCTGCTGGAGAGATCAATTTGGCATATGTGCCCACACAAGAGAACATTGTAGACCTTTTCATAAAGGCTCTGCCTAGGGAGAATTTCAAAGCTTTCTGCAAAGCTTTGGGCTTACTTCCTTTTGTGAATTGATTCCACATAGCTTGGCACTTCCTTATACATGAGTGCTAGCTCCGTGTTCACCGCATCACTCCCAGGGAGGATTTGTTGATATATTTTGGTAGTGATGCATGTGAACACACTAGAACCATCAGGGGCACTTTTTCCCCCCTTTAGGATGTTTTTCCCCCCGGCTTGTATATAGGCCTATAACCCTAATGGGTTACTTATCTTTGTACATTCACTTGGTAATACATTTAGTATTGTGAGTTGTGCTCCAATCTTCTTCTTCTTCCTTGTGTTGTTCGTGTGCTTACGTAGACCTCAAACTCCAACAGTAGTGGAGTTCCAAAATATTTTGCTCCTTATATCCCAATACAAAATGATATAGTTGAAATGATGAATAGAACTATTCAAGATAGAGTGGTTTTTATGTTGCATCATGCAAACCTTTCACAAAGATTTTGGGCAAACCACTATCGATTGTTGCTCATGTGATTAACCTTTCACCTACTAATGCTAAGGACTTGAAAGTGGCACAAGATTTTTGGATAGGGCAGCCACCACATTATGATCACCTTCGAGTCTTTGATTGTGAAGTTTATGTCCATTTTCCAGAGACAAATGGGATAAAAGTTGGACTACAATCTAGGAAGTGCATTTTCCTTGGATATGGAAGAGATGGGTAGTTAGGATACCCCTTATTCGATCCAGGAACATGTTCGATTATTAGAAAAAAATGATGGCATTTGCAATGAAATCAAGATCCATAAGCAACCTATTAAAGAAGTTGAAGTGAGAAGATTCGTATTTGAGGATGTCGGTCCTCTTGCTAATATGCATAAGAATCTGACTAAAATGGTTGTTCATCAAAAAGCTCAACAAATCCTTGCTACTGCTCTTGACCAACAACCATTGAGAGGATCTTCACATGCCTCACATCCATTTGATATATTTGTTCAAGGATAGGATGTTGTCATGTTGATAGATGCCGGTGAGCCTTCTTCTTATAAAGAAGATATGCAGACAGATGATCATGTGAAGTGGAAGCATGCTATGAAAGTGAACTTGAATCTATCCATAAGAATGGTACTTGAGAATTAGTACATTTTCCAAAGTGGAGGAAAAAAATCACCATGAAAATGGGGATATAAGCTGAAATTCACAATAGATAGTGCTTCTCCAAAGTATAAAGGATGACCTAATGATGAAAATATGCATGTTTCTTGGATATGTTTCAAAAGAAGACTTAGAGCTATTCTTTATGGATTTGAAGACTACTTTCTTGCATAGAGATCTTATAGATGAGATCTCTCTCTCTCTCTCTCTCTCTCTCTCTCTCTATATATATATATATATATATATATATATATATATATATATATATATATATATATATATATATATATCGTATAAAACAAAATCTTAAAGCTTTTCTAATAAAAATCTCTTTCATTCATTATTCTTTCGATCAAGATTTGTATGTGTATGTGTGTGTATCCATATATGTGTGTGTACATACATACACACACAAATCTTGATCGAAAGAATAAGGAATGAAAGAGATTTTTTTTAGAAAAGCTTTAAGCTTTTGTTTTATACGATATATAAATTTTAAATTCCAAAATGACACACATCATTCATTATAAAAAAGAAAAGTAATCAATGTAACATAGATGTGGATAAATTTCCAACGATTTAGTTATGCAAAAATTCTAGAAGGTGTAAAGCGATTGATAATTAATTAGGTTAAAACTGAAGCAAAAAAATTTAAATATATCAACACTTGAAAACTAACCGGCCATTCAAACCTAGAACTAAAAGGTGGGCAATGGACTAGACTATGCTAGCGTTCAGTTGAGGTGGAGAATGGGCTTGTGATCAAATAGAAACTACCATAAAAATATTCTATTGATCACTACACTTCAAGAAACCAGAAAAGGGCATCTTAGTATACCTTGTGGAGCATTATGCCTTATACTTCTACATTATAAGAGGTGTAACCATTGCCCTTCAGGTAACTCTCTCATAAACAATGAACCCATTCCTCTCTACGATCCTCTATCCTTGTTGCCTCCTTGTCTATTGTTATACAAATCACTCTTTAAACTGATTTGTATTAGTACACCTTGACCAATCCACACTAGTCCATCTAGATTGATTTTGACTAGTCTACCTTGAAGAACTTCCATTATTGCATTTGAACTAGTTTTCACTATTCCATCCATAAATCTCTACTAGTATACCTAAAAAATTCCCTATGTTACACTTAGCCCTAGAAAAATTTGAATTGGCCCACCTAGGCCAATTTCCACAGCTCACCTAGGAAAAATTTCCATTGGCTCTTATAGATTTATTTCCCTTGGTATAGCTAGAATGTCTTGAATACTTGAACTATAATAATTTCCACTAGTCCACATGGCCCAAAATTGAACACTTTCTATTTTTTAACTATCTTTTGTACAATTTTCAAACACAATTGTTTCTACATTAAATTCATTGTCATGTGCCATAGTTTGAAGCCATGTTCTCAAGGAAAACAAATAGAATATTGTAGAATAAGAAACGAACAAATTATTTAGATATATCGTGACTAATTCTATGGTGAAATAGGATTTTCTAGAGGTTTTCTACTAGATTTATCTCCTTAATTAATTTGTAAACATATCCTACTTTCCATATCTCATTAGGTGGCCAAGTAGGTAGGAGGAAAGCTAACTAGCTTTGTGAGAAGGAAAAGTAAGTATTAGGAATGATGAGTAGGTAATTAGGTGACTAGGTAGGTAGGAAAAGTAAGCATATTGTTAGCAATCATGTAGATAGGTAGCTGGATAGTCAAGAAGGTAGAAGGTAGAAAGGTAAGTGTGTGGGTAGGTAGACATGTAACTAAGAGAGAAAGTATGCATATAAGTGTGCATTCATGAATGAATGTAAATATGTGTGTTCTCTTTAGATTTGCAAGTGAGGATATCCTTATATTTAAAGTTCAAACATTAAAAGTTTACAAGTGTAAAATTCAAACAGTAAATAGTTATAACTATAAATCATTTCAATGAACTTTTTATAAAGTAGAGGTTCCCCAAACCATTGTTCATAGTGAAGTTTGTCAAATTATTTAGATTGATTTGGAAGAGATATTTAGTCAAAGATGTGCAAGATCTATAAAGCATCATAGGATGAACATCAAGAGGTTTAAATGACAAGTCATAGTGCAAATTCATGATAATGGTTACTTTAGTGAGAGTATGTGGTGCAACTCAATAAAATGAGACATACATGATGGTTCAAGAAACCATCATTTCAAAGTGTTCATGATTTGATATTGAGTAAAGTCACTAATGAACTTGACTTTTATGAATTTGTGGTCATGCCAATGAGCATCAAACTTACTTAAAATATCCAAAGAGAGCCTTTTCTTAGTGGATACATAAGGTTATTCATGAGTGGTAGTGAGATAAATGTATCCAATAAAGTAAATCTCCAATTTTTGAAGTACAATCCCATGAATTTCAAATGAGAAGATTCACATATCCTCATGATAAAGGTGCATTGTCACCCCCCCCCTCCACATAAAACAGAGCTGATATTTTAGAAATTGAGAGTATTCTTGTTGAAAAATGTGTCCTTTGTATTAAATATAGGAAAACTTCATGTAAAATGTGAATACCATTGATGTGTGATCATCATTTATTTATTTTTTAAGGTACAATGAATGAAATACACAAACACCCAACCTCGTAAGGTGGAGGCACCCATACATTTGAATATGCTCGAAGGCTGAACATGTCCAATGGGTGGGACTAGAACCCCCATGCACTCTGTCCCACGACGTTCAAGGCCTAGTGCTACACGACACCTGTTTGGACAGTGCTCATCATTTATAGCTAAAAACAATAAGTAAAGATTGCCTAAAATTAGTTTACAAATAATTGAATACTTCACGAATAGAAAAACATCTCAGGTCCTCTCTCTTCTCTCTCTTACACATGCAAGCACGTTTGTGTGGGTTGTATGCATCTGGTTGCCATGTTAGTGAAGAGAGCCCAAGATGGATTCTAAAGCAACCTCATGATTTGTCCTCTCTCTCTTCTCATGTCCTCTCTTCTCTCTCTTCTCTCTCATGTCCTCTCTCTTCTCTCTCTCTGACCATGAACCAACCTCACGGTTTGTTCCGATTATTTCAGCAAGCACAAAAGGAACCCGTCGCTTCGGATCGCTTTGCTACTTCCTTGCATTCCGCAGCAGAAGACATTATAAAGAACTTGCTTAAAACTTGCTAGAAGACATTATAAAGAAGGTGAGATCTTTTGGAAGATCTGAAAAGAAAAGTGTGCTACCAACTTTGATAGCCCTCTTCAAGAATGGTCGATCGAAAAATCTCTTTTCCTTTTAGACAAAAGAATTTCGAATTGTAAGAAGCCCCCACCTTTTAGACATCATAGAGTGTTTTTCTTCGAGAGCAAGAAGACTAAAAGCAAGTGGGCATCCCATGAGAGGGACGAAAGGGTTATCAAACTTCTTTGAAATGACCTTTCTTTCATGGCAATGTACACAAAACCTCATAAAAAGCAATTTTCGCTATGACACATATAGATTTATGAGAAGTTAACATTTGAGCATCCTAATTTTCTCCTTTGATTCATTTCAGTATGCTCTCTTTATTACAGAAAGTTCTAATGAAGCCTAATCTCCCTGGGCTTGAATGTATTAAAAGCAAAGCTCTATGAGTGAAGGGTATACTACCCATGGGGACCTCCGTATCCTACAAAACAAGGGTTACACTGCTGAAGCATTACAAAGAAAAGGCTGCCCGAAGGATCTAGTTTCAATAGCCCAAAGGCATTACACAAATAGACTAGCCACAATGTCTTAAGTATGTCCACGAGCCTGCAGGGGTTGAACAGAAAACCTCCGACTCAAGAGGTGAGTGCCCAACCAACTCATTACAGGATTTTGAAAGTATAGTCTACTCTTCTGTAGGCTCGACCTTTAAAACCAGTTGTACATGTGAATGAATGGGTATACTATTTGGAGTATCCTTTTATGCTACGGAGAAGGGATTCATCATTCAAGGTCATTTAAGAGTTTGAAGAACGCTTCAACATGTGCCATTATATTGGGGCATGTGCATAGTACTTGGCAAACTAAAATAAATGAATCACATAACTACATACTGAGATAGCTTCTTTCACTTTTAGCAATGGGCTCTCTATCAATGGTACAATGTCGCTATGGCCATTTATTTTCAATAGAGAACTAACTTGAAGAAGTGTAGTCTCATAACTTATTATTCTTGAAAGTGTGAACTTGCGATTGCTAAACCAAACCATTTTAAAAGTATGAAGGAAACACTGATAGGAATGATAATTAGATCAAAATGAATTAAACTATTTGCAACCTTAATTGAAGGTTTGGGACAAAAAGAAAAGAATGAAAATTTTTAGGCATCATTTGACAAATACATTAGGTTTGAACATGTTGTGTAGCCATGAAAGAGTGATGTTTTGTAATGGACTCCTTCACCTTCATTTAGATCATGAATACTTGATCAAACCTACAAAACTCGTAGATGAATGTTTACAAAAATGTGAAGCTTTACTCTCATGGATGGGATTCCATGGTGAAGATGCTCATCTTAAAAAAGATCCAAAACTTTTATAGAGTACCAATGATGTTTTACAAGATGTTTTTATGGAAGCCAGGTACCACTCAAGTAGCAAAAGATATGCTTAACCGTCTGCCGATGCTTGACTCCTCGGTGATGCATAAACCTAGTCATCTATGAGACAAAAAACTGAATATCTAGTCGAGTAATGCATAAGTAAATCAAGCATCCAATAGCTCGCTGATAGAGAACATCATCAAATGCATCTCAGCATCATGAAGACTCAACCGTAAACCTGTTTCCATAGAAGTGGAAATAGTTTTGCAGTCTTCAAGGCCAAAACAATGCAATAATGTGTCGATATATTTTATTTGATACAAAGTTATTCTCCCATCAACTTGCATAAACTGAATGCCCAAATAATGATGCAAATGTCCCAAATCTGACATCTCAAATGAGGCATGTGAATCAACTTGAAAATCATCAATATGCTTCTCATTAGGACCAGTGAGTAGCATGCCATCAACATAGACAACAATGATTAGAAGCACATTTTTTCCACGCTTAACATATAAGGTGCTCTCAGTTGGACTATTCTCAAAACCATGTGCAATCAAATAGGCGTGTATCTTTTCATACCAAGCACATGGTGCTTGCTTCAAACCATATAATGCCTTTTTCAACCTGCGCACTTTGTTTCCATGCCCTTTTTGCACAAAATCAAAAAGCTAAAAAACATACACTTCTTCATGCAAGTCACCATTTAAAAATCGAGTTTAAATGTCCAACTAATGTACATTCCAACCATAATGAGCTAGAAGTGCGCAAATGCTACAAACAATAGTCATTTGGCATGTAGGAGCAAAGATCTCATCAAAATCAATGCCTCTTTCTTGAGCATAGCTTTTTGCAACAAGCTTAGCCTTATACCTGTCAACTATTCCATCAGATTTACCCTTCAACTTGTATACCCACTTAGTGCCAATGGCCTTCTTACCAAGAGGCAAGTCACATAAATACAAGGTACCATTCTTCATAATAGCATCATATTTTGATTGCATAGTGGCCATCCAATTTTCTAAATTTTGTTCTTCATCAAACCAAATAGGTCCATTCTCATCACAAAGACTAGAGGTAGCCATAGCATAGCAATCTGATGCAAAACACGCACTATGAGAAATATGATATGAGTGAGGTGCATCTAATTTGCTATCTCACAAAGTCTACAGTAGCCATTTATGCATAGCTTTTGCCTCCTCTATATCACCCCTCTCGTCAACAAGTCCATCATGTACATTTGCATAAAAATATGGAATGATTTGCATCATCATGTGGAACCTATAAAGGATTAGAAATTGCCTCATTTGGACAAGCACTAGATTGTCCACCTGTAAAAAGAAGCAACAAAGTGTCATACACATCTTTGGAGCTAACTGATGTCTCCTTAGTACATGAAAGTAATGGCTGAATTGCATCTTCCGAAAAAACAACATCACGGCTAACCAAAATGTGTTTATTCTATGGATGATATAGAGGATAGCCTTTGCTTTTAAAAATGCACCCGACAAAAATATATATCACTGCTTTATCATCCAATTTCCTAAGTTGTTGTTTAGGCACTAATGCATATGCTAGACAACCAAAGACAGGCGGATGAGCAATAGATGGATTGTGATCATGTCAAGCCTTGTATGGAGTGATAGACTCCAATGCTTTAGTGGGACACATGTTAAGTACATATGCAACACACATAACAACCTCAAGCCAAAAACTATGTAGTGAAGACTGACCCTTGAGCATACACCTCACCATATCCATGAGTGAATTGTTCTTCGTTTCAGAAACTCCATCCTATTGAGGTATATACGACACTCTACATTGATGTTTTAACCCATATTTAGATAGAAATGCATTAAAATGAGAAGACATATATTCCCCCCTTGATGAGAATGGAGGGTGCCCATTTTACATGCTGACAGATTCTCAGCCAAAACCATAAATTGTTTGAAGCATAAACACTTCACACTTTGCTTTCAATGGACATACCCATGCATGCCTAGAAAAAACATCAATGAAAGTCATGAAGTAAAGGTAGTTTCCAAAAGAAGGTGTTTCCATATGAGCACAAACATCATTGTGAACAAGCTGCAATTTTTGGATAGCTCATACTGAACCATCTTTTGCAAAGGAGAAATGCAACATTTTGCCCAAAATACAGCCTTCATAGACATGTTTACAAGGTGCCTCAAGTTTGGGTAGAGAGCACACCATTTTAGATTTTTACAAGCATAGAAAACTAGCAAAATTTAGATGATGAAAGAATGCATGCCATTTTACATTTGACATAGCCTGAGAATCTTGAACTACACATGCTGAATTATTCACAAAATTTGCATAATCTATGAGCTTATACAACCCGCAACATAAAATGCCAGAAGCAATCATGACATGGCCATTTGAGAGATCATGAACTATAAATCTATTATCAATAATTTTCACAACCAAGCCAATCTTGGCTAATGCTAGAATCGATAACACATTTTTCTTGATCCCTGGCACAAATAAAGCATCCAATAATGTAAAAGAACTACCATGAGTAGTAGTCAGAATAATCTTACCAAATCCCATGTTAGGATAAGAGGAGTTGTTGGCGCATGCGACAGTATTCCCTGTAGGGACACACTCAAGTGAAGTGAAGAAACTACACTATGAAGTAATATGTTTGTGTTATCAGGATCTTATCTCATGCGCACACAGAGGTTACGAATGCTAAAAACACACAGAAAAATAGACATGCCAAGAGATGAGACAGAATGCAGTATTGGGTGCAATCTCCCCCCATGCACTCTGTTTCATGATGGAGAGTGTTAATCTCAAAAAGAACAAGTTATCCTTGATGTTAGAGCACCTCTATATCAACAACAATGCAAAACCTTAACAAATTTTGGAGGACTAGTGTTAGATTATCAATCTTGTACTAACTATGAAGAAAGTCACTACACAGAAAAGTCTCTTGCACATAACTCACTCATTGATTGATCAAATGTGCAAAGTTTCTAATGAAGCTTTGTGAAAGGTGTTGTCTAAAGATTACACACCTTCTCTAAGTTAGAACATCTCAAAAGATTCATTAGAACTTGAGATATGATCCAAACAATTCACCTATGTCTAAAACTATACTTCTCTACAATTGACTTTGACACCTGCAACTTCTAATGCATAGTTCTCTTAATCTAGAACCCATTTATCCAAATTCTTTTAGCCATAGGTAGCTTACCTTTCAACTTAAAGGATGAGTGCTCACCTACTCAAAACTTTACACTGTGGAAGGAGAATTGATCAAAACATTATCATCGAATTTGCACCTACTGCAATCTTCTCTTCTTCACATTTACACATGTAAATGTTCCTACTCTCAATTCTCTCAGCTTGATCACAATTAGAATCTGAAAATTTGTACAGAGGTCACTCAACTATATACTTAGACTTCTACAAAAGCATTTCACAAGATGATGAACACATAAGGAACACTGAGCAAAATATCGGGTGCAACTTTTCTTCTATTCATAAAACTATTACATCTATGAGACGAGGGATATTCTCTTCAATTCTAAAGTATCTAATGACTATTAAAACTTGTCATTCATCATCACTCGTATATACCCCCACTTTCTACTTGTATATGTATAGGTATTTTGTACAGACTCGTGACTATTACAAAAGATTAAGCATGTTTAATGTACATGTATATACAAGTCTTCATTCTCTGATTATGCACTAACTTCAATCTTCATGTATTGATCTTTGCTTCATCTTTTGACTTCAAACCTTTGTCTAAAACATCAATTGATGGTTTTCATGCACAACAGCTCCCGCTCAATCATCAATTGAGGTTTTCTCCATCTTCTTTATACCTGTCAAGTCTTTGAATCTCTGTAGCTTTGGTCCATCCAAGCTTTTAGTTAACATATCTGCAATCTGATCCTTTGTTGAAGTATATATGACTTCAATATCCTTATCAATCACCTTCTCTCTCAAGAAATGATACTGAATCTCAATGTCTTTAGTCCTGGCATGAAAACCAGGGTTAGCAGCTAGATTCAATGAACTCATATTATCTCCATGAATAATGGGTGTACTCTGAACGATGTCAAAACTCTTCATGATATGACCTCTTTTGCAGCTTCAACCATACCTTTATACTATGCTTCTGTAGATGGTAAAACAAATGTGTGTTGCTTTTTAGAACACCAAGAAATTAACTTATCTCCCACATAACATAAGTACCCATAGGTTGATCTTCTATCATCAGGATTACCTTCCCAATCTGTATCACTATATATCTTCATATTTGTATCTGATGTGAAACCATAATACAAACCTTCCTTGAGTGTACCCTTAATGTATCTTAACACCCTTTGTCCTACAAGCCAACATTCTTTCCTAGGACAATGCATGAATTGAGACAACACTCTAACGGCATATGACAAATCAGGTCTAGTTAATGTAGCATAGATTAGACTACCAACCAAACTTTGATATAACTTCATGACCTTGAATTCTTCTCCTCCATGTCTGCTCAATTTGTGATTCACCTCCATTGGAGTAGATGCTACCTTGCAATATTCCATTTTAAACTTGATTAGCAAGTTCTTCAAATACCTTTTTTGAGTTACATATACTCCATGTTGAGTATATGAAATCTCCATGCCCAAGAAATATGACAAATCCCCCAAGTCAATGATCTTGAATTCTTTTTCCATTTGCTTCTTAAGACCTTGTATTCCCTTCTCATCTGTACCTGTAAGAATTATATCATCAACATATACGCACATGTAAATGAACCCATCATCACTTGCTTTAATAAGCAAGCTACTATCTGCTTTAGACACTTGGAAACCAAGCTCCTTCAAGAACTTCACAAGTCTATAATTCCATGCCCTTGGGGCTTGTGTCAAACCATACAAAGATCTCTTGAGCTTACATACATATTTTGGATAGCTTTTATCTTTGAAACCTTCTGGTTGCTCCATGAAAACTTCATCTGAAATGTACCCATTTAAAAAAGCATTCTTCACATCTAATTGACATAGCTTCCAACCTTTACATGCAGCAATAGCTATGAGAGTCCTTATGGTGGTCATCTTTGCCACATGACTATAAGTCTCATCATAATCTATACCATATGTCTGAGCATACCCTTTCACAACAAGTCTAGCTTTATACCTAGACACACTTCCATCTGCATACCTCTTTGTTTTGTAGACCCATTTGCATCCAATGATCTTCTGACTATTTGGTTTAGGAACCAAGTCCCATGTCTCATTCTCCTCAATGCATCATACTCTTCCTGCATAGCTTTCTCCCAATTTTCCTTACCTTTTGCCTCTTCATATGTGGAAGGATCTTCCTATGCTTTCACCATGTAAGCATAATCTTTAGTAGTCAAAAAAGAAGTATCATAGCTATACCTTGTAGGTTTCCATTTATGCCTTGATGACCTTCTGAGTTCTCCACTCTTTGAAGTTTTTGGCTCATCACATTCTGGATCAAACCTTGGCGTTTTTTCATCTTCAACTTGTGCTTCATTGTTCTCTTCTTCATCAATTATTTGAACCTTTGATTTACCTTTCTTCTGATTCAAAGTTTCTTCATCACCTGCATGAATATTAATTGTACCTGCATACCAAGTACCTTGCCCATCAAATGTTACATCTTTTGACACAAGGAATTTCTTTGTGGATGGACTCCACAACCTATATCCCATTTGCTTATCATCATAGCCAATGAACGCATACTTTTCAGCTTTAGGTTCCAATTTATGCCTCAACTTTCATGGCACATATGCATAAGCCACACATCGAAACACTTTCCAATGATTGAAGGTAGGTCTCTTAACCCACCAAGCTTCATATGGTGTCATACCCTGCAAAGCTTTACATGGTAACCTATTAACCAAGTATGTGGTTGTATTTACAGCCTCAACGCACAAATAGTTGGGGCAATTCTTTTCTTTCATCATTGACCTTGCAAACTCAACAAGGGCTCTATTTCTCCTTTCTACTGCACCATTTTGTTGAGGAGAGTATCTACAAGTAACTTCCCTTTTTATACCTCCATTCCACAAGTAATCACTGAATTCACTAGAGAAATACTCTCCCCCTCCATCTGGCCTTAGACTCTTCAACTTTTGAACTGTGATTCTCTCTGCATACACATGCTAATGTTTAAATCTATTGAACACCTTTGATTTATCTTTGATCACATATATGGTGATCCACTTGGTAGCATCATCAACATAAATCACATAATATCTTGAACAATTAATGCTAAAGTCCTTTGATGGTCCCCACACATCTGTGTGTACCAATTCACGCTTCTCTGAATACATGAATCCATGCTTATTATATGATTGTTTATGAGCCTTACCTAATTGACATGCCTCACATCTCTATGTCATATGTTGACCTGCAACATTAGGTAATCCAAGCACTGAACCGTTGTTAACCATATCCTTAATACCTCTTTCATTGAAATGTCCAAGCCTTTTATGCCAAAGATCTAACTCAGAGATCTTATGTCCTCTATAAGTGAACAAGGCATGACCAACATTACCTTGAATCTTCAATGTGAAGAGTCTTCCTTCTTTCTTCCCTGAAACAATTTGTTTATACCCATTGCTAGGGTCGTCCACAAAAACTCCATCATTAGTGAACCTTACTTAATAACCTTTCTCAACAATTTTCCCTACACTTATCAGATTCTTTGGGATTGTAGGAACATACAAAACCTTACTCAGAAGAGTGCTTCCATCCTTAGCCTTAACTGATCCAATAGACTTTACATTGTGCTTTGTATTATCACCTGTTTGAACCACATGATCACTTACTTTATTCTCCAAATCAATCATCAAAGCTATGTTACCACTCAAGTGATTGCTACACCCTGAGTCAATGTAGAAGACTCTTTGATCTTCACTTTGTCTTTCACAAGTTGCATTCATGATTAAAGTTGAATCCTCCTTCTGATATGAAGCATAATTGTAGTAGGTATTATTGTAGGATTGACTTTGGAAGCCTTTACTTGCATTTCTTCCAAAGAAACCTCTACTATCTCTACCTCTAAAATTACCTCTTCGATTTCTATTAGCTCTTGCTCTTGAGTTAAAGTTCTAATTATATCCTCCATTATTCTTATTATTATGCCAAAAATCATGAGCTAAATGATTCATCTTACCACAAATCCAGCAAGCTCTGGCTCCATCTTTATTGCTTCTACCTCTACCTCTTCCTTTGCCACCCCCTCTTCCTCATTGGAAGTTAGCTTGGCTAGTTGTACCTTCTTCTTCATTCAATTGTTGCTTGCCTTTGTTAAACTTCATCTTGTCCTTTGAATACATTTCTTGACCTATACTTTTATCAACACCACCTTTGACATCCTGCTCAAATGTTAGCATATGTCCTAGCAATGGATTCAAATCAAGAGTGAAATGATCTAGTGACAATTCAGTGGATAAAATGAATGGCTTCCATTTCTCATCTCCTCTCAAACCTGTGAGGATTTGCCTTTGTTGAAGCTCAAGTTCAAGGACAAAGCATGGAAGCGCATCAAGGAAGTAGACACACAAGAAAAAGGAGCAAGTAGGGAGATCCAAGAAGCACCTGTCAAATTTTCAGAAGAAATCCCTATAAAAATAGTGATTTTTATCATTAAAAACCATTGTAAATATCATTTTCCATTTTTGTAACTCCATTTTGTTCAAGCCAAGGAGTCCTTGTGAGTACTAGAACTATCATCCTACCAATTTTCATAATTTTTAGACTCCGTTTGAACCCCCAAATAAGCCCTGGAACCTATTTTTTAACTAGGCCAGACACTAGGTCTGGACAGCGCCAAAACCACTCAAAAAACTATAAAAAGGGCTGGAGAGCTCATTTTTGAGGTTAGCTTGTTGTAGATTTCAGCTTTGTAAGAGAGCTCTTGTGTAATCGAAGATCTTCCATTGTTCCACTCTTTGCTCTTACCTTGTGTGCATGTGTGTGTATGTGTGTGCATGCTTGTGTGCTTTCACTCACGCACTTGTGCCATCACTTGCTCACGATCTTCATACTGGTCCTCACGTCTCCACGGATTGACATTTATGAGGTGAAGCTCCTCACGTTGGTGCTCACCATTGTGCTAGAGTGACACCAAATTTGGCGTCGTTGCCGGGGAGAGAGCTTGGAGGACGAGCGTGTGACAGTAAGACGTAGAGTAGCGACGTTGGAAGGTAAAAAAATCACCATTTTTAGTTCAATTTTTGAGTTTTTCTTCTCCTTCATCTTCATCATCATCACCATCTCCACCCACCTTCATCTTCTCAATTTTTTGCATTTTTTAGAGTCCATTCACCTTGCTTTTTACTTGTGGTTGTGAGGAAGAGCCGTAGAGAGGGTGCAGGACTGAAACGCTGAGGAAATAGTACCAAAATAGCCAAAAATCAGAGTGAACAGCCTCGGATGTGACATAACATGCGCCAAGTATCATGAGTGCAATATCAAGGGTTTGAAGGGAGATTTGGCATCTACAGACACATAGGAGTGACAAGGAGGACACAAGGTACTCATATTTGCAAAAAAAATTTGAATTTGGGCTCCAAAAAGTCCAAGTATCGTGTTCTCCCGCGGTTGAAGTATCGCGATACCTGGATATCGTGAAACTCCTGTGGTCAAGTATCGTGATACTTGCAATGGTCACATATCGAGTATCGTCTATTGCTGAGAAACATTCACGATACTAGACAGATATCATGTATCGTGTATCGTGGAGTTAATTTTTGCGATACCTGGTAGATATCGAGTATCGTCAGAAAATTTCTCATGATATTGGTCACGTATCGAGAATCGTAGAGACCTGAAAACGATACTTGAGGAATATCGAATATCGTGGGAATTCCAAGTATCGTGTATCATGATTTTTTTCGCGATACTCACCCAATATCGTGTATCGTGACCTGTAGTGTCAAGTATCGTGAGTCTAACTCTCGCCTGATATCGAGTATCGTGTATCGTGGGATTCCTCTTGGCGATACCTGTGCAATATCGAATATCGTGAGGGTCCTTCCACAATACTTGTTGGATATCGAGTATCGTGATCTGTCTAGTTGGTTGAGTATCGTGTATCGTGGCAAGGAAAGTATCGTGTATCATCGACTTCCAAGTATCGGGATACTTGACAAGTATCGTGTATCGCCTGTTCTGCAGTAATCCCAGAGAGATCTTGTTTCCTTGTTTTAACCCCCAGAACCCTGAACTAGCATAACTTCCTCATACGAAATCCGTTTGCAGTGATTTTGGTTTTGTTGGAAAGCTCGTGGGGAGTACTACCAAAACTTTCATTGGTTATGGTAAAAATAATACACGAATTATTAGATAGGGTATTTTGAAGTTGACCCTCAGGGAAACTAGAAAACCAAGGAGTTCCAAAGGATTTTGAGCAATATAAGAGAACTTTGGGACTAGAAGCCAAGGCTTATGAACCTGAGATCTGGCAGACACTTAGGCAAGGATAGACAAAGCATTAGATCATCTGAGGCTAGTGTCTACCATACAGCCAAGTCTTGGGCTCAACAGCTTAGTGGTTACCCTTACACACTAAGTTCAGAAATGTCTTTTAGCATGGAAAGACCCACACGTAGCTCAGGCACTGCTTATTTACAGACACCAGAAGGTCCCTTCAAGACCCAATTAGAGTATATCAGGACCAACCAATTAGGTTCTTGCATCTATGAGGACGGTCTGAGACGATCAGTGGTCCAACTCAAAAATCCCGATCAACCCTTTGGACTTGAACGCCCAGTGGTCAAGTTTGAAGAGGGTTCATACATTGATAAGGAAGGAACCATGTATGTGGTAACCAACTTACCAGATAGGACAGATGATTTTGGAAACATCATTCCTGAGAACAAGATAGGAGACCTAGGATGAGAACCCAAGACCCCTAGAGGTAAGTCAGACTTGACTAGAGTGATCACTCTAGAATGGATTTCCCAAGACAAAAAAAGCATAGAGCTATTCTTGAATAGAGAAACGGAGGAAGCCTTTTGGAGATTTAGGCCAGATCAACCCAGCCCCGTAGTCAACATCTATGAATTCAAGGATCCAGAGACACCAGGGAAAGTTTTCTATCTAGATCACACATCTGAGAAATTATTCTTGGTATCATATCATGATAGACATGCTTACACTTGGCAAGGTGAATCAATTTTTCCTCCACCAAGATCTAATGTTTCCCATGGCCTCCAAGGAGCCGGATCATCCAAGGCTCATGAAACCAAGAGGGAAAGAACTAGAGAGAGACCGGAGGTAAGCTTTGTAGACACTGTGGGTAGAGACAGATCAGGATATGGAACGGAAAGACCTGAAAAGGAGAGACATAGAGTACATAGGCATCAAAGAGATGAGCATGATTTTCAATTGCCTAGACCACGAGAGCACTCAAGAACCCTTAGACCCTCTCAAGTGGTTAAGAAAATGAAGAACTATTTTGATGGGTCAGGAGATCCTTATGATCATGTGGCCGAGTTCAAGCAAGTGTTAAGAGCTGAACAGGTCGAGGACTTGTTCACTCAGTTCGAGGCATTTGGTTTGACTCTTAAAGGTACTGCCTTAGCTTGGTTTCAACCCCTAAAGAGTTGCAACTATCGAGACATAGGCCAACTGCTAGAAGCATTCATTGTAGAATTTTCCAAGAGTGGTATCAAGCATAACACATCATCCTTGATCCATAGCTTCAAGCAGACACCCCAAGAAACAGTGTGACTTGCAGGAAGAAGGTTTAGACAGTACTTGGAAAGATGCCATGTACCGGAATTGCCCACACTAGCCAAACAAGTGGCCTTGTTTTTAGATGGCTTACTGAGCACAAAATTGAGATCATATGTGTACTTGAAAGAACCTAGATCCATAGAAGAGTGTGTGCGGATATGCATTGACATAGAGGACAACTTGGGTGAGGAGTTAGGACTATCCAAACTCTATAAAGATTCTGACAGCTCTACTAGTCATACCTCTAGAGCCTCCAATGAGATAGATGAGATAGCGGAGCAGGTTGCCAAGAGGCTAGGAGTTCAAAATAGACAAATGCCAAGCTTGAAACGATGTTACAACTGGGGAGGAGACCACATGGCTAATGTTTGCCCAATGATGGCTAAGACCCAAGGAAACCCTAATGCTCTATATTGCACTATTGAGAGAAAATACACGAACCATACGGCTCAAGATTGTCCCTATAACAGGCAGGCTATTAGACAAAATTATCAGCAACCTTACCAGCAGGGTAGGTATCAGAACTAGTACCAACAGCCATATTATAGGCCACAACAACAATATCAACCTCAATACCAACAGCAATATGAAGCACCAAACAGGCCATAGCCAGTCTTGGGAAACCAACCACCAACTCCTGCCAATGTGATCCCAGTTAAGTATACGATGGCGGAGGAGAACCATAATAGAGCATTGGTGCCACTAACCCCTTTGGTCTCAGAAAATGACTCTCATGCTCTTAATTCAGACTACTCCCATGAAGGTAGTCCACATGCTTATTACATAGAGTCACCTGAGCAAAGTGAGAGATGTCTCCATATCAATACGAGACACCACTTATGGAACAAAATTGGGAACCATAATACTCGAATGTCATGTATACGAATCCCAACCCCAGGCCCCAAGCGAGACAAGTAAGACCACAAGCCCCTAGAGGTCCATGTTTTAGATGTCAGGGTGACCATTTCATTCGTGAATGTCCCCACCAACCAGCTCTAGGACAAGGGCAAAACATCACAATACAAGGCTTTTGTCCTGAGTGCGGCAAGGAACATCTCCCAAGAGAGTGTCCGAGAAACCCCCCTAGTGCACCCAAGGTTACACCCATCAATGTGGTAGGCTTAGTGGCGGATTCAAGTTCAAGTAGCAGTAATGTGGCTCCTATACAGGCAGTTACTAGGGCACAGGCTGCACAACAAGCAAAACCATCTGAGCAATCAGGGTCAAGTGAGTCAGGAGAGCCTAGTAAGAGGAAACCAAGAACATGGAAGGATACCAGAGAGAAGGCTAATCGCAAGTGGAACAAAAAGTTGTCCGAGCTAGAAGAAAGCCTAAGGGATACCAAAACAAAAATAGAAGACATAGCATCTCAAAGCCCCTCGCATGCCGAAGCTCCATCCACTCCACCTCATCCCACCCCACTACCCATTGTAAATAGACCGCAACCAAGGTCTGTTCTTGCAGATCCAAACCCAGAAGGCTTGGACATGATATTCAAGGCCTATCAGGCTTGTCTTCAAGAAGGGCCAACAGCTGCGAACCTGGACAAGAGTTACCCGAGAGCAGATTTAGAGATTGAACGAACCAAGATGTGCATGAAAATGGTAGAAGTAGCTCAAGCTATGCTTGAGACTAGTCAAAAGTTCAATCAGACAAACTCTGTCAAATCGAATTTGCATTTCCAGGGTATATTAGAAAGATTAGATCAATTCGTAAACAAACCCTAGGTTTCTTTACCTCCACAGGCTCAACCAATTATTGAAAGAGAAAGCTCACCACCAAGGAAATCTTATGTTCCTGATTCCGTGGATGAGGGAGCACCTCTTTCAATTCAACAGTACTCTCAAGAGTTCTTGCGGGAAATACAAGAAGAGAAATGGGCCAAGGAGAAGGGTAATCCCCCTCCTATTCCTGAGATTGATGATCTTCATGATCAATTTCCCCAAGACATTCCATCTATCTATGGAGACCAAACAGAGCAACAAGAAGATGAAAGATTAGATTTTGAATCTAATTCTTTACAAGAGTTGCCACAATTCACAGGCCCATGGGAATCTGAATCTCTTCAGATCAGAGCTCCCACAATATTGGTAAGGAATGAAGACTCAATCGTTCCAAGAAACACTGACGTCGTGAAGAACACTAAGGTTCAATGTCATCTCACTGTGGAAGAGCTGCTCAAAGCAAAACCTGAGCTATGGAATCATGTGAAGGATCAGGTTACAGAACTTGATTCCAATATGCCAAAAGCAGGCTCTAAGCAAAAAGTTCCAGAGATACCTCTAGACAAGATAGGAGACATGAGCGAAGGTGAAGAAGGTAATACTTATCTTCTGATCACCTATCAAGGTTACACAACCAAAGCAATCATAGATTCGGGTGCTGGTGTTGCTATTACGACCACCTCCTTGTGGAAGCGATGGGGCAAACCTACATTAAGACCAACTAGAATGAAGCTTCAAATGGCTGATGGTCATTTTGAAAGACCTCTAGGATTGCTTGAAGGGATAACTCTAACCACTTGTGGTGTAGAGTTTGAACATGCATTTGATATATGTGACTTTGAAAAAAATATTGTCTACGAGATGATCCTAGGAAGACCCTTCCTACGACAATTGCAAATAGTGCAAGATTGGGGAACCAACTCCTTGTACTTACAACACTTAGGGGTCACCACCAAGGTCAATTTGAAGGATTACACCTTCAGAGATGTACCACCCCTACAGTGGAATCCTATCCACAAAGCGAAAGAAGATTCTGTCTCTGTGCATTCTGGAAGTTCACCTGATCCATCTTGGCTGCATGAAGATACTCACTTATGGATGTGCAAGGTCGTAGAGGAAGAGGAAAAGTGCCTAAAAGCAAGAGAAGAAGGAACTCCCCCAAGAGATAGACCAATCAAAGACCCAGCCTATACACCGATGATATTTCTAGATGAGGAATTTGAGCCTCATGGCTGGGCTGAAATCTTAGCTACCATGGACATCGCAGTCAATGAAGAACAATGGACACCTCATTGTGATGAGGAGGGTTACGATATTTCAGTGTTCATGTGTCAGCCCTTATTGGAAGAGTGTGATCCTAGTGAAGTCATAGAAGAAGAAGAGAATGACGATGATCTAGAATCCATTGTGATGGATACTTACTTTGACTCAGAGGAGCACTATTTAGAAGACATAGGAGTGTTAACCCAAAAAGAAGAAGAACCTCTCACAAGTATTAAAACTGTGAATTCAAAGGACGGAAGTGAGGGTAGTCAAAAGAAAAAGAAAAGAAAAGCAGTGAAACAAGAAGAGGAGGAATCATTGTTTGAAGTACTAGAAAATTTCAAGAAATATGAAGTGGAAGACCAAAAAATTTTGGTACAAATGCCTAAAAGAGAGGCCACCATAGGAGAAGCGTATGACAATAAAGAGAAGACCAAAAAAATTGTTGTGACCATTGAAGGAAATGAAGAGCGATGTACATACATAGGAGATGACCTAAGTGCAAAAGAAGAAGCAAAGCTTGTAGCTCTATTAAGGGAATATAGGGACGTGTTTGCTTGGAACTATAGAGACTTGAAGGGAGTAGATCCAAAAATTTGCTCTCATACAATCCCAATGACCGCTGATGCCAAAGCCACCAAATAAAAGCCCTACACATATAATGACACTTATGCAGCTAAAATAAAAGAAGAAATTGACAGGCTGATTGAAGCTGGATTCATCTATGAGATTGAGCATACTGAGTGGGTGTCCCCCATTGTAGTGGTGCCCAAGAAGAATGGAAAATTGCAAGTGTGTATTAACCTTAAAAAAGCTAATGCTGCTACGATTCGAGATAGTTATCCACTTCCAATCACTGAACATTTATTGGAGCGTGTTGCAGGCAAGGAAGTTTATAGCTTCCTTGATGGATTTTCAGGTTACAACCAAGTAGCCATTGCCCAGAAGATCAACACAAAACAACTTTTGCCACCGAATGGGGAATCTTTGCATTCTGCGTGATGCCATTTGGGCTCACTAATGCACCTGCTACATTCCAGAGACTCATGTGTCATGTCTTCAAGGAGTTCTTGCGAAAGAGCTTAGAAGTATATGTGGATGATTTATGCGCTCATTCCCAACAAAGAGGATACCACATCCCTGAGCTCAGACAGATCTTCAACAAATGTAGGGAATATCGAGTGTGTCTGAACCCAGAGAAGTGTGTGTTCATGGTACGGCAAGGTAAGATCTTAGGTCATATTGTTTCTAAAAATGGGATATCAACAGATGAAGACAAGGTAAGAGCCATAGCAAAGTTGCCAAGACCAAGGAATGTTAAAGAGGTACAAGCCTTTATGGGCCATTGTGGATATTACCGTAGGTTTATCCACATGTATGCCATCATAGCTAAACCTCTTTATGGGTTGTTGACAAAGTGAAAGAACTACCATTAGCAGTAGTCAAAATGATCTTACCAACTCCCATAACAGGATAAGAGGAGTTGTTGGCATATGTAACAGTATTCCCTATAAGGGCAGGCTCGAGTGAAGAGAAAAAACTGCGCTGCGAGGTAATATGTTTGGTCGCCCCACTGTCAAAGTACCAAAAATCTGACTCTACTGCAGACATGCACTGCTCATGAGAAGATGGGTCAAAACTGCAAACAATATAAACGCCCATTCTTCTTCCTGCACAAGATTAGCAGACTTTGTTTTAGGAAGAAGAAGAAGCTTGAAGCACAACATACAATACTGAATGTATTACCACTAGAATATACAAAGATAAGTAACCCGTTAGGACTATAGGTGCCTCCTAAAGAGGGAAAAAAGTGTTCGGCAGTCCTAATGTGTTCACACACATCACTACCTAATCATATCAATATTTTGGTTGCCCCACTATCAAAGTACCAAACATCTGAGTCTACTACTGACATACACTGTTCATGAGAAGATGGGTCATAACTACAAACAATAGTAAATGCCCATTCTTCATTCTGCACAAGATTTGTAGACTCTGATTTCGGTATAGAGGCTTCTATAGAAACCATTCCTGCCTCTTTTTTCTTTGCCTCTTTTGCAACCAATTTTGCACAAATCTTTGTGACATGATCATTTCCTTTACAGTATTTGGAAAATAACCTCTACTTTTTTTCTCGTCTTTGTCATCCTTTTTTGATTGTGTAGAATTACCAAATTTTTGCTTAGTAATCGATGAGCTCCATTTACCTTTGCCCTTCTCACTAGCTAAGAAAGCTTGATTTGCAACACGCATAATGGATTTGTTCTACCTATACTGATCTTCTTGTAACAAAATAGAGACTAGCTCCTCAAATATTAAAGCATTTGGATTGCCTTTCATCATCAATCAAAGATTAGAAGCAAAACTTAGATATGAATATGGAAGACCATTTAGAACATTTTGCACAAGTTAACTATCTGGCAAGACTTCATCAGTAGAATTCAACTACTCCTTCAAATCTCCTTCATTCATGTGCTCACTCTCCAACTGTTTTCAGAGGTAAGCAACACGAGCCTCATGACTTGCCTGGTATAAAGTGGTAAAAGTATCCCAAGCATCCTTTGCTATTTTGCAAGAGAAAATGTGAGGAATAATGGCATGTTTGATAGACAAGGCTATCAATGCATGTGACTAAGAATCTCTGCCATCCCAACAACGTTTCTCTATAGTAGATGTAGTAGGAACTGCAACATGAACAGGAACTTGAAGATCACCATCTTCAACACCATCCACATCACCTTTAACAACCAACATATGGAATACATCACTACTTTTAGCCATGGCCACTGGCTAAAATAACCTAATGCACAAAAATGGTTGTATCTCAAAAATTTGAATAGAACTACCCTGTTGATTTCTGCTAAACCTGTAGTAGACTTCGAGGTGCTTACACTAGCGAACCAAGACCTATATATATGTTTGGCATAAAAAGATGAAATTGTCTACACAAGCATTAGGATAGTGGGTTTGGAGGTTGAAACGAGCTCATATCACAATTTTGATACCAAATAGAAAAGCTATTTTGAACTTTTAATCACCCTGAGTATGCTCACAAATTTTCGTGTGATTTTGAGACCATGAGGATGTCGATGACGCCCTAGATGAAGCAGCAACCTGCTCTAATACTAATTGTTGGAGTTTGAGGTCTACAAAAGCACATGAACAACACAAGGAAGAGAAGACACTTGGAGCACAACACACAGTACTAAATGTATTACCAAGAGAATGTACAAATGTAAGTAACCTATTAGGGTTATAGGCGTATACACAAGCCAAGGAAAAAAACCTCCTAAAGAGGGAAAAAAGTGCCCCAGTGGTCCTATTCTGTTCACACACATCACTACCAAAATATATCAACATATTGATGGCAAATAAGATATAAGAATAGTACATAAGACAATTTTATTACTTGCCTTGATGCAAGAGACCTTAAAGAGATAAGAAAACTACAAAAAAATTGTTTCTCATTTGCTAAGAGCTTGTGAAAGAAAAGTTGCAAATGAGGGAAAGGAGCCTAAATATGTGGAAAATTAACCAATGGAAATAGCAACAATTATGGAATTTGGCAAAAGATATTGGGAGTTGTAACAATCATAAATAATGAGGAGTTTACACATGGCATAGAAGATTAGGAATCATAATGGTTATATCTGACATCCAAATGTAGGATGACACATGGCACCAACTGTTAGGGGAGCACTAGATTGTGCCCTCCGACTAGACTAGACAAGATTTCAAAATTATACTTTTGATTACAAGAACACCCACAAAGGGTAAATGATACAAGAATATGTGATCGATACAAGAAGTCCCACAACCCAAGACCAATAGGTATGGAAAACTCGACTAGAGATGATGCACGAGATCCCACAACTCGAGATCATAAGTATGGAGCAAGACCTTTGGATTACAAGAACTCCCTTCTGGGAGAATGAACTAGATACAAGAAAGAACTCAACAAGATCTCGTACTACGAGATTACAATAAGACAAGGCTAGATGTCCAAGATACAAGACTAGACAAGACTAGAACTCGAACTGGAACGTGAACGTACTTGGTGATAAGGACTCCTTGATCTCCCAAGAGTGGCATTGGCAAGACTGATTATGTATGTGGCCAGGGCCTCCTTATATAGGATTTCAAGGGCATTTGCCAAGGGCAGTTGCGAGTTGATGATGTCATCAATGATGTGAGTAATTCGAACAGGACCTCCAAATGTCATAATTTAGCAAATAGATAGTCGATCTTAGGGTTTTGGCACATTTCGGATGCAATGGAAGCATTGGTTTCTCCTAATTTTGAACCAATCATGAGACATAGGATTCACATGGAATCTAAGGTTCAGGATGGTTTCCTTTGTCCATGACATCACCTCCCCCTCAAGCGACGAGTTCCACGAGGAGCGGTCATGTTCTCTGGTCTCGGCTTCATTGGATTTCTCTTATGGAATTCTCTAACCTTGATTGGGGCTCTCTGAAGGTCTTCTGCAGGTTCCCAAGTATGATGAGTGATGTCATACCCTTTCCAATGAATAAGGTATTCCAATCTTCCTCGAGATATTCTGGAATCTAGGACATGCTCGACTTCAAATTCTTCATGATCATCAATCTCGATAGGTGGTGAAGGACTAGTCCTTCACCACTTATTGAGATTGATGAATGTAATCCCTAATGTCAATGTGTCTAGGTATTTACTTTCAATCTAGGAAATTTTAAGAGTTGAATGATTCATTGCTAGATTTCTTAAAAGTGAAAGGCTTCAATAAAAAGAATATTCTAACAATTAGAGGTTCATATATTGAAAATGAAAATATTATTGACTTATTTTACTAACCTTCAATGAATTCAAGTGCGACAGCACAAAGATTATGCATTGCATGCTCAATGTGGATGAGGATATGTATTCTTTATAGTAATTCATTTAGGTGTCGATAATCTACGCAAATCTGGACAACTATAAGGTGGAATTGAGCCTTCATGGCTTAGGAGCTGCATATAAGTAGTTCGGAACCTCTATACAGATGAGGGAAATATTTTGAATTTTGCTGATCTGGGTCTGTGTTGATTATTGAAGAAAAGAATCTTGGTGAGGACTCAAACTCCTAAGGAAAACCTAGTTCCGAGTAGGTATTCTACTCTGGTAGAAGAAGAGTCAGAGGTAGAGGTTTCAAAATCATGCAGGAGCTAGAGGATAGTTTCAAGGAAGTCCAAGGTTAACCAAGACCAAGGTTAACATCAGAATCATGCAAGAGATAGAGGATAGTTTCAAGGTGAAGGAATTGTCCTTCACCACCTATCGAGATTGATGATCATGAAGAATTTGAAGTCAAGCATGTCTTAGATTCGAGAATATCCCGAGGAAGATTGGAATACCTTATTCATTGGAAAGGGTATGACATCACTAATCGTACTTGGGAACCTGCAAAAGACCTTTAGAGAGCACAAATCAAGGTTCGAGAATTCCATAAGAGAAATCCAATGAAGCTGAGTCCAGAGAACATGACTGCTCCTCGTGGAACTCGTCGCTTGAGGAGGAGGTGATGTCATGGACAAAGGAAACCATCCTGAACCTCAGATTCCATGAGAATCCTATATCTCATGATTGGTTTAGAATTAGGAGAAATGAATGCTTCCATTGCATCCAAAACGTGCCAAAACTTTAAGATCGATTGTCTATTTTCTAAATTCTGACATTCGGAGGTCTTGTTCGAATTACTAACATCATTGATGATATCGTCAACTTGCAACCACCCTTGGGAGTTGCCCTTGAAATCCTATATAAGGAGGCTTTGGCCACATACATACTCAGTCTTGCGAATGCTAGTCTTGGGAGCTCAAGGAGTCCTTATCACCAAGTAAGTACTTTCAAGTTCCAGTTCGAGTTCTAGTCTTGTCTCTTGCTCTAGTCTTGTATCTTGGACATATAGCCTTGTCGTGTTATAATCTCGCAATACGAGATCTTGTCGAGTTCTTTCTTGTATCTAGTTCATCTCCCAGAAGGGAGTTCTTGTAATCTAGAGGTCTTGCTCCATACTTATGATCCCATGTGGTGGGATCTCCTGTATGATCTCTGATCGAATTTTCCATACCTATTGGTCCTCGGTTGTGGAACTTCTTGTATCGATCACATATTCTTGTATCATTTACCGTGTGTCGGTGTTCTTGTAATCAAAAGTATAACTCTGAAATCTTATCTAGTCTATTCAGAGGGCACGATAGACCTAGTCCTTCACCACCTATCGAGATTGATGATCATGAAGAATTTGAAGTTGAGCATGTCCTAGATTCGAGAATATCCCGAGGAAGATTGGAATACTTTATTCATTGGAAAGGGTATGACATCAGTGATCGTACTTGGGAACCTACAAAAACCCTTCACAGAGCACCAATCAAGGTTCAAGAATTCCATAAGAGAAATCGAATGAAGTCGAGACCAGAGAACATGACCGCTCCACGTGGAACTCATCGCTTGAGGGGGAGGTGATGTCATGGACAAAGGAAACCATCCTGAAGCTCAAATTCCATGTGAATCCAATATCTCATGATTGGTTCATAATTAGGAGAAATGCATGCGTCCATTGCATCCAAAACGTGCCAAAACCCTAGGATCGACTGTCTATTTGCCAAATTCTAACATTTGGAGGTCCTGTTCAAATTGCTGATATAATTCATGACATCATCAGCTCGCAACTGCCCTAGGGAACTACCCTTGAAATACTATATAAGGAGGCCTTGGCCACATACATACACAGTCTTTCCAAAATGTCAGGGGAGCACTAGATTGTGCCCGTCGACTAGACTAGACAAGATTTCGGAATTATACTTTTGATTACAAGAACACCCACAGAGGGTGAATGGTACAAGAATATGTGATTAAAACAAGAAGTCCCACAACATGGGACCAATAGGTATGAAAAACTCGACTAAAGATGATAAAGGAGATCCCACAACTCGGGATCATAAGTATGGAACATGACCTCTGGATTACAAGAACTCCCTTATGGGAGATGAACTAGATACAAGAAAGAACTCGACAAGATCTCATACTATGAGATTACAATAGGACAAGGCTAGATGTCCAAGTTACAAGACTAGACAAGACTAGAGCAAGAGACAAGACAAGAACTCGAACTGGAACTTGAAAGTAATTTCTTGGTGATAAGGACTCCTTGAACTCCCAAGATTGGCATTGGCATGAGTATGTATGTGGCCAGGGCCTCCTTATATAGGATTTCAAGGGTGGTTCCCAAGGGCGGTTGCGAGCTGATGATGTTATCAATGATGTCAGCAATTCAAACAAGACCTCCGAATGTCAAAATTTAGCAAATTGATAGTCGATCTTAGGGTTTCGGCACATTTTGGATGCAATGGAAGCATTGGTTTCTCCTAATTCTGAACCAATCATGAGATATATGATTCACATGGAATATGAGATTCAAGATGGTTTCCTTTGTCCATGACACCAACAGACGCATTCCCTATGCAAGGTATAAAAGGGGACTTCACTCTCAAAAGTTTAGTTTGTAATTTTTTTCTCCCTTGGCTCCATGCTCATCTCCTTGGATCCCCTTGCAACCATCTCTTCTTTCCTCAAACATGACCACACAATGCAAAAATGGGGGGTTGGAAATTATCCAACCCCCCATTTTTGTGTCATGTGGTCATTTTGTCCCAAAGGGGCTTCAAAGAAGATAAGAGTAGACATAGAGTTCTCCTATATATGTAATCTAGCATCTTTTCGTATATTTGTGCTAAGAAAGATTCCTTTTTATAAGAAAAAATTTATCGCTACTCTTTTCTTCTATTAAGTTCATCATGAAAGCCCGACCACACAACATGAAAATAACATGAGATAAGCCATAGTCTCATATTTTGAGGTGTCTCGAAAGCCTTTAACACAAACACACATTTTTTTTATTGTTCCAAATTCTCTATCATGTGTATAACTTGAGTGATCTAAATTGTGCACCTAAAATAGATATATTGGAGCAATATATGGATTTTATATACTCAATGTGTCAATAAGATCTCTACTAGTTGCTTTCAAAATCCATAAGATTCTTTTTAGAGTTAACAAAGATCAGCTGGATAGGTATCTTCATGTGTCCACCTCATTATATCCTCTAAACGCCAATACAACCACACAATGCAAAAAGGGGGGAGTCAACTATCTTCATTTCTCCACCTTATTAGAGCCTCTAAACGCCAATATAACCACACAATGCAAAATGGGGGGAGTCCAACGAAATCTAACTCTCCATTTTCACTCATGTGGTCATGTTCGCCTTGGGAGACTTAAATGAAGAGGAGAAACTAAAATGTCAAATATCACACTCAAGCCATCATTTTCTTGCAAGAAACAATGGAGGATTTTCTTATTGATTTCATGAATGATTCTTATATTTATGCAGCACATTTCTATAGAGTAAGTGCTCTCTCTCTCTCTCTCTCTCTCTCTCTCTCTCTCTCTCTCTCTCTCTCTCTATTGCAGGTTATTCAAGAAGTTCACCAAGCATAAAACATGGCTAATTATTGTAATTACAATTTTCATTGTTTGTATATCATTTAAATTATTTTATTCTCATTAACTAACATACTCACACTTACTCATTCATATGCACATATACATATATACATGACTATGTAGGCTCGCACTTTTACAAACACATACACACACATACACATGCACATACACACACATACACTTACACATACACATACACATACACAAACATACACATATGCATATGCACAAACATATCTACAAACACATGAAAAGACATGTATGCATTGTTGCATATACACATACGCACATTAACACATACTAATTATACACATGCATATGCACATTCACATGCATGCACATACACATGGATGCAAATGGAGATGCATGCTCATACATATAGACATGCACACACACACACATACACATACACATACATATGCACATACATACACATACACATACACACACATACACATGCACATATGTACACACACATATGCACATACACTTACACATACACATGCACATACATACATATACACACACATATGCAAATGCACTTACACATACACATGCACGTACATACATATATACACACCACACATGCACATACATACACATATGCACATACACTTACATGTACATACACATGCACATACATACATATACACACACATACTACACGCACATACATACCCATATGCACATACACTTACACATACACATGCCCATACATACATATACACACTCATATACATGCACATACATACACATATGCACATACACATACATATGCACATACATACATATACACACACACACTTACACATGCACATACACACACATATGCACATACACTTACATATACACATGCACATACATACATATACACACTCATATACATGCACATACAGACACATACACACATACACTTACACATACACATGCACATATATACATATACACACACTTACACATACACATACATATACACACTCATATACATGCACATACATACACATGCACATACACTTACACATACATATGCACATATATACATATACACACTCATATACATGCACATACATACACATATGCACGTACATTTACACATACATATGCACATACATAGATATAGACACACATACACATACACATGCACATACATACATATAGACACAGATACACATACACATGCACATACACACACATACACACATAGACATACACATACACATGCACATACATACATATACACACTCATATACATGCACATACATACATATATGCACATACATACATATATGCACATACATACATATATGCACATACACTTACACATACACTTACACATACACATACACTTACACATGCACATGCACACATATACATACACATACGCACATACACTTACACTTACACATACACATACACACACATACACTTACACATACCCATGGACACACATGATACACTTATACACATACACATATACACATACACATACACATACACATATACACATACACATGCACATACACACATACACATACATATGCACACACACATATGCACATACACTTATACATACACATATACATACATACACATTCACATACACATACACACATGTATATGCATAAAACATATCTATATGCAAATATATACACACATAGATACAAGCATATACATGCATATAGACACTCTTACATAAATATAGATATATACCTAAATGTACATACATACATTGTATACACACACTACATGTTAAATATAAACAACAACAAAAATCATTAAAACAAGACTTTTCATTAATTAGTACCATAGACACAATTTAAAACATAACTGAAATGAGAAAATGTATAGATATAAAAAAAATGTAAATAAAAAAAGTAATTATATCAATGTAAAATATATATCCAATGTAATATATCAGTTATCATCATTGTGATCATCCTCCTCATCATTATCATTGTCGTCATGATCATCCTCATCATCATGATCATCTGCATGATCTGATGTATCTGTAGTGGCATCAAGGGTAGAGGTGTGAGCACTTTGTGACGATCGAGATTGTCCCGCCTATATCTGTCTCTCCACCTCATCCATATCTACCTCTTCATAATACTCTTGTATTACATATAATAAAGATAAATAAATAAAATATATAAAACATCAATAAAAATAAAATAATTACATGAAATTTACTAATACTCACAAAAGAATTTGGATAATCTTGCATGTGATCACTCAGACGTCTATATCCACAATGTGTAGCAAAATCGATTTCCTCTTTTGTAGGATATCAACCATATTCTTTTTGCTCCATTGAATATAAAAAAGATTAATGATTAGTATTTTAACTAAAATAAAAAATATAGTTTCAATAATACATATACTTACAAATGTAGCTACAAAACCATGATGGCCCATTTGGCCTAAATGTGATGTATGACCAGACTCAACTCTCTTTTTTGCTGCCACCTACATTTATTTAATGGAACAAAAAAAACATAGATTAAATATACAACATATGAGAATTATAAGTCACTGTAATATAAACTATTAATTTGTATACCTTCTTCTAAGGAAATGATTCTTGATGACATAATTGTCCATGAAAATACTACCACATCTCAAGGGGTATGTTAGATCTTCTCTTATTTTGGTCTACCATATAATATCTCATGTTATTCAATCTCAAACAAAAAAAAGAATTAGAATATAAAAAAAACTTTAAATTTATAAACATACACATACACATATACATACATGCATACACATACAC
>CM035414.1:123630165-123782665 GCA_020310875.1 Ceratopteris richardii
TCAGCGAAACTATAACTCAGATCTAGCTCATGGACGCTCTGCCAAAATATAGTTCTCTATCTTAGCTATGCAGAAAACTTTAAACCATGCGAATATGAGCTTCTTAGCTCAAGTTATGGCCAAAATACCAAGCATTTATCAAGAGGTGCCAACCTGCATATTCACCTCTTCTACCCTAAAGTTCCATTGAAGCTCCTTGCACCCCAGCCTTCAATAAGCTTTGATAGCAATGAAGGGCTTTGGTGTGCTGAACAAGGGGATCAAAGAGGAGATGGAGGGAGAGAGAGGAGAGACGACACATGCACACATGCATGGGAGCCTCAAACCCACATAATGATCTCTCTATGAAGCAATGCTCTATAAATGATATATGTATATGAATATAGGGGTAAGATCACATGAATCTTACATCCCTAATAGCCAAAGGAATTCGAAATTAAAAGCCCACCTAAAGCTCGACCAATCCAGACACCATCTCCTATTAAGTGTGGCATGAAAGTCAACATTCTTCTTGAACCTTAGAATTATCAAGATGGTTGCCATTGTGCCATTTAAGGCCCTCAAGGTGAGGGGAGTTATGTCCAATAAGGAAGTGAATCCTCGAGCTTTCCCAAGCATTGAACCTGCTCCACAACATGCACCGTTCTTTATAGTCCACTCTCCTAACAGAGTTTATGTCGTGAAATCTAATCGATTGGCATGTTTCTTGATTCCAGAGGTGTTTCCACAAATGAAAACCTATTTTCCAAAGCTTCCTTGCCTTTTGGAGGTTCCAAGACTCAAAACCTCTCATGTCCTTGATATGAAACCATATCAAATCATTTTTCCTAATACTGGCTGCCCATTTCTAGTCTTCATTGATCTTGACAAACTGTTTCACCTTGTTCCAACCCTTCCATAGGGAGCAAACTAAGCTCAAACCTCCTGGAATCACCTTGATCTTTTTTGCTTATTCCCTTAGCCCATTTAATTTTGGGGACACCCCTTCTATTACGGTCTCTCGTCTAGAGAAAGTTTATGAAAATTCTTTCCAATTTGACAACCTCTTTGTCCTTCAGTCTCTAACAAGATAGAAAGTAAATAATCGAAGAAAGAAGGAATGTTTTAACCACCATAGCTCGGCTTGCTAGGTTATCTACATAGCTTTCTAGTATGCCAACTTGTTATCAAGCTTTGAAAGTGGCTAGTTCCATCATTGAGCCATCAAAATGTTGAACCCCATCAGAATACCTAATAAGTAGAAGATTTGTCCCTCGAGGATCAACTCATTGCCCTTGTCAACCAAAATTTGAGGTGGATGCCCAATGACAAACATGAAAGTAGTTTTAGAGAAGTTTATTCGGAGCTTAGTACCTCATAAAATGTGTTTAAGCAACAACAAAAGGTATCGATGTTGTCCGAATTGTTATGTAAAAAAAGCATTGGTATCATCAGCAAAGAGTGTCATGATCATCTAGTCTTGATTGAGGGAAAGAAAGAGGCCTGAATAAGACCTAAACAGGCATGATGTTTAAAGAGGGAGCTAAGACCATTGGGAGTGATTGCAAAGGGAAGAGGGGCATCCTTGCCTGATAGAATGTCTTAATGAAATACCTTGAGAAAGCTAGCCATTGATGTTTATTTGCATTGATGCATTTCCTAGCAAAGTTGAGATCATATTAATGAACTTTGGCCTCAACCTAGGTCTTTCATAGATTTAAGAATGAAGTCCCACTTGAGTCTATCATAGCCTTTGTCAAAGTTGATCTTTAAAAAAAGGACATCTTGAACAGACTCTTTAGTGAAAACCGAACCTTCCCAAACATCAATGATAGCCTCAAGAACATATCTCCCCTTGATGAACGCTTTTTTATCCCCACTAATCCAATTTTCTAAGTGACAAGCAATTCAATTAAAAATAAACTTAGCAAGGATCTTGTAATCTATTTGTAACATCATAATTGGATGCCAATTTTTAGTCCTATTTTTATTGCCTTTCTTTGTGAATAAACCTGGTAACACCTTCATTAAGACATTCAAGCAGTGCACCAAAAGAAATGGCCTCTTGCCACACCAAATGTAATGGATTAGCTAGCACGTGTTTTAAGGTCTTGAAAAATTCACCGGTGAGGTCACCCAGCCTCATGGTCTTTACTATTAGGAAGTGAATCAATAACTTCAAGAATCTCATCATCCAAAATGGGAGCTTCAAGAAGAGGCTTCATATTTTGTGGAATTCTTTTGGTTATGATCCTAGAGATGGTTGCCATGCAATCACACCTATGAGGAGAAAGAGGGCATGGAAACCCCCAAAAGTTGGGTAAAGTGATTGTCAATAAATGTACTATTTTCTTAATCCATCTTGCACTCAACCCCATTGATATCCATCATGAAAGGGATTTCTTCTTCTTGAGCAGGCTGCACATCTCTTTAGAAGGTTTAACCACCTTTCTCACCCACCAATCTCAATGGATGTTCTAGTTGAGATATAAACTAGCTCTATTATCAAGTGACATAACAACGATCTTTTAGATTACATCTAAAAGGAATCTTTGACATTAAGTCTTGTCAAGTTGCAATTAGAACTAAGACTTGGTAAGTTGAAATTTCATTGTAGCATAGGCACCAAACCTCTACTACCACATTGAGTAGAAGTACACCAATCACACTACTAAAAATTGCCCTTACGATTGACAACCTAGACAACCACAACCTCCTCAATTTAGCCCTTATGGATATCCATCAAGCGAACAAGTCCAAGAGGCTCCAAGGTATGCTCCATATCAAGGACCCCCAATGGCTTAGAGACCTTATGAGTATCAAGGTTATACTCAACCTCAACTAGTGTCGAAACAACAATTGGTCCATTCTCAAAATGTAGTGCGAGTCAAGTACACACAATCAGAAGAGAACCTAGAAAGAGTGGTAGTACTAGTAACCCCATTGATAACCTCAAAGAATGTGAACTAAGGCTATTAGCACAGCTATGGTGATTATTATGCATATGATCATAATCCCATAGAATATGAGACAACATGTGAACAATATATTACAAATATGATGGCTATGGAGGTCCATATGGATCTGAATATGCCAACATAGTGTACGTTGCACCTAGATCTCAAGCTCTTGTAAGACAGGCAATGAGACCACTTGCACAGCAAGGACCACGTTATAGATGTGGAGGAGATCATTTCATCAGGGATTACACAATGCGCTAACACCCACCTCCTCAGAGAGCATGGGAAGGTTACTATAGTGATTGTGAGAAAGAACATTTGTTTAGGGATTCTCCCAAGAATCCCTCTAGAGCATCTTCCACTACACAAATCAATGTGATTGAAGTAATAGAGTCCTCTCGTAGTGATAAAGAACACCTGTTGCCATTGAAGGTTATTACAAGAGCTAAAGCTAAAGAAAATAAAGAAACCCTTAATGTTCAAAGACCCAAGAGTCTCACGATTGAAAGGGAAGAAGAATCCTCACCCCAAGTTTTAGAAGACTCTAAAGGAAACTCAGAAACCTTGAGAAAAAAAAACTCAAAAGTGAAAAACTAGAAGAGAAAAAATCAAAAGTAAATGGATGAAGAAATTTTTCGAAGAAAAACAAGAGCCTAGACAAGACATAGGACCTACTCAAGTGAGCCTAGACGAACAAAATAATGATGTTGTAAAGGAAGAACAACTAAAGGACTAGCTAGGTTCAATTTGAGTGGATCCAATGCCTGAAGACTTGCAAATGTTATTGAAAGCCCATCAGTCGAAGATAAAGGCAAGACCTGGTCTAGAGCATCATGATCAATGTTACCCTAGAGGAGACATAGAAAAAGAATGATTGGAAATATGTAAGAAGCTTATTGAAATTGCTCAGACTATGCTAAACAAATCAATTCCAACCATTCCAAAAAAAAGCATTCCAAAAGTGCTTAGATAACTTCAACTTAAAGCAGGTAGACCTAGAACCATCCATTGTAGTCAAAGAGGAATTAGGGTTAGAAAACATGGAGATTTATTCCTTAATTCCTGAGGTAGAAGAAAACTATTCACAAGACCTATGGGTCAAAGTTCAAGAAGATAGATAAAAGAAGAATGAAGGTGAGATCCCTCCCTTCATAGAACTAGATGCTTTAACAAACTAACCAATGATAGAGCAAGAAATAGAATTGAAGAATTTTTCTACTCAAGACCTTGAGATAAAAGAGGCAATTAGCCTTACCACCTTTCCAAATTTTGTAGGTGACTATGAATAGAAATCAAATTTCCTCCATGCTACCACATTGAGATGCAAAGAGAAGAGAACCCTCGAGGAAGTATTGACCATTCTATAAGAGTTAAAAAAGGCTAACGTCCATTGCCCTTCAACCTTAGAAGAGCTTCTGCAAGCAAAGCCCCAGCTATGGAATAAATTAGCCACCCAGCTTAACGTGAAAGAACAAAGTACATCAGACAAAGGCAAAAGTCATGAGGAAATCCCCACAATCATAATACTCATGGATAAATTTGGAGATTTCAGTGAAGGTGATGAACAAAACACTTACCTTCCAATCACTTTTCTAGGATACGTGACTAAAGACATACTAGAAACTAGTGCCAGAGTAGGAATAAGTACTAAGGAAATTCGAGAAAAATGGAAGCCTTAAGACTGACAAGAATGAAATTACGATTGGAAGATGGTCATGTAGAGCATCCATTAGGACTCTTAGAAAATGTGATCTTGACTATGTGTGGAGTAGAGTTTGAGCATACCTTAGCCTTATGTCTATTCAACAAGGCAAGCAACTTTGAAATGATCCAAGGATGACATTTCATGAGACAATTGAAAGTAGTTCAAGATTGGGGATGAAATGCTTTGTACCTTCAACATCAAGGTACAAATACCAAGATAAATCTCCAAAACTTCTCTTATAGGGGTGTTCCACCTCTCAATCCATAGTGTTGGATCTAGTGATCAATCTGGTATCTGAAAAAGCCTTTGAACCACACGGTTGGATGGAAATACTAGCAACATTAGAAGTGTGCGTAAACAAAGAAGTATTGATCATGAACGAGTGTGTAGATGAAGACGGTCATGATTTAATTCTATACATGGTACGAATCCAACAATCAGATGAAGGTGAGATAATAGAAAATGAACTAAATTAGGATTATGAAAGTATAATAAATGGAACCTAAATTTGATTCAAAAGTACAATATCTAAAAGAAGTTGAGCTTAATAATCCATTAGGTAATTGTAATATCTTTTCCATAGAAGAATGCCTAGGAAACCCTAGAAATGAGACCAGTGAAACAGAGAAAGAAGATCAACAATAGGAATATTTTGAAATTCGTGAACACTTTAAAAGGTACAAGGTAGAAGAGAGAAACATTGCTATTCAAATGCCTAAGAGAGAGGTACAAGAAAGAGTAGCATATGAAAACAAGAGCAAACAAAGAAGATCAGAGTGACCTGAGAGAATGACAAGGATAGATGCACTTTCATAGGAAAGGATATATCTACAGAGGAAGATCACAATCTAGTAGAGTTACTGCAATAGTATCGAGATGCTTTTGTGTGGACTTATGAGGATTTAAAAGGAATAGATTCAACATTCTGCTCTCATAGGATCCCTATGAATCCTGAAGCAAAGCCTTCAAAACAAAGAACGTACACATACAATTATGTCTACTCAGCCAAGATCAAAGAAGAGGTAGACAAGCTATGAGCAGCTATATTCATATACAAAATTGAACACACAGAATGGGCTTCTCCATTCGTGGTCGTATCCAAGAAAAATGGAGAACTTAGGGCTTGTATTAATTTGAACAAGGTTAATGATTCCACTATCAGAGATAGTTATCCATTACCCATCATAGATCATTTTTTGGAAAGAGTAGTAGGCAAGGAAGTGTAGAGCTTCCTTGATGGTTTTTCATGATACAATCAAGTAGCCATTACTACTGAAGATCAACATAAAATTGCATTTTCTACTTAATGGGGAGTATATGCTTTTGGTGTTATGCTTTTGGCTTAGCTAACACCCCAACCACTTTTGAGAGATAAATGTGTCATGTCTTCAAGGAATTTTTAAGGAAGAGTATGGAAGTCTACATAGATGACCTATGTACTTACTCTTCTCAACGATCTTCTCATATACCAGAGTTGAGACAAATATTTGATAAATGCAAACAACATCGAGTGTGTTTGAATCTTAAGAAATGTGTCTTTATGGTGAGGAAAGGCAAAATACTTGGGCACATAGTGTCTAAAAATGGTATCTCTATGGAGAAAGATAAGATCAATGTAATCCTAGAATTTCCCATACCTAAGGATGTCAAGGAATCGCAAGCCTTTATGGGCCATATTATCATCGATTCGACCACATGTATGCAATCATAGCAAAACCATTGTATGGTCTCTTGACTCAATTTAAGTGGAATGATGAATGAAAGCAAGCATTCAATGAATTAAAAAGAAGATTGAGTTCACCACGCATCTTGATAGTGCTTAATTGGAATAAACCATTTTGTATTCACATTGATGCATCTAATTTTGCTATTGGATGCATATTAGCACAACTAGCTCATGAAGGAAAATTAGATCACCTTATAGCATATGCAAGTAGACAGTTGAACCAAGCTAAACGCAAATACACTATGATAGAATGAGAAGGATTAGGGATGCTCTATGCAGTGGAAAAATTCAGACACTACCTACTAGCTAATAAGTTCAAGTTTTTTATTGATCACCAAGCTTTATTATAGTTGTTCAATAAACCTTGCAACACAAGAATGATAGTTAAATGGTTTTTATTGTTAATAGAATTTTATTTCGAGGTAGTTGTCAAGAAAGGAAATTTACATGTTAGAGTTGATCATTTGTCTAGAATGAGTCATGAAGAACCGCGAGCAAGAGTAGCTGATGACTTACCAGATACTTACCTATTCAACTTGGAATTATATCCAACATGGGATGAAAAATTGGTGCCTATGCTTACATATGGACTGAGGCATAGGATCAATTTTGTGGAAAGCAAGGAGCTTTGGAAAGTAAGGAACCTCCACATAGTGGCAGGTAGCTTATATTTCAAAGATTCTAATAGAGTGCTTCTATGTGTAGACGATGAAGAGAGAACAAATTTAATTCACCAAGCTTGTGAAAATAAGTGGAGAATACATCAAGATGTAATCGAAACAACCTAAGAACTATAGATGTTAGGAGTATATTGGCCAGACATGCAAAAGGATGTACATGAATATGTGTCTAATTGCAATTTGTGCCATGTTTCTTCACCAGATGAACATTCATCTCGATGTTGTTTGACAATAGCACCTAAATGGAGCAAGCCACTAGTTGAGTTCTTCAAGTCACGAACATACCCAAAAGGAGCTATTCAAGCTAGAAAGAGAGCCCCAGAAGAACAAAGCAAGGATTTTGTGATAATGGGAAAACAACTTCTCAAGTAAGGAAAGGATAATCTAATTATGAATATGTGTTCATGAGGGAGAGTACCTTCCTATATTGGAAATGGCTCATGCTAGAGCAACTGGAGGTTAGCCGATAAGTCTATAAAGATGATCCTCTTTGTAGGTTTATGGTGGCCAACCCTCCACATGGGTGCAAAAACATATGTAAAAAGTTGTAACATATGTCAAAGAACCAAGTACCCAATTAGGAGAGATGACATTCCTTTGAGACCTACGGTTTATGAAAGAGCTTTCTCAGAATGGGAAATTAACTTTAGTTCGATTCCCGTTATCCGCAATTGACAGGTGGGGCAAGTTAGAAGCGTCATGCATGGCGAAATAACACCATGGGGGAATAGTTGGTAGTGGTTTTGCGCTAAAGAAAACAAAACAAGACCATGTAGTAAAGAAGGGAAGCCAATAGGTAGGCATTAGCTTCACCCTTCTTGACTGAATGGTAATAGCTTAAGCCTACTTGGATCAATTAATCCCCCAACAAGAGGCTTTCATGCAAAATATATCACTGTGGTGAGAGACTATTTAACCAAGTGGGTAGAGGCCAAAGCCACTAAGAAAAATGATGCCCAAACAACTGAAAAATTCTTAGTTGAAATCATTTTCACTAGGTTTGGACTACCAATGATAGAGGTACACACTTCATCAATGAAGTCATTGCATCACTTATGAACGAGTTCTTGACTATTCATAAAAAGTTGACGTCCCATCACCCACAAGCCACTGAACAAGCTGAAGCTCAAATAAGGTATTATGCATGATTCTAGCAAAGATATTCAACAATGCTAGGTTAGATTGGGATAAACAATTGCACCATGCGATTTGGGTTTTTTGACAGGAATCTATGTTTCTAAGAGAAGGTAGAAAGCCTACTATGATGCTCACATAAAAGATAAAGATTTTATATTTCGAGACTTAATATGGGTATACACCTTAAAGGAACATGGAAAGAAACTCCAACAAAGAGGATATGGTCCTTTAATGATTAATCGTATTTCCTCTAGTTGAGAGATTAACTTAGTCACATTGGATGGAGATATATTTCCAAACTACATCAGCGGATGTAGAGTAAAAAAGTATATGGAGCCAATCATGAAACAAATGCTAACAAGACTATTAGGAACTCAAAATTGTAAAAAGAAATAAGAGAGAATTAGGAAAAAAAAAGAGTGGATTAGAGAGGGAGACATGAGATACTTAAGAGATTAAGAACCCATTCCAATAGCAAATTATCGTGCCACAAACATCAAGAAATTTGATAATGTGCCAAGACAACCATACTTAAATCTGGGAATTGGAAATGAAGAGTATCACCTAGTATCAGAATTGGAGGTAACCATATTGAGTGCTTAGGGTAGGTAACCCTATCTTTAAACCTAGGGAATAACACCATGCAACAAAAAATCTTTGTCTGTAAAGACTTTGACTCACTCAAAGAGATTATCCTAGGACAAGATTGGATGTATGAATTCAAGGTTACTTTGAATCTTGCACAAGGATATATAGCTTCCAAAGTAGCGGATATGGAAGCATTTAAAATCCTAGAGGAAAATCCTCTAATTACAGTCAAAACAAAAAAACCCTAATGTATCAAATTTAAGCATGCATGACCTAGATGATAAGGAGGACTTGCTAGAGTTAGACATCTAACTCCAACAATTGGTATCAGAGCAGGTTGCCACTTCATCTAGGGCATTGTCTACACCTCTCTGATCACATTCTCAGAACCACACAAAATTTGGTGAGCATACTCAGGGTGTTTCAGAGATCAAAACAGCTTCACTTTGTGGTGCCAAAATCGCGATCTGAGCTTGTTTCGACCTCTGAATGCACTATCACAATGCTTGTGTAGGCTATTTCATCTTTTTGTGCCAAAGATATACACACGTCTTGGTTTGCCAGTATAAGCATCTCGAAGTCTACTACAGGTCTAGCAAAACTCGTTTGGGTAGTTCTTTTCAACTTTTTCAGATACAATCATTTTTTTTGCATCAAGGTATTTTAGTCAGTGGTCATGGCTGAAAGCAGTGATATATTTTGTGTGTTAGCTGTTGAGGATAAGTTGGATGGTACCAATTATCCATTGTGGGCGTATATGATTCGTCATGTATTGGTTGCAAAAGGGCTATGGAATATTGAGGGTGTTGAAGAACGTCCTGTTACACCTACAAATACAGGTATTGCAAATACAAGTACTGAAGCTGATGGTGATATTTTGCAAATTCTTGTTCGTGCTGCGGTTTCTGCCACACCTACTGTGGAGAAAATTCATTGGGATGGCAGAGATGCTCTGGCACATGCATTGATAGCCTTGTATATCAAACGTGCCATTATCCCTCACATTTCCTCTTGCAGAAGAGCTAAGGATGCTTGGGATACACTTAACAAATTGTACTAGGCTAGGAATGAGGTTCGTGTTGCTTACCTTCGAAAACAATTGGAGAGTGAGCACATGAATGAAGGTGATTCTATGGATAGTTTTTTGACAAAGACCAAGGATTTAAAGGAACAATTGATTTCTGTTGATGAAGTCCTTCCTAATAGTTCACTTCTGTAGATTGTTCTGAATGGTCTTCCTGACTCATATTCGAGTTTTGCTTATACTCTTTGTTTGATGATGAAAGGCAATCCAAATGCCTTAACATTTGAAGAGTTAGTTTCTATTATGTTGTTGGAAGATCAATCTAGGCAGAACAGATCTATTATGTGTGTTGCAATCAAGCTTTCCTGGCTAGTCAAAAGGGCAAAGGAAAATGGAGCTCTTCTACTAGTAAGCAAAAATCTCCTAATTCTACACAATCAAAGAAGGAAAACAAAGATGAGAAGAAATAAAAAAAAAATAGAAATTGTTTTGTAAATACTATAAAGCATATGATCATGTCATTAAGATTTGTCCAAGACTGGCTATTAAAGAGGCAAAGAAGAAAGAGGCCAGAATGGTTCTTGTAGAGGCCTCTACACCAAAAAAAAAGTCTACTAATCTTGTGCGGGATGAAGAATGGGTGTTTACTACTCTTTGCAATTTTGACCCATCTTCTCATGAGCAGTGCATGTCTGTAGTAGACTCAGATGTTTGGTACTTTGATAGTGGGCCGACCAAACATATTACCTCGCAGCGCAATTTCTACTCTTCATTCAAGCCTATCACTGTAGGGAATACTGTTACATGCACCAACAACTCCTCTTATCCAATTATGGGAGTTGGTAAGATCATTCTGACTACTACTGATGGTAGTTCTTTTACATTTTCAGATGCTTTATTTGTGCCAAGGATCAAGAAGAATCTGTTATCAGTTTCAGCCTTAGCCAAGATTGGTTTGGTTGTGAAATTTGTTGATGACAGATGTACAATTCATGATCTCTCAAATGGCGATGTGATTATTGCTTCTAGAATTTTATCTCATGGGCTGTATAAGCTCATAGATTATGAAAAATCTGTGAATGATTTAGCATAGTCAGTACATGATTCTCAGGCTATGACAGATGCAAAGCTTTGGCATGCATGCTTTGTTCATCTGAATTTTGCTAGTTTGCTATGCCTATAGAAGTGGAATCCTCTTTGCCCAAACTTGAGGCACCTGGTAAACATGTATGTGAAGGTTGTATTTTGGGCAAAATTTAGTGTTCCTCCTTTCCAAAAGATGGTTCGATTTGTGCTACTCAGAAATTGTAGCTTGTACATTGTGATCTCTATGGTCCTACGCAGACACCTTCTTTTGGAAACTATCTTTACTTCATGGATTTCATTGATGATCTTTCCAAGTGTGCATGGGTATATCCACTCAAAGAAAAGCCCGAAGTGTTTATGTGCTTCAAACAGTTTTTTATTTTGGCTGAAAATCTATTAACATGTAAAATGAGCACACTTTGTTTTGATCAAGGGGGGGAATATATATCTTCTTATTTTAATGCATTTCTGGCTGAATGTGGGATAAAACATCAATGTACAGTGCCATATACACCTTAACATAATGGAGTTGCTAAATGGAAGAATAGTTCACTCATGGAGATCGCGAGTTGTATGGTCAAGAGTCAGGCTTTACCACATAGTTTTTGGCTTGAGGTCGTCATGTGTGCAGCATATGTACTTAATAGGTGTCCCCCTAAAGCACTACAGTCTATCACTCCATATGAGGCTTGGCATGGTTGCAATCCATTTGTTACTCATCTGTGTGTTTTTGGTTGTTTGGCATATACATTAGTGCCTGAACAACATTGCAGAAAATTGGATGATAAAGCAGTGAAATGTATTTTTGTTGGGTATAGTTCTGAAAGCAAAGGCTATCATCTGTATCATCCACAGATTAAATGCATTCTGGTTAGCCATGATGTTGTCTTTGTGGAAGATGCTATTCAACCCTTACTTTCATGTACGAAGGAGACATCTGATAGCTTCAAAGACATGTATGTACATATAAAAGAATACATCTGATTTAAGAGGAGAATGGATAGCTCTATCCAAGGTAAATATCACCTTATTCCATTTATCATCTTCTTAATACAACTAAGTGAATTCAACTAGTTCAAGTACGTACATCTTTTTACCTTTCAATGAACCTAAGACCTTACTCTTTATGGTCTTATCTTTAAGGAGTATCCCGATGTTTCTTGTCATATCTTGCATATATTTTCTCTCTGGTCATTAGAGGAAATTCTCAACATGAGTCAATTCATTCCATCTTTGAATCCTTTGGTACCTTGTACATGACAGCAAAAGGTATCTAATTCTCATGCCAAATAATCTTATATCTTAAACATTTCATTAGTCACCCATTAATCTTTCCTTGGCATGATTTATCAAACCATAAAGGTTTTGGTCCCTTTGACTAGTCTAAGACATTTAGATTCCCCAAAGTTCCTCTAGCCAAGTTGATTTGAGATAAGACCAAGTCTTTTTCCTTTAGATCCCTTCTTCTTCCTTGATATTTACCCATGGGATTTTTTTGGGATCTTTAATCATACCTTCATGATTTTTCATCTTTGAAATCATATTGATGTTCTTAGAACCTTTAATTGTTCTTCTTCTGGGGATCAACAATTATATGTCATCCCTTTGACTTAAGCAAGTTTTCATGCTTGCCATCCAAAATTTCCTGATCCATTTTCAAGTACCTTACAATGGATATGCTTCAAGACTTGCTTATACTTTGGTTATTACTTTATGCATTATGTCCTTGCATATATGATGCTCACTTTGTTTGAGTTGAACATCAAACATGCTTAGGTACTTGATATCAAATGTACTCCTTAACTTTCACTATAGATTTAAGGAATGCATCTTTTCTCTTTGAGTTATCATATCAATGATACCTTTTTGTCCCCTTTAAGAAATTTCATCCCTGAAAAATATAGACTTTAAGAAAATTGGTGCTCATCCAATTTCCTAAACCAAATTGGAGCTTTATTAATGCTTAATCTTGTTTTCTTTCAAGCTAACTAAAGAGTTCATTGAATATCCTTGAATTTCAAGCTTCCATTATCATTAAATTCGGTGTCTCATACAACCAAATTCCAATTTGGCCATAGTGTAAAGTTAGACATTCCAAACCATCTGATTTACATTTTCACCATCGTGTAGATAGATTTAGCTCTTACTCTTTGGATTTTTTGTGCAAAAATCCTTTTTCCTCTAGGTCTAATCAAGTAGATATATTTGTAAATATTTATACTTAGCAAGCTTCATCTACACTTGAGAAGATCTTTGTTTTAATCTTGATTTAACTATTTCTTTGTTTAGATACAATCAGAAGAATCTTTTCTATGTCGTTTGATAGTAGATCTAGTGCTTTCACACTAGATATTATCTTATTGACATATCTAAGCCTCTGTTTCCAAAGAAATAGTCATGTGTCCATCATTAACTTATCAAGATGGTCATGTACTTTCTCATAGAGCATTTTCTTGAGTAGTAGTATTTAGAGTATCTTTCAATTTCTCCTTTTCTCTAGATGAGCATAAATAAGTTACACCTCTTCACTCTTGAATAAATTTTCTTTCCAAGCATAAAATGGATCATACTTCTTAACAAAAAGGGTGGATATTGTTAAAGAAGAAAATTTTATTCAAAAAGATAACATGGTTCAATCAATTTATGACATTTCCTTCCCTCGTTAGTTGATCATTGTCCTCAATGATTGGCTCTTTGAATTTCTTAATTTCTTTGAAGTTCATGACATCTTTCATGATTATGAAATATTAACCCATTACTATGTGTAGTGTCTGATATAGTCTTTAGTTTCTCTTTTGGATATCATTCAATCCGAATTCTTATTAACACTAACGCATGGCTAATAAGTTAGCATGCCATGGGTTTTATGGAACATGAGGATCCATAAATAGGACTCAAAGCTTAAGGTTTTTCTATCTATGTTAAAATCTATGTTAAAATTTGTTGGATTTTGGATTAGATACCATATAAAAAACATAAAAGTTGAAATTTATTGAGTCATATAAACATCAACATACCATTAAACTTTTATGCTTTTCACTTCATATGAAAAATCCATTTCCTATCCTAAACCTTAAACTTAATAAACTTAATTTCTCTCTCACATTCCATCAACCCTTGCATACGTGATTCAGTTTAGTGATATGCATACTTAATTTATGTACAAAGCTTGTACATCTTTACTTAAGGATGTTTAGCATGCATAAGGCTCAAAAATTGAACCTTTCTTTAAAGCATGAATGTAATTGACACATTGAATTCCATTTATTTCATGAATGTACATCAAATGTGCATGCTTGTGATTTTTGTTATTCATCTCATGCTAAATTGAACCTATTATGTTCAACTTCTATTCATTTTTATGAGGTGATTCCATTCCACGCTAATGAAAAACATTTTGTCATTTATATATGTCTAAGTGCATAACTTGGATGAATCAATATATGCACTAATCAGTGTGCATTAGGACTTCACCTACCCATTTTGATATGCATATTTACATGCACTTACAAAGAAAATAAACATAAATGGAAATGGTACTTATCTCCATTATTGCTACGTCCATCCTTTGATCCATTTCATGATGAGCCTTTTCCATCTTTTCACGTTTAATGTTGCAACCTAGCGACACTTTGCTTTATGGATCTCTGATGTCCCTACATGGGCATCTCCATACCTACTCATATGCCCAAATTTGTAGTTACTTTTAACGATGCCTAAATGCATAGGTGCCTTAATATATGAAATCTTTTTATGCTTGCCACATCAAATATTAAAAGGTCTCTATTGCTTAGAATCATATTTCCAAACAAAAGTAAATGTGATATCCAAATTCTCATACCTAAGAAAATCTTCTATTATGCAATTTGGATGTGAATCATGCAAGCCTTAATAATTCTTCTTTCAAGCATTCAAATGCTTCATCAATGCAAGATCATGCTAATAAAGAAGAAAAGTACAGATAACTAGGTGGTACTTCCCTAACATCAATAAATGGAAGAAAGTCCCATTTGATGCTCCAAAAGATGTTCAATCTGCATCAAGTTCCTATGCTTTCTCCCTTGATGTAGAGAACCACCTTTTAGCTCCTTGTATGAAGAGTAAAGCTTAATAGCTCTTGGATGACTGCTTGATTGAAGCTTTAAAAGCTTTAGAAAAGTTCACTTCTATGAAGTAAACATCATCTATCTTAAGCATGTCAGAAAATAAAAATTTCTAATATGTTCTCATAAAGACATACACAATCTACTTGTTATATCGTTGCATAAAACAACATACAAATAAAAACGCAAAGGAATTAGCTTCTAAAGCTCTCTTGTTAAAGTTGAGAATGAACAAGGCACACTCTTTCCTCGAGCTTCACAAATTCAAACATCAGCTCAATGTTTATTCTTTTTTCTTCATGGATCATATAGAAAGCTTCTTAGTGCATCAAACTTGTGGAGACGGGAGATGAGAGGAATGCCTCTATTACATCTTTCAATACTCACGAACAAATATTCTATGTGGACTAGCTTCATGTTCTTTGAGGAAGTCATTAAGAGACAAAGAGTGTTATTCCTCAACTATTTGTAAAGTTCTCATGTGCATATGTATACCTTCTTCTCTACAAATTGGTAGAATGTGGCTACATAGAGATGTTCTACAACCTCCTTGCTTGCATTGATGGCTACGAGTAGAGCCATAAAGGCCCATATATGGAGATAATTGGATTTCTTGGAGGCTAAAGTGTACTAGATAACACTTATCTTCATTCATTTAATTTCTTTGTGAGCTCATGGGAGTGGTTGTTCAATGTCCTTTCTACACACACAAGTTTCTACCCAGGATGAGAGAACTCCTCTTGGCCACCCATCGGGGTTTGATTAGAAGCCTTCATGGGATACCTATTTATCTACCCTTGTGTATAGATTTGAGATGTTTTTGTAGGAGAATAGCTTCTATGCAATATCTCTTTTGAAGTTAAATATCATCTTTGGACACCAAAAAGAAAAAACAAAGAAGATATGCCATAATAGATAAACTTCATGAGTTCCAGACAGACTATAGAGAGCAAATATCCTAGCTTGAATACCAATGTAAAATAAGACAAGTAGCAAGACTACCACTTGAAACAGAGAGCATGTTTCCACCCATCCAACTCCACCCATATATATACCTCTAGGCCAAGGGAGTGCATGCCCTTGGGTTTGTTTAAGTGTCCAACCAAGTGTCCCTCATGTGGACACTTTCCCAAGGTTTATCACATGCCTTATAATTTCTCAAGGTCTATCATATGCCTTCTAAATCAAATGAAGATTCGTCTCTCATGTACACCCAAGGTGGCTCCTAGCCTAATCTTCTCCCAAGACTAAGGTTCACACACCTTAGGATAAATCAAGCCTAAGGTCTACAACAATTAAACTGGGAGCTCATATGAATAAATATCCCAAGGGTTAAAACCAAAAGGTTCAATTATGTACCAGGGGTAAATCAGGGACTAAACCAAGGCAAATAGACATCATATTATAACCTTTATTACCCTTTCGAACCCATGAATTATACAACAAATCATCATCAAGAAATGATATATCATAAGATTGATATGAAACCATAGTATATGAAGGGTTATTGATTAGGCAAATTGAATATTACTACATTGCTTGATTGCAAAAATGTATATGCAACAAATCATCAAGCTTATGAATAAGTAAAGTGGAACAATTGTTTCCTTAACAAGTAGATCGATATGACACTAACCAAGACCCGAATTCATAATATAATTTGATGCCTTAAAATCATTCTTTAATTTCCATGTGATACCGAAATACTTTGCAATAACTTTTTTAGTTAAAGTATCTTCTTGAGTAATTGTATTGCCTATTGAAACCTAGTGTAAGTTCCTCCCAACCTTATCTTGTTTTTTCATTTCCCTCTCAGTCACTATGTATGGCTTCATTCTAAAGCCACTAGTTTTGGGGAAAATCATTGTCAGAATTAAGCAAGTATATAGAAGTTCATCCCTATTCAACAATCAAGAAAGGACCTATGTACCTTAACTTTAGTTTCCCTAGTCTCTTCCCAAGCTTTGAATTATACAACAAGACCAAATCATCAACTTGAAGATCTTTTGGTTTAAATTCCTTGTAATCCACGTTTCACCTCTCTTTTCAATCGCTTCTACATAGGTTGCATGTAGTCTTTGTTCTTGTAGTTTCAATAACTACATATGTCCTTCCCACTCTATGAGGACTTCTCCCAATTCATAATGCATAGTTATCCTTAAACTTGGATCAAGATTCCATAGGTACTCTTCTTCTATTCCATAAGTCATCTTAAGTGAGTCATAATTGTTACAATTTTACATGCTAACTTGAAGCCCCATAATGTTGAATCTGAATTTTCATCTCAATCTGCCTTGTGCTTCTCAATAAATTTCTTTCAAATCTTGATCAAAATCCTATTAGTTGATTTTGCATGTCCATTAATCTAAGGGTAGTAAGAAGTGGACCTTTCATGTAAAATCAAATGTAACTTAGTGAATTGTTCAATTACAAATCTTATAAAATGCACCCCTTGGTCTGAGACTAACTCAATGATACAACCAAAATGACATAAAATATTTTTATACAAGAAATTGGCTAGCAAAGTTGTTTTATTGTTCTTCAATATTATAGCATCTACCCACTCAATACAATATTTTTTTTCCACTAAAATGTAACCATTACATGTATACGTAGATATGGGATGTATAGGTCCAGCAAAATACAAACCCCATTTCATAAAGTCATTCAATCTTTATCAAGTTATCTTCCATCCATTTGACATATCCTGTAGCTTTTAATAAATTGAAAAGCATTTTTGAACAATGTAGGCCACCACAAACATATTTGAATTTTCATGGTAGTAATTTCTTGTGAAATATGCCCTCTTGAAGCCCCTTTATGGGTTTTTTTTTCAGCTAACATTGGCTTTTGCTCAAAGGTTCATACACATCTACATAAGATTTGATTAATTTCTTTCTTATAAAGCACATCAATAATAATTGTGAATTCTCTGGGCTTCAATGTTCACAGCTTCCTTTTTCTTACTTTTTCATACTCAAGGGTATAGCCAAAGTAAGAAAATCTACCATATCTTCATACCATGCATCCAATGAAGTTTCCTACCATGCCTTGAACAATAGTGCATCATGTAAGTTTTTGGACTACTAAGCAAGAGTAGCCCCTATTTTTGGCTCACTTAGATAATCCGCAATTGCATGCTCACTCCCCAGTTGATGAATTACTTTATTGTCAAATATTTGCATATGCAAGACCCATTGTGCTAATCAACCAAACAAGCAAGGTTTCTTTACCAAATAAATCAGAGCTTGATGGTTGATGTGAATGATTAGCTTGCTGGCGTATAAGTAGTGCTTGAATTCCCAAGCATTCCCTCTCTATTACTATGTAATTTTTCTCAGCAATATTGAGCATCCTATTTGCATAATAAATAGGTTTCTACTAGCCCTTTTGTGCATCTTGCATAAAAGCTTCTCCCATTGCATGTGAGAAGCATCTACAAATAAATGAAAAGGTGAAGACCAATCAAGTGGGACAAGTATGGGTGCCACGACCATCATTGTTAGTCTTAAGTCTCTCTATCCATCGTTCAAATAACAAACTTCATAGACATGTTGACTTTGCTAATAGGTCATCTAAGTTCTTGGCTGGAAGGGCTAAGCAATTATGCTAACCCCCATTAATTTTTTTGAATCCACTAGTACACACTTAATCTTATACTTAGTCACACAATCAATATTATGAAATTATGACTCACACAATTATTGTCAATTCAATTTACTATGTATTCTCTTACTCACACATTGCCATCATTATCAAACTTCAGAATTCAAACTATAGAGATTAAGTCTCTAGTGCAAGGATCACTTTGGGCGAAGGGACAGATGAAGGTGATGGCAATCCTATGAGGTGTGAGGAGGAGAACGATGCAAAGATGGTACCAATAGGAGGGGTAGCACATTTTCTACCCCAATGGAATAAGATGAAAACAGAAGTTTCATCTTCAATCTTATAAAGAATAGGCGGTTGCACATGCAATTTCACAAGAATGACTGGAATGTCGGTGCAAGGCACTAAACGGACCCCAATACTAAATAGGGAATTTGAATGGAAAGAGGATGGAAAAAATGTAAGGGATCCTAGACTTAGGTTGGGAATTGTGGGAAATAACATTGAAAACACGATGGCATTCCTTGTAAATATGGCAAAAGAAAAAATTGCCTAGTTGATGATTTTGGTCCTAGTGGCATGTAGAAATGAGTAAAAGATATGGCCAATACTATAGTGTTTAGTCTACAAGTTAAGGGAAACAACCAAGAATTGCAAATTCTGATTCGGGTGCTTGGGAGATAATGTATTTGGTCAAGGAGGACTTGGCAAAAATCCTATGCATGTCTTCGATGGATAGAAGGTTGACTTGGTGAACACCTTTGAAAGGGAGATGCATATGTTGAGCAATAGTATCTACCATAATGGTCAATGTTGCTCCTTTTGATTGTGGGATCTCCCATACACAGTCACCAACTATGTAGTGGGAGATATCCATGGGGATTCTCTCAGAAAATGGGTGGAATAACCTCAAAACCCACTTGAGCAGGTGAAAGGTATTAGCTACCATGCATGCAAATATGTGCAGATAGCATCAGTGAAGGTGGCCAAGAGAGGTTGCACTAGCAGAGCATGCAAAGTAACATAGACACGAAATTGTGTACAAAATAAAATGCAGATTAACACAAAGGAGAAAGATATAGAGCTCGTAGAATAATCACATGAACAATTAATCATGAAAAACAATGATTTGAGGCATAAAGATAAAAATGTTAAGGCGAGCGGGAATGTAAATCAATTATTAAAATGAAATTAAGAAGAGGGCATTGTCATAACAAGCAATTCACAAAAAAGGCCTACTTTCGTCGTAATGCAATACAATCTAGGCCAATGCACTTTGCATTTTTCCTCCTTGAAATTTGCCTCAACATTAAAGAATAGTACTAAATCTCATTTGGCAAAAATAGGGAACCATAAAGATCAATCATGGGTATGAGCTTGCCATTGCTACACTTCCTAAAGCAAAAGAAAACTGGTAAACCTATCTTCATCCAACTGTCTCTGCACATCCACACAGAAAAAATGAACTCTTCAAGTTGAAGCTTGTGAGTGATTATGTCTTATATGGCCATACAGTTATGTCTTATATGTCCACACTCACCACACTACAATTATGTCTTATATGGCCATACTCACCACAAAAGTGGCACCATACTACCATGATATTAGTAGTCACACTACTACTACTATTATTATTATTATTCCATTATTGAGACCCAAATTTTCGAAATTGGGGATTGTTATTATACCACAAATTTGAATAATGAGGGTATTCTTGTGAGCATGGTGTTGGAGGAATATAGCTAAGATTTGGCTCATCAACCTCCTAATTAAAGAAATTAGAGTTGTATGATTATGCTACACTTTTGCATTATACATAAAGGTAGTAATAGAATGGCCATTACTATTACATGTGGCATAATTAAGTGTGCAATTTGTCATTATAGACCTTGAGTTACTACATTTAATACAATAGAGTTGTTTTAATGACTCCTCATTTAGATTATGAATCTAACCACTCAAGATCCTCTACGAACCCTCCCACTCAAGACTAGGTAGTAATTTGTTGATGAACCATTGAGTCATTACATCCTCTAGTAAAGTTTTGTCCTCCATAATTTTCCTTAAATGAGTTTTAAAAGCCATGGCATATTCTTGCACCAATTGTTGTGTTTTTGTCTACTATTTTGTAGAAAGTAAAAAATTTGTGCAGCAATCTTGGTCTTCCTAAACCAAGAAAGCCTCTTTTATTGCATCATACATACTCAAACTTAGGAATCCAACAAGCTACTTCATTAACTAAAGTGGACCAAAAAAATCAAGCCTTGTATCATGAGTTGGTTGTGAGTTTCCCTAATTCCTCAAGGACATTATAATTAATTTCAAAGGCCCTCACATGGGCATCAAGATCATCTCCTGATAATCCCCCAAATCTAGTGTATGTTACTCCCCAAGGGATGATTCTACTTCCTTGCTCATCCTCATCCAAGGCCATCTCAAAAATATTGACAGAGATACTTGATCTAAGACTAGATAATTGGTGATTAAACACCAATTATCTACTCCTTGAACCTTGAAAGGATCTAACACCTTGAACCTTAAAAGTTTTCCAACCAAAAATTTGTTTTAAATGAATTTGTTTCAATAGAATTTCAGTGGCATTAGTTCCATTGGTAAGACTTGGTTTTGATCAGAATTGTTATGATAGACTATGGTAGAATTACAATAGTTTTCGATAGTCTCCCACTATCAACCAGAAAATGTATTGTTATTTCCACTAAAATTACAATGCTCTTCATAGATGTTTTGCTACTTTTTGGCAAAAGGTTTGAGTTTTGGGGTGTTTTCTTGGTCATGTGCTTCTCTTCATCACACTCTTGTGAGGTATTTTATGACATAATAATCCTCTTTGGTGCATTAGGTGCTCTCAATTGACTATGAAAAGGTATTGGACATTTATCTTCATGATACTTTGGGTATTTGTTGCCAACATATGTATACAAAGCCAGACAACCAATCTCCTTACAAGTTTCACTTCATAGAATGTGTCTTTCCATAGCACTAATCCTCAACAAGAACACCAATGTTAGTTTAAATTCTCTCTCTCCATCATTCAAATAATAAACTTCATAAATAGTTTGAATTTACTAATAGATAATGTGAGTTCTTGGCTATAATAGCTAAGCAGGGCCGTATACAAATTTGATTGTACCCACTATAGAAATCTATAAAGGTGTACATCTCTTGGCCTCCTACTAAAACCAATAAAATATCACAATAGAGTAAAAGGAAAGAGCCAGTTATTGTGGTTACATTTAATTTTATGTAACCCAAATATACTCTCAGCTTCCCATTCTTCTTTGGCACTACTACAATGAGTGAGAACCATGTTCCTTAATCAATGGAGTATCGCACTTCCATTAACTTTTCTAGATCTTCCTTCACCTTTATTGCATAATTGGGGTTCATCATTTAACATTGTTGCTTAACTATTATTGTGCTTGCTTTTAGGTTTATCCTATGTTTGCATAAAGTTGGATAAACTCCTTTAAGTTCAATATATGACCATGCAAAAACATCCTTGTATTTCAATAATAATTGCTTCAGTAATGTTTTGAACTCAATATGTAAATTAGCTGAAATTTTTACAATTGGAGATGCTTCTTCAATGCCCAAGTTAAGGTCTTCCAAGATGTCATCCCTCACTCTCTAGTTCTTTACAACCCAACAAACAAATTTTCTGCATACTTCATTATGTCTTCTCACTGGTTTGTAGTATTCTCATCATCCTATTATATTTGAGGCTCCCAATTCCCCTGATCGACTCCCTCTTTGTCTTCTTTATCAATCATCTTGCAATCTTCAATACATCTACCTCAAAACTAGAATTCCAATAGAATTTCTTTCATCTTCTTCATCATCTGCTAATGATTCTCCCATATCTATACCTTCAACATATAGAGGCATGTATCCTAGTGGTATGGTTATTTGTTCTATCATCTCCAACCAAATCTGGATTATTTTATTACTATCATATGAATTCCCCATGACTACTTTACCTTGGCTTGTTTAAGTTATGGTCTTTCCAAAATCATGGGCTAAGAACATGTAGATTCTTCAATTATGAGTACTACAAAATTTACTTTAAACTCTAGACATTTGACCTTGATCTATTGATTCATGATTATACCCAAAGGCAAGAACCTCTTTTGATAAGAAACTCTCACTTGAAATGGTGCAAATGCACATTGCTATAACTTCAAGATGATCTGGCTTCCAAATCCATAATAATGGCCTCTTTATTGAAGTTCTCTAAACACTTTATTGCAATTGTGTTTTCTTTAAAAATTTTGGCAATCAGTTGTTGATTTATTGACATTGTGGCTGGTTCTATCAATTATTATTATCTATGAAATTCCTAATTCATTGTGTATTTTGAAATCATGACCTGAAGACTTGTGGTGCTAACACATTTTCTAGGGCTTCCATCTTTCCTAGCATATGTGTTCGTCTTCTTCCTCCATAATTAGGGTTGTATTAACATGACTCATAGTCATGCCCCATCCTTTGACAAATAGTGCAATATAATTGCTATGCAATCATGACTACTAACTGCAATTCAACTTATTTCTCTAATAATTTATTGATGTTACCTGATCCTTCTCCTTCTATTTTACTTCCTTATAACTTTTTTTTTTCTTCATGCTCTCTGTGTTTGGAACTCTTCTTGTGCTTCTTTGTTGTTGTTCATTGATCTTCATCTTCTTCTTTATTTGATTTTGACTCTAGCTCACTTTCAAATTTTGATTAATTGACTTCTTTCACTTCTTCTCCATTTGAATTCTTCGTATCTGATCTTGATCTAGTTCTTTGTTTTTTCTTGTCTTTCTTCTTTCTTACCTTTCCATACTATGTTTCAGCTTTTGTTGTAGATTCCACCAATCCTATGAATACAATGGCATCTTCTAGTTGATCATAACCTATAATTACACCCTTCAACTATTGATTTAGTCCTCTTCAAAATAAATCTCCTATTTTCTCCCAAGATGGTTGCTACTCTTTATTCAACGTTCAATGAATTACTAAATTTTTTGCATAATCCTCCACTAGTAAGTCTTGCTTAATATTATTGAGTTTCTTGAAGATGTGTTATTGGGCTTTCTCATTTCTAAACCATGCTAGAAGTATATCCATAAAGTTACCATAGTTAGTGTCCATTCCATATTGCATAAACCAAGTCATAGATTTAAATTCCAATGTGGCTTCAAAATGTGATTTCTTCATAGCATCTCCCAAATTGTGATATCTACTAGCAATCCATCTACCCAAGGATTCATTCATGGAAAGCATTCTCTATCAAGGTAAAAAATAATGCATGTTGCATAGATTGGGTTGACCACTGTTGAAGCTCAAGGTCAAGGACAAAGCATGGAAGCGCAACAAGGAAGTAGACACACAAGAAGGAGGAGCAAGTAGGGAGCTCCAAGAAGCACCTGTCAAATTTTCAGAAGAAATCCCTACAAAAATAGTGATTTTTATCACTAAAAACCATTGTAAATACCATTTTCCATTTTTGTAACTCCATTTTGTTCAAGCCGAGGAGTCCTCGAGCTTGAGGAGTATTAGAACTACCATCATACCAATTTTCATGATTTTTAGACTCCGTTTGAGCCCCCAAATAAGCCCTGGAACCTATTTTTTAACTAGGCCGGACACTAGGTCTGGACAGGGCCAAAACCACTCAAAAACTATAAAAAGGGCTGGAGAGCTCATTTTTGAGGTTGGCTTGTTGTAGATTTCAGTTTAGTAAGAGAACTCGTTGGTAATCGAAGCTTTCCATTGTTCCACTCTTTGCTCTTACCTTGTGCGCGTGTGTGTGTATGTGTGTGCATGCTCGTGTGCTTTCACTCACGCACTTGTGCCATCACTTGCTCACGGTCTTCATACCGGTCCTCACGTCTCCACGGATTGACATTTATGAGGTGTATCTCCTCACGTTGGTACTCACCATTGTGCTAGAGTGACACCAAATTTGGCGCCGTTGCCGGGGAGAGAGCTTGGAGGACGAGCGTGTGACGGTAAGACGTAGAGTAGCGACGTTGGAAGGTAAAAAATCGCCATTTTTCAGTTCAGTTTCTGAGTTTTTCTCCTTCTTCATCTTCACCATCATCACCATCTCCTTCCCTCTTCATATTCTCTGATTTTTCCCATTTTCGCCACTACATTCACTCGTTTTTTACTTGTGGCTGTGAGAAACAAGCTTAGGAGGAGCTGAGAACCAAAAGCGCTGAAGAAAATCACTTGGAAAACCTCTCAAAACTCCAAAAATTCAATTCAGTATCGCGCGGACTGAAGCGACCTGCGCCTGGTATCGCGAGCATCATATTGTGATTTTGGAGGGTGACTTTGCATCCATAGGCTGATAGGAGGGACAAGGAGGACACAAGGTACACAAACCTGCAAAAATTTTTGAATTTGGGTGTGAAAATCTCCAAGTATCGTGTCCGGTTGAGATTTGGTATCGCGATACCAGAACTCCCGTGTATCGCGATACTTGTCGAGATATCGCATCGTGCCTGCCCACTTGAGGTATCGCGATACCATTCTGGTATCGTATCGTCAAGTGTTGGTGTCGCGATCGCGGTCGCCCCGGTGGTATCGTATCGTGCCATCCTTGGTATCGTATCGTTGATTGTGCAGTATCGTATCGTCGGGTACTTATTTTGGTAACGCGATACCATTCTGGTATCGTGTCCTGAAGTTGGTATCGCGATCTTACCTTACCTAGCAGTATCGTATCGCCCACTTTCCCACGGGTATCGCGATACCATTCTGAGGTCGTATCGCCCTGGTCCTCTCGTATCGTATCGTCGAAGTTTTAGTATCGTATCGCCTACTTCCCAAGGTAGTATCGCGACACTTGAAATAGTGTCGTATCGCCAAGACTAGTGGTATCGTATCGTTTCCTTACCAGGAAGTGTATCGCGATACCATTTTTGGTGTCGTATCGTGGCAAACCCTGGGTATCGTATCGTGATGTTGGTATCGCGATTTCAGTAATCCCGTTGGTATCGTGTCGTCTAAAGTGGTATCGTGTAAGAAAGAGGTATCGTATCGTGGAGAATCTGGTGTCGTATCGCCTGTTCTGAGATCCCAGAGAGATCCAGTTTCCCTGTTTTAAACCCCAGAACCCTGAACTGGCATAACTTTCTCATACGAAATCCGTTCGGAGTGATCTTGGGTTTGTTGGAAACCCAGGATTATTAGATAGGGTATTTTGAAGTTGACCCTCAGGGAAACTAGAAAATCAAGGTGTTCCAAAGGATTTTGAGCAATATAAGAGAACTTTGGGACTAGAAGCCAAGGCTTATGAACCTGAGATCTGGCAGACACTTAGGCAAGGATAGACAAAGCATTAGGTCATCTGAGGCTAGTGTCAACCATACATCCAAGTCTTGGGCTCAACAGCCTACTGGTTATCCTTACACACGAAGTTCAGAAACCAGTGACTCGGAAATGTCTTTTAGCATGGAAAGACCCACACGTAGCTCAGGCATTGCCTATTTGCAGATACCAGAAGGTCCTTATAAGACCCAATTGGAGTACATCAGGACCAACCAATTAGGTGCTCGCATCTATGAGGATGGTCTAAGGCGATCAGTGGTTCAACTCAAAAATCCTGACCAACTCTGTGGACTTGAACACCCAGTGGTCAAGTTTGAAGAGGGTGCTTACATTGATAAGGAAGGAACCATGTATGTGGTTACCAACTTACCAGATAGGACAGATGAGTTTGGAAATATCGTTCCTGAGAATGAGATGGGAGACCTAGAGCAAGGGGACCTAGGAGGAGAACCCAAGACCCCTAGAGGCAAGTCAGTCTTAACCAGAGTGCTCACTCCAGAATGGATCCCTCAAGATAATAAAAGCATAGAACTATTCGTGAATAGAGAAACGGAGGAAGCCTTTTGGAGATTTAGGCCGGATCAACCCAGCCCAGTAGTCACCATCTATGAATTCAAGGACCCAGAGACACCAGGGAAAGCTGTCTATCTAGATCACACATCTCAGAAATTATTCTTAGTATCAGATCATGACAGACATGCTTACACTTGGCAAGGTGAAGCAATTTTCCCTCCACCAAGATCTGATGTTTCCCAGGGCCTCCAAGGAGTCGGGTCATCCAAAGCTCATGAAACCCAGAGGGAAAGAACTAGAGAGAGACCGGAGGTAAGCTTTGCAGACACTGTAGGCAGAGACAGATCAGGATATGGAATGGAAAGACTTGAAAGGGAGAGACATAGATTTTATAGGCATCAAAGAGATGATCATGATTTCCCATTGCCTAGACCACGAGAGCACTCAAGAACCCTTAGACCGTCTCAAGTGGTTAAGACAATGAAGAACTACTTTGATGGATTTGGAGATCCTTATGATCATGTGGCGGAGTTCAAACAAGTGCTAAGAGCTGAACAGGTTGAAGACTTATTCACCCAGTTCGAGGCATTTGGTTTGACTCTTAAGGGTACTGCCTTAGCTTGGTTTCAACCTCTAAACAGTCGCAACTATAGAGAGATAGGTCAGCTGCTAGAAGAATTCATTGTGGAATTTTCCAAGAGTGGTATCAGGCATAACACATCATCCTTGATCCACAGCTTCAAGCAGACACCCCAAGAAACAGTGCGACTCGCAGGAAGAAGATTTAGACAGTACTTGGAAAGATGCCCTGTACCAGAATTACCCACATCAGCCAAACAGGTGGCATTGTTTTTAGATGGCCTATTGAGCACCAAATTAAGGTCATATGTATACTTGAAAGAGCCTAGATCCATAGAAGAGTGTATACGGATGTGCATTGACATAGAAGACAACTTAGGTGAGGAGTTAGGACTATCCAAACTCTATAAGGACTCTGATAGCTCTACAAGTCATACCTCTAGAGCCTCCACTGAGATAGATGAGATAGCTGAGCAAGTGGCCAAAAAGCTAGGAGTTCAAAATAGACAAATGCCAAGGGTTACCTCAGTGAAGCGATGTTATACATGTGGAGGAGATCACATGGCTAATGTCTGCCCAATGATGACTCAACCCCAAGGAAACCATAATGCTCTGTATTGCACCATTGAGAGAAAATACACAAATCATACGACCCAGGATTGTCCCTATAACAGGCAGGCTGTTAGACAAAATTATCAGCAACCTTACCAGCAGGGTAGGTATCAGAATCAGTACCAACAGCCATATTATAGGCCACAACAATATCAACCTCAATACCAGCAGCAATATCAGGCACCATATAGGCCACAACCAGTCCTAGGAAACCAACCGCCAACTCCTGCCAATGTGATCCCAGTTAAATATACGATGGCAGAGGAGAACCATAATAGAGCATTAGTGCCACTGACCCCATTGGTCTTAGAAAATGATTCTCACGCTCATGGTTCAGACTACTTCCATGAAGATAGTCCACACGCTTATTATATAGAGTCACCTGAGCAAAGTGAGACTTCTCAGTATCAATATGAGGCACCACCTATGGAACAAAATTGGGAGCCAGAATACTCCAATGTCATGTATACGAATCCAAATCTTAGGCCCCAATTGAGACAAGTAAGACCACAAGCCCCTAGAGGACCATGCTTTAGATGTCAGGGTGATCATTTCATTCGTGAATGTCCCCACCAACCAGCTCTGGGACTAGGACAAAACATCACAATACAAGGCTTTTGTCTTGAGTGCGGCAAGGAACATCTTCCTAGAGAGTGTCCCAGGAATCCCTCTAGTGCACCCAAGGTCACACCCATCAACGTGGTAGGCTTAGTGGCAGATTCAAGTTCAAGTAGCAATAATGTGGCTCCTGTACAGGCAGTTACTAGGGCACAGGCTGCACAACAAGCAAAACCATCTGAGCAATCGGAGTCAAGTGAGGCAGGAGAACCTAGTAAGAGGAAACCAAGAACATGGAAGGATACCAGAGAGAAGGCTAATCGCAAGTGGAACAAAAAGCTATCCGAGCTAGAAGAAAGCCTAAGGGATACCAAAACAAAAATAGAAGACATCGCGTCTCAAAGCCCCTCGCATGCCGAAGCTCCATCCACTCCACCTCATTCCACCCCAACACCCATTGTAAATAATCCACAACCAGGGTCTGTTCTTGCAGATCCAACCCCAGAAGGTTTGGACATGATGTTCAAGGCCTACCAGGCTCGTCTTCAAGAAGGGCCAACAGCTGCAAACCTAGACAAGAGTTACCCTAGAGCAGATTTAGAGATTGAACGGATGAAAATGTGCATGAAAATGGTAGAGCAAGCTCAAGCCATACTTGAGACTAGTCAAAAGTTCAATCAGACAAACTCCGTCAAACCGGATTTGCATTTCCAGGGCTTACTAGAAAGAATAGAGCAGTTGGTAAATAAACCACAAATTTCTTTACCTCCACAGGCTCAACCAGTTATTGAAAGAGGAAGCTCACCACCAATGGGAGCTTATGTTCCTAATTCCACGGATGCTGGAATACCTCCTTCAATTCAACAGTACTCTCAAGAGTTCTTGCGGGAAATACAAGAAGAGAAATGGGCCAAGGAGAAGGGTAATTCCCCTCCTATTCCTGAGATTGATGATCTTCAAGATCAATTTCCCCAAGACATTCCGTCTATCTATGGAGACCAAGCCGAGCAACAAGAAGATGAAAGATTAGATTTTGAATCTAATTCTTTACAAGAGTTGCCTCATTACACAGGCCCGTGGGAATCTGAATCTCTCCATATCAGAGCTCCCACAATATTGGTAAGAAATGAAGACTCAGTGATTCCAAGAAACACTGATGTTGTGAAGAACACTAAGGTTCAATGTCATCTCACTGTAGAGGAGCTGCTCAAGGCAAAACCGGAGCTATGGAATCATGTGAAGGATCAGGTTCCAGAACTTGAATCCAATATGCCAAAAGTAGGCTCTAAGCAAAAAGTTCCAGAGATACCTCTCGACAAGATAGGAGACATGAGCGAAGGTGAAGAAGGTAACACTTATCTTCCGATCACCTATCAAGGTTACACAACCAAAGCAATTGTAGATTCGGGTGCTGGTGTTGCTATTGCGACCACCTCCTTGTGGAAGCGATGGGGCAAACCCACATTAAGACCAACTAGAATGAAGCTTCAAATGGCAGATGGTCATTTTGAAAGACCTCTAGGATTGCTTGAAGGGATAACTCTAACCACATGTGGTGTAGAGTTTGAACATACATTTGCTATATGTGACTTTGAGAAAAATAATGTCTACGAGATGATACTAGGAAGACCCTTCCTACGACAATTGCAAATAGTACAGGATTGGGGAACCAACTCCTTGTACTTACAGCACTTAGGGGTCACAACCAAGGTCAATTTGAAGGATTACACCTTCAGAGATGTACCACCCCTACAGTGGAATCCTATCCACAAAGCAAAAGAAGATTCTATCTCCGTGCATTCTGGAAGTTCACCTGATCCATCCTGGCTGCATGAAGATACTCACTTGTGGATGTGCAAGGTCGCAGAGGAAGAGGAAAAGCGCCTAAAAGCGAGAGAAGAAGGAACTTCCCCAGGAGATAGACCAATAAAAGACCCAGCCTACACACCGATGATATTTCCAGATGAGGAATTTGAACCTCATGGTTGGGAAGAAATCTTAGCTACCATGGACATAGCAGTCAATGAAGAACAGTGGACACCTCACTGTGATGAGGAGGGTTATGATATTTCAGTGTTCATGTGTCAACCCCTGTTGGAAGAGTGTGATCCTAATGAGTTCATAGAAGAAGAAGAGAATGACGATGATCTAGAATCCATTGTGATGGATACTTACTTTGACTCAGAGGAACACTATTTAGAAGACATAGGAGTGTTAACCCAAAAAGAAGAAGAACCCCTCATGAGTATTAAAACGATAAATTCAAAGGAAGGAAGTGCAGGAGGTCAAAAGAAAAAGAAAAGAAAAGCAGTAAAACAAGAAGAAGAAGAATCAGTGTTTGAAGTACCAGAAAATTTCAAGAAATATGAAGTGGAAGACCGAAAAATTTTGGTACGGATGCCTAAGAGAGAGGCCATTATAGGAGAAGCCTATGACAATAAAGAAAAGACCAAAAAAATTGTAGTGACCATTGAAGGGAACGAAGAACGATGTACGTACATAGGAGATGACCTAAGTGCAAAAGAAGAAGCAGAGCTTGTAGCTCTATTAAGGGAATATAGGGATGTGTTCGCATGGCACTATAGAGACTTGAAAGGAGTAGATCCAAAGATTTGCTCTCATACGATTCCGATGACCGCTGATGCCAAGCCCACTAAACAAAAGCCCTACACATATAATGACAATTATGCAGCCAAAATAAAGGAGGAAATTGACAGGCTGATTGAAGCTGGATTCATCTATGAGATTGAGCACACTGAATGGGTGTCCCCCATTGTGGTGGTGCCCAAGAAGAATGGGAAATTGCGAGTGTGCATTAACCTTAAAAAAGTTAATGCCGCAACGATCAGAGATAGTTATCCACTTCCAATCACCGAACATCTATTGGAGCGTGTTGCAGGCAAGGAAGTTTATAGCTTCCTTGATGGATTTTCAGGTTACAACCAAGTAGCCATTGCCCCCGAAGATCAACACAAAACGGCCTTTGCCACAGAATGGGGAATCTTTGCATTTCGTGTGATGCCATTTGGGCTCACCAATGCACCTGCAACATTCCAAAGGCTCATGTGTCATGTCTTCAAAGAGTTCCTACGAAAGAGCTTAGAAGTATATGTGGATGATTTATGTGCGCATTCCCAACAGAGAAGTTACCACATCCCTGAGCTCAGACAAATCTTCAACAAGTGTAGAGATTATCGAGTGTGTCTGAACCCAGAGAAGTGTGTGTTCATGGTACGACAAGGTAAAATCTTAGGTCACATTGTTTCTAAGAATGGAATTTCAACAGATGAAGACAAGGTAAGAGCGATAGCAGAGTTGCCAAGACCAAGGAATGTTAAAGAGGTACAAGCCTTTATGGGACATTGTGGATATTACCGTAGGTTTATCCACATGTATGCCATCATAGCTAAACCTCTTTATGGGTTGTTAACAAATTTTGAGTGGAACGAAGAATGCGAGAATTCCTTCAACGAGCTGAAAAGACGTTTGTGCACAGCACCAATATTGACTACTCCGGATTGGAGCAAACCCTTTCATGTCCATGTAGATGCCTCCAATCATGCAATAGGATGTGTGCTAGCACAACCCACAGGTGAAGGAAACCTAGATTTGCCAATAGCATATGCTAGTAGGCAATTAAATGCAGCTGAACGAAATTATACCACAACGGAGAGGGAAGGCTTAGGTATGGTATATGCCGTGAAGAAGTTTAGACACTATCTATTGGCCAATAAGTTCAAGTTTTTCACTGATCATCAAGCTTTACTATATTTGGTCAATAAACCTTGCAATACAGGCCGCTTAGTAAGATGGTTCCTCTTACTAATGGAATACGACTTTGAAGTTGTTGTCAGGAAAGGTAGAACCCATCTTAGGGCAGACCATCTTTCTCGTATCACTTCAGGAGAGCCACCGCAAGGAGTGTCTGATGAATTGCCCGATGCTTATCTGTTCAATCTAGAAGTTGTTCCTAAATGGGCAAATAAGTTGGTGCCAGTCCTAACCTTCGGACCTGCAAATAAAAATGTGAAAACAAGCAAAGAAGAAATTGTAAAATCACAAAAGTATCAAATATTGGCCGGAAGTATGTACAAGCAAGATCCAGAGGGTGTACTAGCTTGTTGTGTTGAGGACGACGAACATACTAGTTGGATGCAACAAGCCCATGAGGGACTGCTAGGAAATCATTACTCTAAACAACGAACATTGCAGAATCTAAAACGTTTAGGAGTGTATTGGCCTAGCATGGACAAAGAAATACAGGAGTGGATCCAAAATTGTCCAGTGTGCCAGAAGAGACCCCCAGTGGAGCATGCCACTCTTTATCATGTGTCATTAATCCCAGATTGGAGTGCTCCATTGGTTGAGTTCATGAGATCGAGAACATTACCCAATCAGGCTAGTCTTGCAAGAAAACGGAGCATGGAGCAAGAGGCTCAAGACTATGCCTTGATAGGAGACAACCTATATCGAAGAGGCAAGGATGGTTACCTAAGACTGTGCGTTCATGAATCAGACTATTTGAAAGTCTTAGAAACTGCACACAGCGGTGCTGCAGGTGGACACTTTGGGCCTGACAGAGTAATTAAGACCATTTTATTCTCAGGACTTTGGTGGCCCACTCTTCATATGGATGCACATACTTATGTGAAGAAATGTGACACATGCCAACGTGCCCAATATCCGATAAGAAAAGACGAGATGCCTTTAAGGCCAATGATGGGAGGACGTGCATTTTCAAAGTGGGGTATAGACTTTGTTGGTCCTATTAACCCCCCAGCTAGAAACTCCCATGCAGAATACATTATTGTAGCCACAGATTACCTTACAAAGTGGGTGGAAGTAAAAGCCACGACAAAGAATGATGCTCAAACGACGGCTAAGTTCTTATTCGAAAATGTGTTCACTAGATATGGGTTACCAATAGAGTTGGTTAGTGATAGAGGTACGCACTTCTTGAATGAGGTCATTGAACATCTCCTTCAAGAATTCATGGTCATACACAGGAAGTCTGCCCCTTATCACCCACAAGCCAACGGACAGGCCGAGAGCACGAATAAGATCCTATGTAACGTATTGACGAAACTTGTAAATAATAAACGCTCTGATTGGGACAAACAGCTTCATCATGCTGTTTGGGCATACCGAGTTGCCTACAAAACGGTACTCAATGCTACCCCATTTCAGATGGTCTTTGGACAGAATGCCGTGCTACCATTGGACTTCCTAATCCCAGCCTTGAAGGTAGCACAAGAGCATGAGTGGAATGGACATGAGTTGTCTTCCAGGATCTTTGATCTAGAACGCTTAGGTGAGACGAGGCTACGCGCAGCAGCAGGCATTTATGCTGCAAAGAAAAGGCAAAAGGCATACTTTGATGCCCATGTAAAGGATAAAGGATTGAAGGAAGGAGATCTAGTGCTGGTTTATACGCTAAAGCAACATGCTCGCAAATTGGAGAAACGAGGATATGGACCCATGATCATTAATAGACTGTCCACTAGCGGTGCAGTTCAATTGGCCACTTTAGAAGGTGATATCCTACCAAACTATATTAGTGGATGCCGAGTCAAGTTATATCAAGAACCTCTTACAGAGGAAATGCTCACGAGACTCAACACTGCTAAGAATCGAAAAGAAGAGGAGTTAAGGGTTAGAGAAGAAGCACAAGCAGAGGCTAGAGAGCGCATCAGAAGAAATAAGTTACGGCGGCTAGGCCTAGATGTCAACACAAAAGCTCCAAAATATCACATGGACATGTGCCAAAAATCGGGCATGACTACTTCTCAAATAATTGATCGACGACCCTTTGTGACTATAGAGGTAGGACAAGGAAAGAGTGTAAAGACTGTGAGAGCATTGGTTGACTCAGGAGCAGCAACTAGTGCAGTTCGATTTTCATACTGCCAAGACCTGCAATTGGACATCAAGCCCATAGAAGCCTATCTCATAGGATTAGGAGGCGTGGAAACACCCTGTTTGGGCGAGGTGGAACTTCCCATCTACCTTCAAGATGTTCCAATAAAAGTCAAAATGCTAGTGTGTCATGATGAGGACCTCACAGAACCACTTGTCTTGGGTCAAGATTGGATTTACGACCATGCTGTCAACTTGAACCTAAGAAGTCAACTTCTCCAAGTGTGGGTATATAATCAATGCATTACATTAGAATTGGAGAATCACATGCCCACTGAAACTGACACCACACACTCTCTTTGTTCCTCTAAGGCTAATCTTCTTGAACAAGATGTTGTAGATGTCAAAAGCTCTAGGATCCAGAAGGACGCAATCACGAAAGGACAGTCGCAAAGTCAAGATGAACCTTCTTCTTGTCTTCTAAAGAGCAAAGCATCCACAGGAGCTCAACCTCAGAAGCAAGCAAAACAGTGCAAGATAGCCAGTCTATCAAATAGACAAAGAGCCTTCAAGCAGAAAGAAGTTAGGGGCATGAAGCAGATCTGGGTAAAGAAAGAAGTGCAACCATCGATATTACCTCAAAGACTCCCACCCAACCAGATCGACCATGACAACAGAAGGACCAAGCACCTACGACAGGCTCAAACACGAGAAATCCAACTACTTTGGGTACCGAAACAATCGATGAAGGCCGACCACAATCAGGTACAAATTTGGGTGCCTAAAAAATTAGCCACAGCTCAGCAAGGGCGATTACAGATGTGGGTACCCAAGAAGCTCTTACACGTACAAAGGCCTATGCTCCCCACCATGCAAAAGGCCTCAACAAAGACGCCAAGGAAAGCCAAGGATAAGGACAGAGCACAAAGACCAAAAGAAGATAAACTCAACCCTTCTACAAAAATAAGCAGGCACTCACCCAGGATATGGGTTTGGAAGCCAAAAGCACAAGCAACATCCACAAAACCAAGGGGTCAACCACACTGGATACCAAAGCTTGGACAGCATCCAAAGAAGAACTGGCCTGAGGTGATCTCTACAGGGCCAAATACTATTCGGAAATGGGTTCCCATTAGGAGGATTACATCATTTCGAGATCCGATAGACACCTCCAATCAAAGAACTCATCAAGTATACAAGTAACATCAAAAGCCTCGACCAGCAGCAACCATGTGCCTTTGGCATAACCTTGTCGTTTGCACCATTCAGGTCATGCATTTCCAAAGTATGCATCAATATAGGGCCACCTTACATGGCCGTGCATAGACACGATTGAGAAATCCCAGGCACATGAGACAAAATTTTCACATGAAAAATATGTTATTGATACTAACCTCTTTCTTCTTGTTTGATGCCATTGTTCCCAAAAAAAAAATAAAATAAAATAAAATAAAAAAAAAAAATAAAAAATAAAAAATAAAAAAATAAAAAAAAAATAAAAAAAAAGAAAAAGACTATGTGCTTGAAGGTGCTCATCAGCGAACTTCCAGCAAGGACATCCCTCAACAAAAAGGACAAGCCGAAGGTCAAACATCATGAGGGAACCACAACACGAAGAGATGAAGATCAACGGACCCTTCACCATGGTAAGACGTGTATATTTCAACAACACTATAACCATGATAGATTAGGAACCCTCTTCGTCAGCATACCCTTGAGCACTTAGCTCAAGACCCAATCTCTTGCACCATACTTCTTGCCATGCATTATCCAAGTACGCATACGTAGGGCCACATTACAAGGCCATGCACAAGGCACATAATTTGTTCAACCCATGCACTAATGCACTTAACCATCATCCATTATGGGTTACAAGTACTTGGCACGAAAACTATGACAGCCATCTTTGGAAGAATCAGAGGACATCACGGTGACCACTACAAGAACAAGGGAGCCATCCACCGCCGAAAGTTGCTCACCATCAACATTGACCACATCCTTTGAGCAGCTAGCAGTTTTGGAAAACTCACAAATGCACCACCCAGATGGAATACAAGGAAGAAGTACGTACAAAGGGACTACAAACTGCAAGAGATAACAGTGGCAAAGCGAAGAACCAGACAGGATACATTGGGAAGAGGGATCGCCCCTGTTGGACGCAAAGGACGCTACCTCTCAACGTACTACATGGAACGACCACTACAACAAGGGTCTGTCAGGGACGACAGACTCAAGAGGGGGGGGAGTGTTGAAGCTCAAGGTCAAGGACAAAGCATGGAAGCGCAACAAGGAAGTAGACACACAAGAAGGAGGAGCAAGTAGGGAGCTCCAAGAAGCACCTGTCAAATTTTCAGAAGAAATCCCTACAAAAATAGTGATTTTTATCACTAAAAACCATTGTAAATACCATTTTCCATTTTTGTAACTCCATTTTGTTCAAGCCGAGGAGTCCTCGAGCTTGAGGAGTATTAGAACTACCATCATACCAATTTTCATGATTTTTAGACTCCGTTTGAGCCCCCAAATAAGCCCTGGAACCTATTTTTTAACTAGGCCGGACACTAGGTCTGGACAGGGCCAAAACCACTCAAAAACTATAAAAAGGGCTGGAGAGCTCATTTTTGAGGTTGGCTTGTTGTAGATTTCAGTTTAGTAAGAGAACTCGTTGGTAATCGAAGCTTTCCATTGTTCCACTCTTTGCTCTTACCTTGTGCGCGTGTGTGTGTATGTGTGTGCATGCTCGTGTGCTTTCACTCACGCACTTGTGCCATCACTTGCTCACGGTCTTCATACCGGTCCTCACGTCTCCACGGATTGACATTTATGAGGTGTATCTCCTCACGTTGGTACTCACCATTGTGCTAGAGTGACAACCACCCATAGATTGCACCTCCATAGGGACCCCAACAATAGCATACATATCGATACAATATGCCATTGGATGCCATGATTGAAACCCACGCTAATGTGACTACACAAATGCTTATAAAGAACTTTGACCTCATGCTAGTAGTGTTGAAGACCTTCCAAAATGTTCAAGCACCCCATGCGTCTACACTTGGTTTTGAAATGGAAATTTAGATATGTTTTATGACTTGAGCACACTGTCATTCCTCAAGACAATTTACGATTGGCACTATAAGGTGAAGTACCTCCCCACTTCTTACAAGCAAGCATTTGAAGATATGTTTACAATAGGTTTCTAGGAGTATCACTCGGGTATTTATTTCGAAACCCACTCACCCTTTGTAGCTCTTTGCATGTGAACAGGTAGTATACTCCATGCACTACAAAATGTTGCATCCAAAAGTCCCAGGCACAATTGATTCACAAAGACTTGAAGTAGATCTTGCAAGGGAGCTCTATCTCAAGATAAGGAACTTGCCACCAATATCATCCAGTACTATATTGACCACCCCGCAGCACAAGGATCTATCAAGGACAATAGACTCAAGATGGGTGGGGAATGTTACTAGCAAAGGCATACAAGGAAGCTTAAACAAAAAAGGGAGTTTGAGGGAAGAATTCCAAAGAGAAGGAAGAGGCTTAGACATGGGCTTAAGGAGACAGGGAAGTTAGAAGACAGCAAGAGGACAATAAGGCCTCAATAAAACTTCAAAACTTTACTTCTATAAAAAGTGATTTTCATCACTACACTCATTGTATATAATCATTTTTTATACTTCCAACTCCAATTTGTGCAAGTCGAGGAGTCTTAGAGCTTGAGATTATTAGTAGAGCTTACATTTTGAATTTCATAATTTTTTAATCTCATTTGAGCCTTCAGTAGCTTAGGAACCTACTTTTTAACTAGGCTGAATACTAGGTCTCAAACAAGCTAAAAGCTAGTCAAAACCTATAAAAAGAGCTAGAGAGCTCATTTTTGGGATTATCTAGTTGGAGATTGAGCTTATTTTTTAGCATCGTAAACATATCTTGAGTTTATGAATAGAATATGGAAACAATTGATTGTTCCACATTCCTAGCATACCATTAATATTTGAATTTATGGAAAAAATTGATTGTTCCATATTCCTAGCATACCATTTTGACTTCAAGTACATTCCGATCCAATATATGCAAACCTTGTGGAGAACACTCTTAACTAGATTCTTCAAGTGGCACAATGAGATCTATGGAAATGTTACTATATCTTTTATGACAAGGTTAGCTACATGTGAGGTCTATCCACATGATATCAACTTGAATTTCTCAAAGAAGATGCCTTGTGCCATCAAATGAATGAAGCTCATGGCTCAATTAGCTACCAAATAACAATGATAAAAATGGGACCTTATCAAAAACATCTAGGTCCCAATTGAAAGGTCTATTGAAGATGAAAAAAATCATGAGATTCATTGGTGGAATTGTTAGAGAACAAAATAATTTATAGATATGAGGAAATCATTGATGATGAGAAAATAGCATGTGAAAATGCAAGAAGACCTTAAATTATTAATAGGGACCTCCCTAAAGATATGAATAACAATGGACTCATTTGTAGAGCAAGTTTTTTGTTATTCAAGTGAAGATTCTTACTGAAATTTTTACACGAACTTTCTATTGTGATTTTCTCTCTCCATTTTTTTACTTTCATTGTTGTCTTGGTAGATGTATGTGTTCCATATCTATAGCCACCTAGTATGAGAATTTTCTTGTACGTTTTGTGCTTTATTGCTTGTTTTTCATTTGCATTTGCATCAATCTTCCACACTAAATCTCCACATATCCAATAAGTGTTAGGTACACGGAGAGATATTTTAGGATTTCCACCCATCACACTAAGATTGTGATTTTTCCATAATGGATCCAATGAAGAAGAGGTAATGTTTATTCTTAAATATAAATTAGGCCCATGCTTCGTCTTGAAAAAAATAATGCCTTAATCATCCATTTATTTGTACTTATGTTTGCCATAATATTCAAGTTGATAATTCCCAATTCCCCTTTATCCATTGACAGACTATAGATGCCCCACTTCACTTTGGGGATTCCCCTATGGTTTGGATCACATTTCGAGAAAAACTCCTACAAGCTTAATCAAATTCTACAAATCTTTATCTTTGGGGCACCAATACAGAAGAACATGAATGTTAATGGGGATCAATCATGTGTTTATAATAGTTGTTTTGAACACCATATTGATTTGCATGCCTTTCTAATAAAGAAACCTGGTTTCAAGTCCATTATGACCTAATTCCAATGTTAATTCATGAAGATTTAGAATCCCATCAAAAGTTCTAGTAGTTCAAATATCTAGACCAAATTAAACTTCATACATCCTTGATCGAGACGAAACTATGGTGGGGGGTGCATGAGGGTCTTAAAGTCTATCTTTCATTGTTCATTATGGAGCACAAACCTATAAAAAACTTTCAAGACACTCGTAGGAGTTAATTGACTATCAATCATTATGTAGAAACATATTGGTGTAGTCAACATACATGCTCAACACAAGTTTGTCTCTATTGATAGGAAGGGTAAATCATTTGACATAATCCATCTGGAACTTCTCCTCCACTAGGAAATTGAGACCATATGTTGTGATAAGAAAGAGGGTAGGTTCCAAGGGACAACCTTTTCTATATGAGCAATCAAGCAAAAAGTGAAAAGAGAGTTTTCCATTAATATTGATTCTCATTCAAGATTACCATACAAGCTGGAGACCATTCTCATGAAACAAAGTCCTGAGCCCAATTCTTTGAGGGATTGCATAATGAAGTCTCACTCCACTCTATTACACTTTTTCTAGTTCTATTTTGAGGAAAAAAATTACATTTTGGTTCTTTCACAAACTTCATATCTCAAGGTCTGAATAATTACTTATAATATGTACATTCCCTTTATAAATTTTTTGCCCTTTATGGATCAAATGTTGGAGAGAGTTACTAAATTAGTATCTATCCCTTTGGAAATAATCTTATAATCAATCCAGAGCATATTTATAGGCCTCTAGCTTTTAATGACTTTCTTCTTTCCTTCTTATGGATGAGCTTCATCCCGCCCTTCGTAAGGCATTTGGGGATGATACCAGACTTCATAGATTTTTGCCACACACCAAAAAAAGGATCGACCAAAATATTTTTGAGGCAATTTTTGAGGACATTCAAACTTGGGTTCTTGCCCTTAGGTAGGGCATCAATCACTTCCACCAACTTAACTCATTAATAGGATCACCATGTTGAAAGATTTGTAATCCAAGCTCAAGAGTGTGGGATCATGCCCCAATTTGAACCTTCCACATCATCCACAATCAAAGGAGGCTGATTTCCATGAGTTGGAGGCATCAAATCATGTCTATAATGGAAAGAAGTTGATAAGAGAATAGGTCACCTCTTGATGTGATTGAACCTCACCTTTTGACATGTATATGCTTTTGATTGGTTAAAGAGGTTGGTATCTAACCTTTAAAGCCTCAAATGAGTTGTATTATGACTTAGAGTTGTCGAAATATGTGTCCAAGTTTCCTTCTTGCAAAGAAATGTTTACAACAGTGTTTGTGTAGTTAGTTAATACTTTGTGAAGAGATCAAGTTATTTGTCTTGTTGCAACTGGTTGAGGCATCATCCAGTATTCAAATGGAGTGATTTTACTCTTGTTTGAAAGATCTCTAAGACACTACTTTCTGCTTGCAAAATTTCATTTTTATCTCTCCATACGCATAGAAATTTAGAAATACAAAGCCTATGTCAAAAAATTTTCAAGATCCTAGGAGGGTTCATTTGCTTTCGTTGTGCACATAGGAGTGTTTATCCTCCAATAGTGATATCAGAGCTATAAGTGGAGTATAAAAGAGAGAAGATGGAGCTACAAAATTGAAGTAAAGATCTCATCAAAGCTTCAAAAAAAAGAAGCAAAGAATGGGCATGTCAACAAGGAGGGAAGTAAGCAAGTCATTATATAGAAGACGAAACTTCATCAAGAGGAGTAGCTCTATTTTTTGAGGTAAAATCCATATTTTTCAACTTCATTGCATCATTGAGGAGGTTCAAAAGAGCTAGAAGGCACCATGGCTGATCTCTCTGACTGAGAAGCTCGAAAAGGGAAACTACCAACCATGGTGATTTAGAATAAGCAATCTTTTGATGGGGAAAGTTTTGTGGGGACTTGTGAGTGGTGGAGAGCCAAAACCCTATAGAGATGAGTTAAATCTAGTCAATCAACAAAGAAGGCTAGTAAGAGAGTGGGATGAAAGGGACAAAAGAGTCATTTTTATTTTATCTCAGCATATTAGCACCTCCATGATAGGACATATTCAAGATTTGGATACATCAAAGAAGATGTGGGAGTCCTTAGAGAGATTGTACTCAACCTCCACAAAAGCTAGAAAAATTCAGCTCAAGAATGAGCTAAATAATCTTAGGAAAGGCCCCTCTCAAGGTGCTAATGATTACATATTACATTTTAAACAGCTTGTAGATGCACTAGGGTCAATCGGTTGTACCCTAAATAATGACAATCTTGTCATCCACACCCTAAATGGACTTAGGGATGATGAAAAATGGAGGGCATTCACAACTTCAGTGTATGTAAGGGACTCTCTTCCTGATTTTGATAAACTAATCACTCTCATGGTGAAAGGGGAGATGAACCTTGGTGGTCATAATGCCAAGGATAGTCGAGGACAATTATTGTATGCAGGTAAAGGACGAGGAAGACACAACCGAGGTGCCACAAGAGGAAGAGGAAGATATCAAAGCAACCAAGGAGGTCAAGGGAAACAAGAAAATGTATTTCAAAGAGTTGGAAGAGCAATAAATAGAGGAAGAGGTGGAAGATTTGGTGGAAGATGTCAATCCACTTCAAATGGATGCTTTATATGTGGTAAGCCGCACCATTTTGCAAATGAATGTTATCATAGAGATCAAAGGCTAGGGAATCAAAGCAACAACAACAATTATAGAGGGCAAAATAAATATGCAAACACATCATCTAACCAAGGGAATTATTATTTACATTCCATGAGGTATGGTGAAGATACAACTCAAGCTAGTGAAGATGTATGGTATATAGATAGTGGATGTAGTACTCATATGTCATGTCATAAGGATCTTTTTAGTAATTTGTAGGTCCCAAAGCATCAAGGAAATGTGGAAATAGGTGATAACTCAAAACATACCATTCAACATGTGAAGGAAATCAAAGGGCAAAGTGTTTGTCAGCCTATGTGAGTGTGAATGTTTTAGACCTCATTCACACAGATGTTTGGGGTCCAACAAGAGAAGTGTCCCATGCTGGAAATAGGTATTTTGTAACCTTCATTGATGACTTTTCAAGAAAAGTATGCTTGTATTGCATTATAAACAAATCAGATGTGTTCCACTACTTCAAGAAATTCAAAGCATAGGTGGAGGAGTATGACAAGTTTATCAAAAATTTAAGATCCGATGGAGGGGGAGAGTACTTCTCCCATGAATTTTCTGAATTTTTGTAGGTCAATGGCATCAGAAGAAAATTTACATGCAAGTATACCACTCAAGAACATGGGGTAGCAGACAGAAACAACAGACAGATAGCAGAGGTAGCAAGGTGTATGCTCAACGAAATGAATATGCTTCATTGTTATTGGGAGAGGCTACATATATAGCCACATACATCATGAATAGATGTCATACATAAAGTATACATCATATAACCCCTGATGAAGCATGCAGTGGAAGAAAACCTTGCATTTCACATCTTAGAATCTTTGGTTGTATATGCTATGTACATGTACCTCAAGAGTTGAGGTCAAAGTTGGATGCCAAATCTAAAAGGTGTATCTTTTTGGCATATTCTATGGAACAAAGGGGGTATAAATGATATAATCCCATCACCAAGGAGTTGAAGGTAATTAGGGATGTTGTCTTTGATTAGTTGAAGCCTTGGTATGCATGCAGGAGTCCATTGCAGGTTGAAGAGATAGGTGAGACAGATAAGAACAATGCTGATAGAGTCCAGAAAACGCATGGATTTAAGTGGTCCAAGCAACTCATCAAACACAAGGACACCCTCACCATGGAGTGGAAGGCTTAGGGAAAGAGAGACCAGCCCTGAAGAAAGCAAAGTCAAAGGCAAGGAGAAGATTCCTATTCAAGAAGGAAGCTATGTGGACGAGAGCATGTTGGAAGATGAAGAGATCGAAGAAATTCAAACCCCAAGATTCACAAAACAAAGAAAAAAGATGGAAACCACACCTAAATGAAGTGAAAGAAGGTCTTCAAGAGTAAGATATCCAATTCAAAGGTTAACATATTATAATTTCATTGCAAAGCATTATGCATACATGACTCAGGTAATCAAGGACAAAGAACTGACTAGTTATGAAGAAGTTAAGGATTGCAAGGAATGGCAAGAGGCAATCAACGAAGAGCTCAAGGCACTTTATGAAAACCATCCATGGAGCTTGGTACCAGCTCAAGAAGGCATGAAGTCGATAGGTAATAAGTGGGTTTACAAAATTAAAAGAAATTCAGATGGTTCCATTGCCAGGTACAAAGCAAGGTTGGTGGAGAAAGGCTTCTCCCAAAGCTATGGGATAGATTACGATAAAACTTTTAGCTCCGTTCCCAAGATGCCAACAATAAGGACTTTGATTGTAGTGGTCACATCAAGGAAATTGAGCTTATATCAGTTGGATGTGAAGAATGCCTTCCTCAATGGAGAGCTTGAAGAAGTAGTCTACATGAGCTAACCTCAAGGATTTTCTAGTATGAGGTACCCAAATCATGTTTGCAAGCTAAGGAAAGCATTATATGGACTAAAGAAATCCCCAAGGGCCTGGAATCAAAGGTTACTAGATTATTTATCAAGTTTCTCATACAAAGAAAGTGTTGCAGATCCATCACTTTACATGAAGAAGCAAGGAGACAAGACGGTATACATATGCATCTATGTGGACGATTTGATCATCACAGGAAGTGATATTGCAAGTATTAAAGATATCAAATCAAAGATAGGAAAGGAGTTCAAGATATCTGGTCTTGGAACACTAAATTAATTCTTGGGAATAGAGATAATCTATGCACACAATGACATCTTCTTAATTCAAAGAAAATACTTATTGGATGTTCTATATAGGTTTGGTATGAGTGGTTGTAAGCCACTTTCTCAGCCCATGGAACCCAATGAAATTTTTTTTGTAGGTCAAGGAGAGACTATACAAGATATTACACTATATAGAAGCATAATTGGTTCATTGATTTATGCTACATTCACTAGACCTAGTCTTGCATATATTGTAGGTGTAATCTCTCAATTTTTGCATGCACCCATTCATGATCATCTTATGGAAGCAAGAAAAGTGCTTAGATACATCAAGCACACCATCAACCAAGGTCTATTTTACTCTTATGATGTTGATCTAAGTGTCAAAGGATATAGTGATGTTGGTTGGGTAGGTAGCAAAGACAATCAAGGAGTACATCGGGTTATGTTTTCATGATAGGTACAAAAAGCAACCCACTATTGCTCTTTTATCCACAAAGGTTGATTACATAGGTTTAGCATTAGCTAATGTGAGCTATTATGGCTTAAGAAGCTACTTAAGTACTTAGAAGTGGAAGTGGAGGAGTTTCCTCTTTATGGAGATAACATTTCAAGCATCTACCTAGCTAACAATCCCATGTTTCATGTAAGGATCAAGCACATAGAGGTTCATTACCACTTCATTAGAGAAAAGGTGATGGAAAAGGAGCTAGATATAAGACATGTAAACATTAAAGTGTAGGTTGCAGACATGATGACAAAGTTTCTTGAAGGTACATAGCTTAGAGGATTCAAGCAGGCAATAAACATAAGAGACATAGGCTGAATTAACAAAGGAAAAAGACTTAACCTTGAGGAGGAGTGCTGAAAGTTTTGTATTTCAAGCTCAAGAGTGTGAGATCATGCCCCCAATTAACCTTGCACATCATCCACAATCAAAGGAGGCTGATTTCCACGAGTTGGAGGCATCAAATCAAAACTATAATTGAAAGAAGATGATTAGAGAGGGTTTAGGTCACCTCTTGATGTGATTGGACCTCACCTTTTGACATGAATATGCTTTTGATTGTTTAAAGAGGTTGATATGTGACCTTTACATCCTCAAATGAGTTGTATTATGACTTTGATTCATGGAAATACGTGCCCAAGTTGCCCCCTTGCTTAAGCACACCACCTACTAGCTGTTCTCCGCATATTTTGTAGAAATTACAATTTTACATACTTTCTCTCTCTAGATGATCTTAGTAGACCCCCTAATCTTGTAATTGTTGTTTCTCCTTCATGCCAAATCCATTTGCAATGATTTTTCTTTTTGTAAAGCTTATAAGTTTTACTTTTAGTGGTATAAGTATTGCGTTCAATGCCTACACATGTGTAGAGAAATGTCTAGAAAAATGTATGTGTAGTAAGGTAATACTCTATGAAGAGATCAAGTTATTTGTTTTGTTGTAGTTGGTTGAGTTATCATTGAGTATCCAAAGGGAGTGATTTTAATCTCATTTGCAATCTCTCTAAATCTAGTTTCAGTTTGCAAAATTTCATTTTCATTCTCGACATGTACTCACAGAAACTTAGAAAATACAGAGCCTATGTCTAAAAAATTTCAAGATCCTAGGAGGGTTCATTTGCTTTCATTGTGCACATAGGAGTGTTTATCCTCCAAAAATGGTATCAGATCTATAAGTGGAGTATCAAAGAGAGAAGAAGGAGCTGTTAAATTGAAGTAAAGACGTCATCAAAGCTTGAAGGAAAGAAGAAAAGAAAGGGCACGTCAACAACAAGGGAAGCAAACAAGTCATCATAAAGAAGACGAAACTTCATCGAGGAGGAGCTCTAATTTTTGAGGTAAAATCCACCTTTTTCAACTTCAATGCATCAAAGGGGATGTTCAAAAGAGCTAGAAGTCACCATGGCTAATCTCAATGCTCAGATTGAGAAGCTTGAAAAGGGAAACTTCCAACCATGGCGATTTAACATAAGCAACTTTTCAATGGGGAAAGGTTTATTGGGACTTGTGAGTGGTGGAGAGCCAAAACCCTAAATAGATGAGCTAAATTCAACCAATGAACAGAGAAGAGCAGTAAGAGAGTGGGATGAAAGGGACAAAAGAGTCATTTTTATTTTATCTCAGCATATTAGCAACACCATGATAGGACATATTAAAGATTTGGATAATCAAAGAAGGTGTGGGAGTGCTTGGAGATATTTTACTCAACCTCCACAAAAGCTAGAAAATTTCAGCTCAAGAATGAGCTAAATAATCTTAGGAAAGGCCCCTCTCAAGGTGCTAATGCTTACATATTAAAGGTTAAAGAGCTTGCAAATGCACTAGGGTCAATCCGTTGTGCCCTAGACAATGATGATCTTGTTGCCCACACCCCAAATGGGCTTAGGGATGATGAAAAATGGAGGGCATTCAAAACTTTAGTGTATGTAAGGGACTCTCTTCTTGATTTTGATAAACTAATCACTCTCATGGTGACAGAGGAGATGAACCTTGGTGGTCATAATGCCAAGGATAGCCGAGGGCAATTACTGTATGCAGGTGGAGGATGAGGAAGACACAACTGAGGTGCTACAAGAAGAAGAGGAAGATATCAAAGGAACCAAGGAGGTCAAGGACAACAAGGAAATGTAGGTCAAAGAGGTCGAAGAGCAACAAATAGAGGAAGAGGTGGAAGATTTGGTGGAAGAGGACAATCCACTTCAAATGGGTGCTTTATATGTAGTAAGCCGGGTCATTTTGCAAATGACTGTTATCATAGAGCTCAAAGACTAGGGAATTAAAGCAACAACAACAATTACAGAGGGCAAGTAACTATGCAAACACATCATCCAGCCAAGGGAATGATTATTTACTTTCCATGAGCTATGGTGAAGATACAACTCAAGCTAATGAAGATGAATGGTATGTAGATAGTGGATGTAGTAATCATATGCCATGTCGGAAGGATCTTTCGGTAATTTGTAGGTCCCAAAGCATCAAGGATATGTGGAAATAGGTGATAACTTAGAGCATATCCTTCAACATGTGGGAGATATTAGTTTGGAAGGAAATCAAAGGGCAAAGTGCTTATCAAAGGTATAACATGTCCCTACTATTACCAGAAGTTAGATTTCGACAGGCCAAATGGTAGAAAAAGGCTACCAAATTAGGTTCAATAAAAGAGGATGTTTTGAGGATCCAAGGGCAGGTTTCAAGCTCATAGCAAAAGGAAAAAATAAAGGCAGAATGTTCACAATGGACATAAATTAGTCCCACCATTCAATGTATGTCACATATGGAGACAAGAGGATAGTAGATTTGGACCTATGACATAAACAAATACGTCACATCAACCTCCAAAAGCTCAAGGACATGCAAAGGAGGAGCTCGATAAGAGGATGATCAAATTTTACATCCACAATGTTGCATGAAATTTGTGTAGCTTACCAACAAGGAAAACAATCAAGGCTGCCTTTCAAGAAGAGTACCTATGTGAGTGCGAATGTTTTATACCTCATTCACATGGATGTTTGGGGTCTAACAAGAGAATCATTCCTTGTTAGAAATAGGTATTTTGTAACCTTCATTGATGACTTTTCAAGAAAATTATGGTTGTCTTGCATTAGAAACAAATCATATGTGTTCCACTACTTCAAGAAATTCAAAGCACGGGTGGAGAAGGAGTCTGGCAAGTTTATCAAACTTTGGGATCCAATGGAGGGGGAGAGTGCTTCTCCCATGAATTTTCTGAATTTTTGTAGGTCAATGGCATTAAAAGACAATTTGCATGCAGGTATATCCCTCAATAAATTGGGGTAGCAGAGAGAAAGAATAGACACATAGCAAAGGTAGCAGATGTATGCTCAACGAAATGGATATGCCACATTGTTATTGGGGAGAGGCTACATATACAACCATATATATCATGAATAGATGTCCTACATCAGGTATACTTCATCTAAACCCTGAGGAAGCATGGAGTGGAACAAAACCTTGCATTTCACATCTTAAAATCTTTGGTTCTATATGCTATGTCCATGTACCTCAAGAGTTGAGGTCAAAGTTAGATGCCAAATTTGAAAGGTGTATCTTTTTGGGATATTCAATGGAACAAAAGGGGTATAAATGCTATAATCCCATCACGAGGGAACTAATGGTAAGTAGGGATGTTGTCTTTGATGAGTTAAAGCCTTGGTATGCATGCACGAGTCCATTGCAGGTTGAAGAGATAGGTGAGATAGATACAACGAATGATGATAGAGTTCAAGAAAGCATGGATTTAAGTGGTCCAAGCAATGCATCCAACACAAGGAAACCCTCACCATGGAGTGGAAGGCCTAGTGAAAGAGAGACCAGCTCTGAAGAAGGCAAAGTCGAAGGCAAAGAGAAGACTGCAATTGAAGAAGGAAGTTATGTGGACGAGATCATGTTGGAAGATGAAGAGATAGAAATTTAAACCCCAAGAGTCACAAAACAAAGAAAGAAGATGGTAACCACACCTAAAGTAAGTGAAATAAGGTCTTCAAGAGTAAGATATCCATGTCAAAGGTTAACATATGATAATTTCATTGCAAAGCATTACACATACATGACTCAGGCAATCAAGAACAAAGAATTGACTAGTTATGAAGAAGTTAAGGATTGCAAGGAATGGAAAGAGACAATGAAGGAAGAGCTCAAGGCACTTGATGAGGACTATACATGGTGCTTGGTATCATCTCAAGAAGGCATGAAGGTGATAGGTAATAAGTAAGTTTACAAAATTAAAAGAAATTCAGATGGTTCCATTGCTAGGTGCAAAGCAAGAATGGTGGCGAAAGGCTTCTCCCAAAGCTATGGGATAGATTATGATGAAACTTTCAGCCCTGTATCCAAGATGCCAACAATTAGGAATTTGATTGATGTGGCCACATCAAGGAAATGGATCTTATATCAGTTGTATGTGAAGAATGCCTTCCTTAATAGAGAGCTTGAAGAAGTAATCTACATGAGCCAACCTCAAGGATTTGCTAGTAGGAGGTACCCAAATCATGTTTGCAAGCTAAGGAAAGCATTATATGGAGTAAAGAAAGCCCCAAGGGCCTTGAATCATATGTTAATGGATTATTTATCAAGTTGTGGATACAAAGAAAGTGTTGCAAATCCATCACTTTACATGAAAAAGCAAGGAGACAAGATGGTATACATATGCATCTATGTGGATGATTTGATCATCACAAGAAGTGATATTGCAGGTATTAAAGATATCAAATCAAAACTAGGAAAGAAGTTCAAGATATCTCATCTTGGAACACTAAATTACGTTTTGGGAATAGAGATAATCTATGCACACAATGGCATCTCCTTGATTCAAAGAAAATACTTGTTGGATGTGCTATACAGGTTTGGTATGAGTGGTTGTAAGCCACTTTCTTCGCCCATGGAGCCCAATAAAAATTTGGTTGAAGGTCAAGGAGAGGCTATACAAGATATTACACTATATAGAAGCATAATTGGTTTATTGATTTATGCTACATTCACTAGACCTGATCTTGCATATGTAGTAGGAGTACTCTATCAATTTTTGCATGCACCCACTCATGATCATCTTACGGCGGCAAGAAAAGTGCCTAGATACATCAAGCACACCATCAACCAAGGTCTATTTTACTCTTATGATGCTGATCTAATTGTCAAATTATATAGTGATGCTGACTGGACAGGTAGCAAAGATGATCAAAGGAGTACATCGAGTTATGTTCTCATGATACGTACAAAAGTGATCTCATGGAGCTCTAAAAAGCAACCCACTATTGCTCTTTCATCCACAGAGGCCAAGTACAGAGGTTTACCATTGGCTACATGTGAACTATTATGGGTTAAGAAGCTACTTAAGGACTTAGAAGTGGAATTGGAGGAGTTTCCTCTTTATGGAGACAACATTTCAAGCATCTACTTGGCTAACAATCCCATATTTCATGCAAGGAGCAAGCACATACAGGTTCATTACCACTTGATTAGAGAAAAGGTGATGGGCAAAGGAGCTAGATATAAGATATGTAAACACTAAAGTGCAGGTTGCAGATGTGATGACAAAGTTTGTTGAAGGTACGAAGCTTGGAGGATTCAAGGGAGCAATCAACATAAGAGACATAGGCTAAAGCAATGAAGGAAAAGGACTTGAGCTTCAAGGGGAGTGTTAAAAGTTTTGTATTTCAAGCTCAAGAGTATGGGATCATGCCCCAAATTGAACCTTCTACATCATCGACAATCAAATGAGGCTTATTTCCATGAGTTGCAGGCATCAAATCATGTCTATAATTGAAAGAAGTTGATTAGAGAAAATTTAGGTCACCTCTTGATGTGGTTGGACCTCACCTTTTGACATGTATATGCTTTTGATTGGTTAAAGAGGTTGGTATGTAACTTTTATAGCCTCAAATGAGTTGTATTTTGACTTAGAGTCATGGAAATATGTGCCCAATCTGTCCCCTTGCTTAAGCACACCCCCTACTAGCTATTCTCTACATATTTTGTAGAAATTTCACTTTTACATACTCTATCTCTCTGAATGATCTTGGTAGACCCCTTGATCTTGTAATTTTTTTTTCTCCTTCATTACAAATCCATTTTCAATTATTTTTGTCTTGTTGGAAAGTTTATAAGCTCTACTTAGTGTGGTATAAGTCTTGGGTTCAATGCTTGCACATCTGTAGAGAAATGTCTAGAATAGTGTCTGTGTAGTTAGCTAATACTCTGTAAAAGATCAAGTTATTTGTTTTGTTGTAGTTGGTTGAGGCATCATCTAATATCTGAGTGGAGCGATCTCAATAAGTCTAGTTTCAGCCTACAAAATTTTCATTTTCATTCTCTGGATGTACTTAGAGAAACTTAAAAAATACAGAGCCTATGTCTGAAAAATTTCATGATCCTAGGAGGGTTCATTTGCTTTCGTTGTGTATATAGGAGTGTTTATCCTCCAACACACCCAACCAAATTTCTCAATATATTGGGCAATACATTCACAAGATCAAGGCAATACATGCACAATGGTGGGTGATCAAAAGGATGCACGTGCCTACAATAGTCCTAAAATGACTAAAAATGAAGTTATGGTTTTCTCCATTGGGGTTGCGTTCAAACCTATCCTTCATAAGCTTAGGGATGTGATCTTTGACTTGTTTCTTTATAAGTAGATTACACATTGCAAGTTCATTAGTTTTCCTTACCCAAGAGTTCATTAAAGAAGTTGCAAATGAGGATATCTTTAATCTCCTTCATATCTAATTTGCCTATGATATTGGTAAGGCCAAGCTACTTATTTGAAACAACCAATGATGGATAGTATTTATTGACCACATAAAAAAGTGATTTTTTTGCAACTCCAAAAATTTGAGATGAAACCTAATCATATCTTTATTCTAACTTCTTAATCCCCATCAATGAAAATGCCCCTTCCACTCCCGATGATTATACAAATTTTCCACCATGTTAAAATCCCCTATTAGACATGTGGGAAATGGGAGGGAAAACATTAGAGTATGAAAATGGAGAACGTAATATCTATAAATAACAATGGGCTCATTTGAGTGAAGATTCTCATCAAAATATGTGCATCAACTTTCTAGTGTGATTTTCTCTCCATACGGTAGTGGATTTAGGTTTCATATACCTATATTCACATCATGTGCAAGTTTTCTTGCATGTTTCATGCTTGATTTCTTGCTTGTGCATTTTCTTGCATGTGCATCCAGCACTTGCATTACATCCTTGCACACCCAAGAATGTCCAAGTACACAAATTGACAATTTAGGAGATGGATCCATCATTCTTGATGTCGATGAGCTATGCATCATCTTGTGGTCCTATAACAACTCTTTGACATTTTTACTGAGGAAATGTAGGCTACATATATGGAAAAGGGATTGAAAATAATAAAAGAGCATGTGGAAATGCATGAAGATCTTTGACAAGGTTGTTGGATTTCTTACAACAAGGTTGGCCACATGTGAGGCCTGTCAACATAATATCAACTTGATTCCCTCAAAGGATATGCTTTGTGCTCTCAATACATGAAGCCCACCTTTTAATTAACTACCAAAAAGGGATGGTACAAATTTCACATCACAAAAAAGGTCAAAGAACAACTATGACAAGAAAGTTCTATCAAGGATGGTAAAAAAACACAAGACAAGAAAGAAGCATATAGATATGAGGAAAGGGATAATGAAAAAGAAAGGAGCATGTGGAAATGTATGAAGATTTAATCATCATCAAAAATAAAATTTCATTCTATTTTTCCCATAATGGTAGAATCAAAACCTCATCTCTTGTTTAAACCCACCAAAAATGTCCTCTTCTTGCATTTTCAAAAAGATTAAAGCTCCAATTTGTAAATACCGGAACTCCTTGAGTCTAAGGAACCTGTAAATGTGCTTATCAAAATTCTAGGGGTTTTGGGAGCTCATTTAAAATTCTTTTTTAGTCTCAAGGACTATTTTCAACTAGGGAAGACATTAGAGTATTTACAAGGACCTCCCTAAAGATATGAATAACAATGGGCTCATTTGTAGAGGAAGATTTTTGGTATTCGAGTGAAGATTCTTATTGAAATTTTTACATGAGCTTTGTAATGTAATTTTCTCTCTCCATCTTATTACTTTCATTCATGTCTCCTTGGATTTATGTGTTACATGTATATAGCTACCTAGTATGACCATTTTCTTGCATGTTTTCTGCTTGATTGCTTGTTTGAATGCTTGATTTTCACTTGCATTTGCACAATCTCTCACATTACATCTCTATCTCAATACATCTCCATATATTCAATAATGGTTAGGTACATGGATTGAAATTTTAAGAGTTTCACCCATCATGCTTCATGCAAGCAAGCTATGCATAATGCTTGTAGGTCTACAACAAGGTTTGTGTGTCAAGCTTGTGTTTTTTTCCATAATGGAGCCAATGAAGAAGAGTGAATGTTTGATCCCATGATTCATCCATTTAGTTGCAATTATGCTTGTCATAACATTCATGTTGACAATTCCCAATTTGCCTTAAACTTCTTACATCCTTGATCAAGAATAAACTCCACTATGGGGTACATGAGGGTCTTACAGGCTATCTTTTCATGTTGAATTTTGTAGCATAAACATATACAAAATGTTTCAAGAAAGTCATCAAAGGAGTTAAGGGACTCTCAATCATTATATAAAAAGGTATTGGTGTAGTCAACAAACATGCTCAACACAAGGAGATCTCTATAGATAGGAAGGATATATCCTTTGACATAACCCATCTAGAACTTCTCTTCCACCAAACAATTGAGACCATATGTTTTGACAACAAAGAGAAGAAGTCCCAAAGGCCAATCTTGTCTATATGAGCACTAAAGTAAAAAGTGACAGGATAGTTTTCCATTAATATTTATTCTCATTCAAGCATTCCCATACAAGCTGGATGGGTTCTAATGAGCAATGAGGAGGTGCCATTACCCACCGTCGACACACCACCACCCTCAAGAGCTACTAACCATTAGCATGTGGAACTCCATGATGGGACAAAGTTGAAACAATAAGAAACACCCAATGGAACTTCAAAGAACTTGCATATAAAAATGCCATAATCAAGGAAGAGGTTGTAACTACCCACATGAATCTTATCATACTCAAAAGAAGATTCAAAATTACACAAGGACATGAGAAAAGAACCCTAGAGAGTTGGGAACAAAATTTTACTTTCATGAAAGGATAAGAACACAACCATACACAAGATTATGCATATATTTTTCGCCCTGCAAGCAATCCCATGCCTTCTCCATTTTTGCCTCTTTTTCAAGCCATTATGGCACACAAAATTAACTAATATTGGGTTCACCCAAAGAGGAACCACATTCATTGTATTTTGTAAATCGAGAAGGTGAGGAGTGCTAGAAAAATATAACGATCAAGAATAATGCAACGGAATTGGATCATCAAGTAGAGTAATGAGAAGCAAAACAAACTAACAAAAATTGTACACATTCAGAGAGACAAAGAACTCAGATTCTCTAATCACCAACAATAATATACAACGATGATATTGTCCACCCATGCACTCCCACTGTGAAGCTTAAATGGCAATGTAGATAGAATCTATATGAAGGGATTTATAGTGTGTATTCGTGATTTCTCCTCAGTGACTAGTCCTACATAACCCTCTAATTTGGGCATGATCTCCGAGACTGCCTATTGTTATGTTTTAGGTGTAACCATGGAGATCACCTGTAATTTTGGAACAACCCAACTTATGTAATTAATGGATTGAGTAAACCTCCATACTTAACACCTACTAGACCAAACTTCCTTCGGACTCAACTTCCATTGAACTGGACTTCCTCCGGACTAGACTTCCACCGAACTGGACTTCCTCCGGATTAGACTTCCTCTGGACTATCGAATTGGTTACGAGACATTGTAATTCCAGACCCAACACCATAATTCCAGATTGATTGGCTACTGCATTGTCATACCTCTGGAATTCTGGTGTGATTGAAGTATATGCCCTAGCTAGCCTTCTAACTACACTCACATAGATCATCTAGAACTATTGCTCGTCTCATGTAGACCTCATCACAAATGTCCAGACTCTCATACTAGATTCTCCTCATAAAGGGGGCCATTCAACTTAGAGTATCATGGATCATTTGCGATCACTCACGAGTGGAGTATTGAGTATATCTAACACCCCCCCTCGATGTCCACTTGCGTGAACTATTTTGTTGGTCCAATGTCGAGCTTCGGAAGACGTCGATACACATGCTCTCTCCCTAGCGCCTTAGTGAAAATTTCTACTCCATTTTCTTCTGTTCGCCAATAGCATAGCTCCACAATTCTGTCCTCTATCAACTCTCACACATAGTGGTATTGGATTTCTATGTTCTTAGTACGTGCATGACAAATAGGGTTCTTGGTGATGGCTATGTAGCTCCGGTTGTCACATCTCAACCTTGTAGGCCCTGTCCTTGAATTCCTATATGCCATAAGACCCTTCTCATCCATACTGCTTCATATATTGCAGCAAAACATGCCACTTTGTACTCAACTTCGATAGAAGATAGTGCTACAATTGATTGCTTCTTACTGATCCAAGAAACAATTCTGAAACCTAAATAGAAGCAATATAAAAATGATTTTATGAAACCAATATCCCTTGCCCAATCTGAGTCACGTTATCCACTGAGAGATGATCCTTCACCATAAAGAATACCATACTCAATGGTTCCTTTGATATACTTGAGTATCCATGTGCATGCCTTTCAATGTGCTAGGCATAGCTTATTAGAGAGCCTACTTACTACACCAATAGCATAAGAGATATTTGGTATGCTAATACAAAAGTAAATGAGACTTCTGACTAATCTCCTGTATCTTCCAATATCTACCAAAGGTGAAGTATCTTCAATAGATAATTTTGAATTGACTTCCATCAGTGTAGAGATTTCTTTGCAATCCTCCATGTCAAATGCCTTCAACACATGCTTCACATACTTTTGTTGCAAAATAAAGATCATCCTTGGTTCCTACCGAACTTCAAGACCTAAGTAGTAATGCATTGAGCTCAAATCCATCATCTCAAATTTTGAAATAAAGGCATCTTTTGTTTGTTTGAGAAGTGCATTATCATTCCCAAAGATTGCAAGGTCGTTTACATAGAGTACAAGCATAATTTTCTTCTCTCCTTTCTTTAGAACATACAAATTAGCATCAGAAACACATCTTTTGAATCCTCTATCCAAAACATATCTACCTATTTGTTGGTACCATGCTCTCGGGGGCTTGTTTCAGCCTGTACAATGCCTTCTTCAACTTACATACTTTGTTCTCTGAATGGGAAACCTCAAACCCAAGTGGTTGAGACACATATACCTCCTCCTTGAGGTCTCCATTCAGGAACACTGATTCGACATCCATGTGATATACTACCCACTGTTTATGTGCATCCACAGTTAGTACTAGTCGAATAGTAGTCATCCTTATTGTCAGGGCAAACAATTCACCAAAGACAATGCCTTCAACTTGGGAATGGCCTTATGCAACAAGTCTAGCTTCGTACTTCTCTAAAGTACCATCTGCCTTGTATTTTAGCTACGAATCTCCTCACTAAAGAGTGCTCCACATATGTCATCATAGACGAGTTTATCACCAGGTGCACTATTGCTAATAGCTCTGCAAAACGTATCCCATGATGATGGCAAGGTGCATAATACAATATTGCTTTCATTTCAGTATCCATATCCATTTTTTAAGCCTGTAACTAGGACAATATAGCATCAAACTCATTTAGATGAGTAGCAACACTATCTGTGCCCTTCATATGAAGGTCATATAATTTTCTCATCAGATACACTTTATTTGATGCCGTCTCTTTTTCATATGTATTGCATAACTTCTTCCAAAGCTCCTCTGCACTTCGCAGCCTAATACTGTAAAGTAAACATTATCTGCCAGGTGCAAGTGAATGGTAGACCTGGCCATTTTGTCAAACTCATCCCAATCATCTTCATCCATGTCAGCAGGCTCCTTTGAAATTCCATTTATTGGCTTCCGTTGCCTCCTTTGAATGAGCACATCTTTAATCTGATTCTTCCATAGAGCAAAGTTTGTGCAATCAAATTTTCGGATCTCAAAATGGTCTTTGCCCTGCAAGTTATAGCTCCTCCTCGGAACACTAGCATTAGACGTTGATCCATCGGATGTGCCTAAGACCTCTTATGCCATGATGGTAGAGAATTGAATAGAATGATAATGGAGCCAAAAGAGTCCGAACAAAAATGAATAAGTGTATCAAGGAGTAAATCAACCACTGTATAGTTGATAAAACCAAAAGTTTGGAAAAATTTTGCCAGAGTATCCTCTACAAAATGAGCATATGACCAGTGTCAAAATATCATAAAACTTCAAGTACTGACATGTTTACCTGCATAGTGAATCACTAACTCCACCGCATATAATCAGTTACCCAATAGAATTCAACTAGGCTTATCGAGCACCTATGAACAACTATCATACATCTCCTATGGTCAGGCTAGGTAAGTCTTCCACTTGCATCACCGAAGAGACCCCGACATCTGGGTGTCTCCCAATTAAGAAAACCTCACCACCACCCTCTTTATCAAACATAAAAGGCTTTATACAAAAAACGTAACCGCTATATCAATGACCACATGGATGTACATAAGCGGTATCCACAGAAGCATACATGGTGTGTACGTGCTCAATATATGTTGTAAAATGACACTAAAAGGCTGAATGCACAACCCAAAAACTAGCCAACAACACCTGCAAGTTTCTGTCAACTCTGATGTTTTTATGGTCAAAAAACCTGCATAAATTTGCAGCGGCTGCTCCCACCAAAACTAAAAACCTTTCGAGAAACCTGTAGTTTTATGAGTGAGGCTGAAAACACAGTCACAAAGGTTGATATTTATTGTCTGAAAAGTACAAAGAACACTCTTCTTGATGTTCTTGGACCTGTGTGAAGAGAACTATGTGCGAAAGTACTTCAAAATGGCTCCAAAAGACACCCCAAAAATGCTTCAAAAATAGGCTTTGAAAGCAAAGAATGAAGCTTTGAGGGACCAAAACATGTTCAAGATAATGTCAACCTTACTCTTTCCCCTTCTTCAGACACCATAAGAGTGTAGCTTAGTAGCAAGAGATTTCCACAGTTAAGCGAGCTTCAGAGGGAACAGTACTGGGATGGGTCATCTCTCGTGAAGTACTGGGAACCTCTATATTCCTTGATAGTTGAGGCCCCCCTTGCACGCAGCCAATGGCGCCAATGATAACTTCGGTGACTCGGATAGGTATGCCAAGGTCTATGCCTTGGTGGTTACCTTAGTCATAAGCCTTGGAGAAAGTCGAGGGGGGGGTGCTCACTTTGCTCGCACAAAAGGAACAAAGCTTTTGCATTGAATTTATCTGATACCAATGAAGTATTTTGGTGTGATACACCAGAGTGAACTCTCCTTCTCGATATCTCCACGACGATATCCTCGTAGACACACAGAGCACAAAGATAGACTTCTTAGGTCTTACAAATGCGGTCGAACTTACAATATGTGACTAACCATGCCACTATATGTTCTATTAAAGAACATATACAAGGAAGTGTCCAGTGGCCATTTGTCCTTTCACATGGACACTAACGGTAACAGAAGTTAGGAAACAAAATAACACTCATGTAGACCTCATCACAAATGTCCGGACTCTCATACTGCCTTCTCCTCATAAAGGGGGCTATTCAACTTAGAGTATCATGGATCATTTGCGATCACTTGCAGGTGGAGTATTGATTATATCTAACAAGCAGCTCCTAGCTCAAACATTTAGTTGTATTTTTTATGAGGAAAAGAATGATGCCTACCTCAAACCTCCATTGGATGTAATTATTTGGGCAAGGAATTGAGTGTGTCAGAGGGAATGGACATGGATGGGTGTTGTGAATTGTACATGTGCAGATGCACATGCACAGTTCACTAGTTATCTCATCATTATCCACAAATGCACCATCATGGTGTAGGCTACTTATTTATTAAAAGTATGTTATGCATAGTCAAAAGAATAACTCCACTCTAAGGCTAAAAGTTAGGAAACAAAATAAGAGTAAAAGAAAACCATGAAGATAAATATATTCTTAGTGTAGTTATCTTCTTAAGAACATGAAATCATAAACATAAGTATCAATTTGGTCTTAGACTTATTCCAAAAATGTTAAGAGTTAACCTTACAAATCTAACTTCCAAAATGGTTAATAGTCAACCTTAAAAATCTCACTTCCAAGAAGGTTTTAAGTACCCAATAGTCCTGGACTCATTTCAAGGAGGATAAAGGACAAGTATCTCCTTATTCATAGACTAGCTCCAAAATAACTAATAGTTAATTATAAAGTACAAATTGGAAGTAATAGTAATCATCTAAGATAAGTTAACAATCATATAAATTGTTTACAACCTACCTAAGGATTGAGGTATTTTTAAACCAGGAACACTCCTTCGAAACATATACGAGTAAATTAAGAGAGTTCAATAAGTCAAGTAGTTTGTAAGGAAGCCCCAAACCAAAGACTATGATACTTAAGCCTTATGATTGGTATAGCCAAAAGTGTATCAATCTTGAAGAGATTTCTTGAGATTGGGAATACGAAAAGCATTAGTGGACACTTAGATTGGGAATCTAAAAAAAATTATTGAACGATTAGACTTGAGTGGAGGGGGATATCTCTAGAAAATCCATGGGGTAAGCCAATATGCTTGGTAGATTGAGCAAGAGATCTTAAGATGAAGACTAGGTCTTTGTCACCATTGCCTTGTCGATAAGAATTGATCAAAACTTGGAACAAGGGTATCCAAGTAACTGTGATTGGAACTACTATAAATCTTTCCCGCGTGGTAAGGTTTGAATCAAAGCCTAAATAATTAATGAGATGAGGAAGAGATTTCACCTCTTAAATAGAAAATCCTAAGTAGGATCGGATTGGATCTTGGCAAGAGTTTTCCAAGATAAAGTTAAAAGGTTTAGAGATACCCTAGAGGTCAAAGGGGTTAGTGATACCTAAGGAATTCATATTTAAGTTAAAGATTAGTTTTTCTCCTTAAAGGAGCCTAAGTATATATATCAAAGAAGAAATTTTATATGCTTTAAATTAAAGGTATTGAGTTACACATAGGATCAAGTTATTACAAAGTTGACACGGTGTTCAATTTCTAGTAAAAAATTCTGAACTTAAAGATTGAGTTTAAGTAGAAATTGAAGGACTTTGGTGGGCTGAGCAAGAGGAGCAAGGAGGAGATGGAGGGAGAGAGAGGAGAGGAAAGATGTGCACACATGCATGGGAGCATGGAAACCCACATATGATCTTCTTGAGGCAATGCTCTATAAATGATATATGTATATGAATATAAAGGTAAGGTTACATGACCCTTGCATCCCCAATAATCTCCCACTTAAGGCTCAATATGACCATAAGTGGCAACATCTATATAGATAATGATGTAGGACTATACACTAATGTATAGGAAGAGTCTGGATCTCAACCCATACTAATCAACCTACACCAACTACCCCAAACAAGGTGTATCCATGCACCTCAAACTGCTCTAGAATCATATCAACAAGATTCGAGATCATATATAATTGATGAAGTTTGTGCAAATCTCCCACTTGCTCCATGCCTATGTCAATCATCAATGATTGACAACTCCAAGTGCAAATGCTCCAATAGCAACTGTAATGTCTAGTCTTGAGCATAACAACTCATACATCAAACTCCCAAATGCTAACGAAAAATGTGATATTGTGGCTAACCTAAATATGTTAGCCATGCCCATATCTAAGGCATCCAAAGCATCATCATCAAAACCAACATGTCCTTACATATCCATGTCAACATCTAGCATGAGCGAATCCAGGAATGACTACATAAATTTTGACTCATCAGCATCCAAATCAGTCATCCTCTCAACAAAGGATATGCCTAGTTGTGCATCTAGAGAGCTAATATGCTCTACCACACAATGTGTATCATAATAGTTATCCTGCTCTACCACACTGAGTGTATCATCATGCTCCGCATGAGCTAACTACACAACATCAACATCAAGGTCAAACGGATGGTCTAACTCTAACAAAATATCATCATGGTGCTCTACATGAGCATCCACATCATGCACTAAAGCATTCAAATGATAATTCAAAGTGTGCTCCACATGAGAATCTATATGATAAACAAATTCATGCTCTACATAAGCATCATGGGCATCCAAAGCATGCTCTACATGTGCATCCATTTGAGCATTTAACCCTACCATAGATGTGGATCATGAATGTCAATAGACCTATTTGTAGCTAGATAAAATGAGACATGGAAAGTCTCACAATGTACATAAGCCTAAACTCCCATTGAGACTAGAATGTCTCCCACATGGAGTACCTACAATGGATACTTATGCCCAATTCTAGCACCTCTGATAAGCATAACCTGTCCCAATTGCAACTGAAAATGATGCTCATCAAGGAATGCATAACATCTTCTCTCCTGTAATTGGATAACTGAAATCAAACTCATAGGGAATGAAGGCACATAACATACATGTCAAAGTACAAATGATGCTTCACTAGGTGGCATAAGGCATACATCTTCTACACCCCCAATGTCATATGCTAAATCATCAAGCATGTGCACACATCCATGAATATCACCCAAGCATCCACAAAACTACTCACGATATGGTGTAACATGAAAAGTGGTTAATGCATCAAGCAACCAACCCAATGTGTGTTATCCAATGAACAAGAGGAATCCTAAGATGAATCATAGGAGAAAGTGACATCACCATGACTGGCATAATCAATCACCATAGAATCTCCTAAAACCACTACCTGACCTGCATCACATGTATATATCTGACATCGTCGTGGCATCCACCTAAAGCAACATCATTGAGTATATCCCTCATGACCACAGTGCAAACATCAAAGTCGTTCATGTGATCTATGTCTCACATGAGTCAATGGACTCGCATACATATCATGTAGTCTCTGCCATAATGCACTACTCATCTTCTCATACATAACAAACTCATATATAGAATCCACATAATGTAGTTGGATAGTGGAGTTGTCCAATGCATCCATACATGGTTGGGCATGTCATGAGGCCTATGTGCATCTCTATGCACATACATGTGTAACCTTGCATGAAACAATGTATGCCACATATGATCTTTCCATCTCGGGAAGTTAGTGTCATCAAACTAAGATGTTGGCAATCTAAGAAACTATATGACCAATTGGATCATACCTGCTTATCCATATGCATAACGCACATCATAAATTTATCGCCCAAGGAGAAAACCATGTGAGCCACCTATCACATAAGTATGCATCTAGGATGCACATAAAACCATGAGCATAAGCCTACTCACCAAGACTCCAAAATGACTAAGTAGATGTCAAAGAATCATCATAAAAAATTGATAGAGTATTCCCTGTAAATTGAGAAATCATAATAAGATAACCAATAGCAAAAGAATAATGTGTAACCTGTCACCACCTATCACTGATCCAACCAAGGATATTGGCAAATAACATGCCAAAATTTGATGGCAATACACATGAATACAATGGTGATGTACTTCCCACTCAAGAATGAATCCTACAAGATGATCCAATCCAAAGTTATCGCACAAGAATAAGGATCCACTTGAGTAGTCTTCTCGCATAAAAGTGGAAAAAATTTTGATAGTATCTCCTCTATAAAATGGACCCTAGAACCAAATAACCATGTGATAATCACCATCACATATGCCAAGAATCACACTGGTAAATAAAATATCAAATGAATGACCATATGCTAATAGAATATTCAATCAAGGTGACAAACGGGTGTGTAACTGAGGTTCCAACTTAGATCACGTACTTGCAAAGAAAACACGAATACAAGTACTAACCAAGATCCAAAATCAACTCTCATAAATTATGTGGAGCCAGCAAGTAAAGCCATATCCAAGTGGCATAAGCAAGATATAGACCATAATGCCTCTATACATCCATTCACAATACTATGATCAAACTCGTGATGACATAAACCATAAATATATAAAACAATGTCATCTTACATGCCAAACACTTGATAAGATCATTCTCTACTCTCATACGGAGGAGCTACTACAATGATCATACATGGATAATGCCTTGAAGCTCTAAAACTAAGAGATCCCACACCAAAAATCTATCTCAAAGAAGTTCCAAAGCAAAATGAACCTCCAAAAGCAATTAGGGCTTCTATGGTAAAAATATGCTACTCTTGTTTTGTTGTTTCAGGAATTATAGCCTCTAAATCTCAATTTTCATTCACAAAACTTGAAGAAAATTTTATTGGCTATGCAATGACACTTAGAACACCTCAATTGGGGGTGTGTAGCTCAAGATACAAACAAAACAATCATCTACTAGCATTTTCATCTTCACTTATAGCACTATTGTTTTGTATTCAGCAGTTTTGGTGACCTAAACTTTTGAATCTTGATTGTATTCTACTACAAACTTATCTATGCTTTCTCAAGATATGACAACAATTTGAATCACCTCAATCCGACCTCTAAAACTCAAGTTACAACCAAAAGTCTAACTTGTTGTTCAAGTGATTGTAGATTCCAACATCACTTTGAGATTTTTGAATTTTCGGTGGATTGAAACTCCAAACCAGATTCTACATCCTTTTGTAAACTTGTAGCTCTCTGTATAAGCTAAGCATAAAACTTAATCATGAAAATCCAAGCTTCCTAGCTTGAGTTATAGGTGAAATACCAATCTGCTACGTAAAAGATGCCAACTCGCACATTTGCCTCTTATACCCTGTTGAAGATGCAACATGTATTTTTTGGATCCACTTCATTTTCATCATCATTTGTACCTTTTTCTACCTTTCATTCCGTTAATAAAGCACTCTTGTATAGGTGTGTGTGAGTGCCACACTAGAGAATAAGTGGGATTCATTCTCCTTTCAGTTTAGAAATCCCACATAGCATGCTTTTTTGCCATTTTGTATATAAAGAGGTCTCCACCTCTTCTTTGGGGAGAGCTTTTTTAGAAGTAATGAAATAATGTTAGTTTGTAGTTAGACTCTTGCTCTTTTGTCGTCATGATGTGCATGTGTGCTTGTCCTCTTCTTGTCTAACGATTGTGACACGTTGATGTATGATTACGTTGCTATTATGCTTGTGATTACGATTATGAGCATCATTCGCGATGCTTATGTTGTATCTTCTTGTTAATAACGTTGTTAATCATACGTTGACAAAGCGCCATTATGTCTGCTGAGTGCTTCTACGCAAACATTTGGGTCTCATGAGATGCTTCCTGGTTTGACAAGTATGAGTTGTGATGCTACAACGTCAACAACTTTTGGCGCCGTTGCCGGGGAGCGTTCTCTTGTCACTTACGTGATGGTTTTTGGCGTGAAAGAGACGTGTACGGAAGCTTTTCATGACGATTTTTTGAGTTCTTCATTTCATTACGCTCTTGTGAGCATTTGCGGCTTGCAAGATTTACAATAACTTGTTCAGATGAGCCATTTTTTGGTATGATGAAAATCCCCTTTTTGGGTGATTAGTCTACCATGTGTGGTGATTCTTCAAGTCACGAGTAGAATAGGAGTAGATTTTAGAAATCTTTTAGTTATTATATTGATTTTTTCTATTTACTTTGTTTATCTTTCTTTAATTATGTGTTTGGGGTTCTTCTACAAAAATCAATGGAGTTTTGGCTCATCATCTTCATCGGCAAACTTGGAATGGTATTCTCTCCAACTACTTGAACAAACAAGGTATGTGACATCTCTCCGTTACGCAATGCACATTCGTTGGAACACAAGAGAGGATCAAAACTATCCCTTCCATAAAACCTTGCACTCTAATTTTCTCCTCCTTCTCATTCGCATCATATAGAGAACTCTTGCTCTCATCTTTGGGGGGAAAGTTCTAGGTGACCATTTTCGATAAAAGGGCTTACTAATGAGGAAACAGATTAGGAATCCATGGGTAGCTACAATTAAGGACCCTGTTTGACTAGTTGAAAATGAAACTGTCGGAAAACCTGCTGTTGCCTATCTCTCCCAAGTCCCAAGAAGCTATGGGAAAGTCTCATCATTCAAGAGTTCCAAGATCAAAACAATGATCTCACTCGTGATGGAAGGAGATTATGGATAATGCTTCGAGAAAAATGTGGAAGCTAGAGAAGGCAGGCTGCGCCAATGATAGAGAAGGGGTTTTACTACTTGAGTTATCAGAATAGTACAGCATGACAATGCACGAGGTCCATGAAAGGAGGCATACAGTATCAACCCTAGGTTGACTCGAATGAAGTGAACGCAGAAACTACATCTGAAATTTTCTATGTGGTTGTATTGTTGCAACGTTGTTACCATTGGGGGAACACGGAGCGTGCCATTGGTTTTTCTCTCTATGGCCTTCGTGCTAATTGTAGCTACGCCTGCTTATAGCGATGAGCTCACCACCGATAAGCCAAAGCAGCTTGATGACCATAAAGCATGTGAAGTATATTTGCGTGATATTGGTATTGCCCCCACATATTGTAATGTGACTGCTATGTCTTTGAGAGAACGGTCTAACTGCATTCTGTTTTACATAGTTAATGACCCAGCAGACTATTGTTTCATACATATCACATATCATATGGCGGGGCAAAGGGTGGAATCCGTTGCGACCCCAGCAAACTAAGTTTGAAAGGCTGACACAAGTCTTCATAAATGATCGATATGATTGGTGTCTGGACCGAATGCATTGATACTAGAAAGAGAATCAGCTTGAATCCGCTTGCTACTCAAAATGTGAAAAAGGACTACAGAGGGAAGGGGCATGAGGAGAGCTAGGATGGACGATTCTGAGTCCAGAGAAGAAAAGCCAGCTAAAATCAGGAATTATCAATGTGGCTAAGAGGTTCAAAACTGGATTATGGCATGGACTCCAATGTCTTCATGAAAGGCACTGGCATAAGGATGGTTGAAGCTCATTGGTGGTCTTTGGCCTTGATTATGAAGGCCATGGCAGGTCAAAAGGCTAGAGGTACTAGAATCAGAGCTTGTATGCTCTTGTCGATGTTTGCATCTCCTATTACATAATTGTTCATGAACGGGACGATATTTTTAAGGATCTGTCAAGATTTCTCCATGATGAATCAATGGTAGGGGCAAATGCACTAATTGTCTACAGGAAAGAACCAAATGATAGGAATGGAACTGTCCTTGTGGAACCTATGCTCGGGATAGCAGGAGAATCCAAGGAGCAAAATATTTTCAAGAAGGTCAAGAGGGAGACAGAAGATTGAAGCAGCACTCGTGACCTTGGTTATTAGGGTGCTCAATGCTGGCACTCAAGCTAGGGACAATTGAAGTTGAGTTTCACTTCAAAGGAGATCGGGTCAGGTCTAATGTTCTCTCCATCTTGAAGTTTGGGCGCTTTGTCAGACATCGACATGGGCAAAGAGATGCATGTGGATGATGTGATCAATTCTGAGGATGAAATAGAAGAGTGGTGGCTAATTCCCGTGGATATGGGAAAAAGAGGAAGGAGGCAGCAAGGTGTGCAGTATGTAAGATGAAAATAGTCTGGCACGCAGGCAACACATGAAAGTCATTTCTTCAATGAGAAAATGGACATGCATGAATTAGATCGGGAGGTAGCTGGTCAGAAACAAGCAAAAGTTGGCCTGTATTTGATGAAGATTGGAGCCTTGTTACGAGAAGTTTTGGAAATAGGAAGGCAATGAGTAGAACAACAACTAACACCAACATGCTGAAGATGAATGCAAGACCAACGTCTGGGATGGATATGTACAACGTCCGGGATGGATATGTACAAATCTGGAATGAAGCACTGCAGAGAGAGAGAGAGATCTAGGTGCGTGGCAGGACTGAAGTAGAAAGAAACAGAGACAGTCGACCACTCGAAGGAAATCTGTAGGAGTGTGGAGAAATGTATGAATAATTGGCAAAAGGATTTTGAATACCTCCAACAGTGTCAAGAGAGAGAGCTGAAGATCTCCAAGAAAGACAAACCTCTAGTCAATGGAAGCAAGCCATAGAAAATATGAGGGTTTACCTCCCAGCTTTGGTTAGGGCTCAGATTGGGATGTGTGTCTAAGTAGCCACAAGATTTAACGCGGACGATTTACCGATTCAAAGATAATAATAAGCTCCAGAGCTGAAGAAAGTGAAGGAATAGGGCTGGAGAAAACTGGTCATTGTTCAGCTGAGGAGGGCATCGACTCACGTATTTGGATTGTAGCTCTCTCATCTGCAAAAGGTGATAGCACTAAAGTGCAAGAGATTTTAGAGGAATACAAGCAAAGCAAAGAAGTTTGGACAATGCATTGTTCTGTTTGTGAAGATACAAAGCAGGCCTTATGTTCTCTCGTCAACACTACCTTAGTACATCCCAACACGAGTACATTCTTCTTGCGATAGAAGTAGGCTACGTTATTTCATCAAATCCTTCATCTGAAATCATCCCTACCCTGTACTCTCGATGTCTGGTTTTTACTCTCAGAAAGCTATAGCATGATTATCCGTACACTGCAAATTGCAATGGTGTGCAATTTTGGACCATGAGAAAGGGATTCATATGTCATTGGGTGATGTTCTGGGTATTGAAGTCTAGACTATTCCATTCAGAATGAGATTATTCAATACTTAAGTGTTGCAGATGGTAATGCTTAGGGTGCTCTTAATGCATTAAGCCACCACTGATCTGGCTCTGGTCAAGATGATGCAGACGTGCAAATCAGATGTAGATGGAATTTGGAAAGGATTGTGTTGCTCCAGAACATGAGGACCCTACTGACAACTTATGCCTCTAAATTTTTTCTCAGACTTGTGGAAGCCATCGGCAAATCCACCTGCATCAGTACGATTGGCTCAAGTACACAGTTGGCTCAGTCTGGGCCGTGTCTTCATACTCGTTGATTGCGCTATGTAGCTGACACAGATCTACTGTGGCAGATCTACTAGCAATGCCCAAATGATTACTCCTAATGGGGTTTTAGGATCAGGTCTGGAAAAGACACTTTTTGAGCAGGTGACTCGCATGGACAACTCAACTACTGCTGCGTTCCATGATGCCTTAGCTGATGCTCTAGAAAAAGCTCTCTGGATGGAATGGTTGGTGTTTTCAAAGCTCCATCCCATGCAAAGTTCTAGTGCATTATGGTGGGGAATGGCATTCGGATCGCTGGAATGCCTGAAGATATGATTTTATTGGCTGTTGTTGGCTTCTGCTGCATGAGGGATGCTTCTCATAGGAATGATAATATCTACTTATGGAACTTCGATCAGATCGAAGGTGCTCGAAAAGATGCCCTTGAGGCAAGACATTGCAAGGTTTGCCCCCAATGCGATAGTTTTCTCATCATGAATGAATGTACATCTGATGTCGGTAAGGGTTGCACAAGCTACGCTACATGCTTGGCTGATAAATATTCGAACTACTGTGTGGTCATGGCATACCAAAGTTCATGGTGAAATAGTAAGTCATGTAGTTGAAGGCTTACCCATTTCTCCTAGAAATCCTATGGGTTAATGCGATGGAGATTACTTTTTTGGGTCATGCTGAGCATACTAGCTATAAAAAGCCAACGATAGGTGTGTTTCACATGCTAGTGTGAGCTACCCTGATTTAAGGCACAAGAAAAAAATAGAAGCTAACCACTTTACATCTGCCAAATAAAGTCATAAGCACATATAATGCGCCACATTTTCTGCATACAAACTGTCAGGCTTTCTCGAAGTAACCTGCACAATTTCAACATATGTAGAGTTCAGACTCCCAAAAACATCTGATGCATTTCATTGTGTGAACAAGCGTGCGCCGCTGCTGTTCTTAATCATGATTGGCCCGAGATAGGACGCTTCCAAGTTCCACTTACAACTCTGTGGGGGAGATATAGCTGAGGCATAATCAACTAAAAAAATGCAAGCTCTGAGAAGATTTAGGAACACTGGAACTTCTAGGTATCAGCCTAGAAACGCGCCTACGCACTCTGACAGGGGCTGATGGAACCAAAAATATGAAGACTGAAGTATCTGCGAAAATCGACGATGAAAGCACACTCAAGAACTCTTCAGCCTTCATTCTGTATCAAAGGAGTCAGACCACCGATCTATGGAATTTCACTGTTTCAGCTCCAATGGTTTTTTTTCTATGACGTGAACAAGTCAGAGGCACCCGCAAATGTCTACGAAGCATCATCGACTATATTCCAAAAAAAAAAGCCATCGGCCAGGTTGATGCACATAGCGTGAGGATTTTGTCACCTTTTCTCTATCACCTACCACCTAGGATTGACAACGAATGTAAATGCACTGACCTTTGGAGTGATTAATAGACAGCGGAATATCAGGAAGGGGAGATAGAAAAAGACGGCATGATTCCGAAGAGTTTGTAGGCATACTATTCATTGAGATGTTTAGAATGGAGAGTTGTCAGATGAACTGCCAAAATTCCAAACCACATGGCACACTAGGTGAGGAAAAGAGTGAAAAGGTTCTTATTCTTAAGGCACGAGTTACAACCATAGTCGAAATATATATATATATATAGAGAGAGAGAGAGGGCATTTATTTGATCTAGCACGATTCGTGTCACATGGTTAGAATGCATGCAAGATCCATTACGGTCTCCAAACTTGCCTAGCACAACTTAAGTTATGAATAAATGTGCGTAGACTCTGGTCCTATGATTGTTGATCAACTCAAATAGGGGGCAAAGGTATGATGTTACTAAGGGGTTTTGATGCATGTTTTCTTTAGAATGATACTATACATAGTGCCTATGACGTGGAAGATGAAAGCATACATTTCGAGTTGGGTATTGGATTCAACAAGGATGGTATAGGCTATTTAAACATTGTGTGAAGACATGATTCTTATGTCTATGCTTGCTCCAACGATGATTTGCATTGGTTTTGTGCGCATGAATTGTGCTTATTCATCTCATTCAAATTGGATGCATAAAATTTGGTAATCCCGTATATTTATTTTGAGCACTCTTTGTTTCTTGTTAGAAGAACCCCATTAGAACTTATTTACACATCTTAGAAAACATTCAAAAAACACACACAAAACCTCAAACAAATTCTAAAAACTCCTAAAATACCAAACAAATATTAAAAACACTAAAAAAAACCAAAAATTGTTTCAACAAAACATGGGAAAAAAGAAATCTAGAAAGAGAATGGAAGGGGAAAAGAAGAACACGAAAATAGAAGAAAAAGAACACTTGGAAAATCATAGGGAAAACAAAGAATCAAAATCAATAACTTCATCAGAAATCAAATCCTTGGACTTGAAGTTGATAGAACACAACTTATATTTATGGATGTCCATTTAGGAAATTGTTCTAGAACATTTTATGCTGCAATTAACCTAGAACGTGAGAGGAATTTTGTAAGTATTGATGTGGTGGCCTTCATTAGTGAACAAATTCTTCCAACCAATTGTGATTTTGACCATAGTTTGGGCATGATTGAAACAAGTGTGGTAGTAAATGAAGTATGTTCTAGAGAAAATTTTGATGTTTTGGATTGTATGCATGAAGATGTCATGTTAGGTTCCATTTGGTTCAAAAAATATAGGGAAGAGGAAAGGGCCTTCATTCATGCAAATTTTGAAATCCCCCCTACCCATGATGTATTTAATGATCCTAATATGCATCCTCATTGTAACCAATGTGGTCATGAGCATTTGTTTGTGGATTGTCCATATCATCCACATAAACACTCCCACAAAGGCAACATCCATCATGATCCTCATGTTGAAATAAATGGAAATTGCTCATTTTACTTTGATTTACTTGAGTCACATGAACTTTTGAAGAAGGGAGCAAAAGAGGATTTCAAGTGCTTGGATGACGTGGAAGGGCCCTCCCTTCCTCTAAGTTTGGAACCTTCTCATGATTTCAAGAGCAAGGATGGTCTATACCTGGATCATCAAGAAGGAGATAAAAAAATACTTTGTATGAGTTCTATGGAAGATAAAGTGATATCTAGAGATTCTATGTGTAATACAGATAAATGCATCGTTGAATCTCTAGATCGATCTCAAACCACACAACCTTATGATCCATTACATGAGCATGATATATGTAAAGAAACTCAACCTTTGTTGAACTCCCCATGTAAAGATGAGTTTTTTCTAAAGACTCACATAGAAGGCCCAAAAGACCCATACATCAAGAAGAAGTCGCATTTTCCTTGTAATGTAAAGCAAATTTGGGTGGCCAAGAACTTACTTAGAGCCCAACCAAATCACACTATGATATGGGTACCAAAGAAAGCTCTTATACAAACTCAACCCTCTCACACTAGACTTCATAATCTACAGTCTAAATTCACCATGCCTTATCATCAAGAACGACCACTTTTGACAAAGGGATGCAAAGCAATAAAGTCAACACTCAGAAAAGATCCAAGGAGAAACCTCAAGGCTAAGACCAACAAAGCGAAGACATATTGGCGGCCTAAAACCTCTTCGTGCAGCATCCATGGGTGTCAGACCCAACCTTGCCCAATGCACAACATATGTTTAAGATGCACACCAAGTATGCACATGAATAGGGCCTCATCCAAACGCCAAGCATTAGGCACACTTAGTTTAACCCGGGCACAAAGAGGGCACATGTACATAGATTTCAAAAATTTGCTTTTCATTTTTCTTTTTTCAGGTTGGTGGACAAAAGTATCATCCATTTCATATGGTTGATGGAAAAGAAGCGGCTCTTGGAGTTGGACATTTGGAGAAAGCCTCATCATCGCCTCACTCTTTAGCTCCTTGCTCAAGACCTATCCATTTTTGCACCATCGTTTTTTTGTATGCATTTTTTAGAGTATACATAAGATAGGGTCACATTACAAGACCGTGCATAGGCACTTTTTTTGTTTTCCACCCATGCACCCTTAGTCCCCATTCACGCATATGGACTAAGAAGAGATGAATTAATTTCATCTATTTTGTATTGATCATCTACATTTTTTGTCATTTCCTCATCCATCTATTATTTTTTTAAAGAAAGAGAGAAAAAAGAAAAAAGAAAGGCATTCTAGCATATTCTTCCCATCTACATGAGGCAAAAGACGCAAGTTAAAAGACAATCAACTCCAAACGAACATGCAAAAAGCAAGATGAAGAAAAGCAACAAAGCAAAGCACTCCAAACGGCGCAAGGATCATGCAAATCAAAAGGAACTCCTACACGCTCTTCCACAAAAGCTCCATACTTGCAAAAGCTTTGTCGAGGACAACAAAGTCAAGGAGGGGGGAGTGTTGAAGATACAACATGTATTTCTTGGATCTACTTCATTTTCATCATCATTTGTACCTTTTTCTACCTTTCATTCCGTTAACAAAGCACTCTTGTATAGGTGTGTGTGAGTGCCACACTAGAGAATAAGTGGGATTCATTCTCCTTTCAGTTTAGAAATCCCACATAGCATGCTTTTTTGCCATTTTGTATATAAAGAGGTCTCCACCTCTTCTTTGGGGAGAGCTTTTTTAGAGGTAATGAGATAATGTTAGTTTATAGTTAGACTCTTGCTCTTTTGTCGTCATGATGTGCATGCGTGCTTGTCCTCTTCTTGTCTAACGCTTGTGACACGTTGATGTATGATTACGTCGCTATTATGCTTGTGATTACGATTATGAGCATCATTCGTGATGCTTATGTTGTATCTTCTTGTTAATAATGTTGTTAATCATACGTTGACGAAGCACCATTACATCTGCTGAGTGCTTCTACGCAAACATTTGGGTCTCATGAGATGCTTCTTGGTTTGACAAGTATGAGTTGTGATGCTACAACGTCAACATACCCTAAGCTTCCATTGAATCTCATTGCACACCAACCTTCAACAAGATTTGATACCAACGAAGAGCTTTGGTGAGTTGCACAAGAGGAGCAAGGAGGAGATGGGGGGAGAGAGAGAGGAGAGGAAAGATGTGCACACATGTATGGGAGCCTCAAAACCCACATAATGATCTTCTTGAGGCAATGCTCTATAAATGATATATGTATATGAATATAGAGTTAAGGTTACAAGACCCTTACATCCCCAATAGGAATCACTGCATGATGGTATGGATGTGGGCTTGACTATCTGAAACATTAATTTTTGCATCAACAAAGTGGGTATGGTGGTATGGGATGTCATACTTTAAGTCATGTATGCCTAAGATCAAGTTTATAGTTCAAAATTCTAGTTCAAGTCTTCGAGAAAGTGTCTTATGTTGGACAATTGTGAAACTCATTTAGGATTTTCTTTGGTCTAGTTGAAGTTGGGTTGGAAAAGGTGAGAGAAAACTTCTTTCCTATGTTTTACTAGGACCCTAAATCTCAAACTAGACACAATAGTCCTCTGATCAAATAACAAGGATGTTGGTTGGAAATGGACCATATGTTTGATCAACTTTAGTACATCTTTATTTATCCTAAGCAAGTTTAATTGGATTTTCAAGAGAAGTTCTTAATGTCTTGAATAGCTAGAAAAATCCTCCCATTTTGCTAGCTCCATGCACAAGTGGTGCACATATATGGATCATGTCAGAAATTTGGCTAGAGATACTTAGAATCCACCTATTTCATATGTTTGTGCTATGGATGTCTAGAGTTCACATAGCAAAACATTGATTTAGGTAGGAATGTTTAATCCAATATTTTTACTCTATCCATACTTTGCACTAGATTCAACTTATCAAACGCAAGGCTAGATGGTGTTCTGAATGATTTGGGAAAGGATCAAACCAGCACATATTCCCTTATTTTTACTTTGAGTCTGAGCTAGGATCCCGTTTTTTTTAAGAGACAAATCATAGAGATGGTAACCATGCTCCTTGTTGATGTATGAAACACCACAAGAAATGAATTAATGTGACACTAGAACACCTCTATGGTCACCATTAACTCATTGCCACTCCAAACTTTGAGAAATGATAGCCTAAAGTGAGAACTTTGCTTCTACAGAAATTCCTAGTCACCGAAATGCTAATTTCTCCTAGCTCACATATTATTTCTCCATGAAACTTTATAGGCTGAAACTAGAAGAGGAGAGCTTTCCAAAAAGCTATCATATGCATCAAACGGATCTCTAGAACTCAAGTTATGGCCTTCACAAGATGACCCTGTATGACCTTCCAAAATTGGAAATCTTTCCTGTTATAGTAAAAGCGCCTGTTTAAAATTAGAATTCGATGCCTAGCATCGACTTGCAACGAGAATTCGATGCCGGGCATCGACTTGGGATGTTTTTGGCCACTTTTCAGCAGGGATTCGATGCCGGGCATCGACTTCCCGCATAAAACCTTGATCTTTTGGACACCAAAACTATAGGTGATTTCATGCACACTTAGAATATGACTTATCAACTGGAATTCGATGCCAGGCATCGAGTTGCTCCAACAACATCATGTTTTCAAACACTTCAGTACTGAATGAAAAAGATAAATGAAAATATGACTTATCAACAGAGATTCGATGCCAGGCATCGAGTTGCTTGGAAAACTTGATCTTTTTAACTCATCACACAGAAGGTAATTATGGAGATGATGGAGAGAGACTCATACACAGAACTTTACTCAGTTCTTTCTCATAACTATGAAAACTCAGAAGTTTTACAGATGCTTTCTCACTCAGAGAAGCCCGACTATACTCAGTCATACAAAAATGAGTTCTTCTCACTTTCTCATTGTCTTCCTCATCGCGTCAGTTGATACAAACTAACTTATATAGATTTTCTTATTCTCGTGATTTAAAAAAAAAAACTTCTAGAACTAAAGTGAACTAACCTTACAAGTATAATACACTTGTGAATTTGTCCCTTCACATAGGCATGGGGTTTTCTTCCTAAGATTTGACCTTCAAATATATGTCCAATTAGTGATTGTTTCTCCAACACTCCTAAGTTTGGAAAATGGGATATGAGGAAAAGCTACTATATGGTTGTACTTTGAAGCACATTTTTTAGAACAAAAATAGTCTTCAAGGGGGGTAAATATTATAAATTGTCTTGAAAAGTCTAAAGTTAATAATAACATTAGGAAGCTCTAAACTATTAGACAATTTGATTGCTTAGACTAGTGGTTAAGTCCATTATATGGGAAGAAAGAGGTCTTGGCTTCAATTCCCATGATTAACATGGGGAGAGTATTTTGCTCAAAGACTCTCTAAAGCCTTTTAGAAGCATAAATTCAAGTTAATGTGAGTTAAGTTGAGTTCACAGAGACTTGACTCAAGTAGACGGACTATTAGTAGACTCCAATAGAAGGTGTAAAAGTAGTGGTGGAGATTGCACATGCATATGTGGACTCCAATTACTCCAAAGGTCATGGTTAGTCCACAAATCTATTTAATGGTAGGTTGGGTGGAGATCCATAGGTCATTCTCTTGTGTGCATGGAGACTAGAGTCTTAGAGTTTCTTTAACACTTAGATCATCTATGATTTAGCACATCTTTTTTTGCCCCAATTCTTAAGCTATTTATAAAATTGTACTTCCAAGTGCTAATTTCAAGATTGAAGTTTGGTGCAATTTCAACATTGAAGTTTAATGCATATGTTTTTTCTCCTCTCTCTCTCTCTCTGGCATCAATGCTCTTTATCAAATGATGGCACATAATTCAGTGTCAACCTTAGATTATATTAAAATAAGAATTCAAGTTACAAGATAATTTAAATTAAATTTATGGAGAATAACAAAGCAAGCTTAGGAGCCATCCCCTTCATGGGGAATCCACTTTTTTTTTTGTTTTTTTTGTCTTGAATTACAATGAACATAACATATCAAAATGATGGCTTACTTTAATGATTCATTATTCTTCCTAGGGACTCTAATACTTTTTCTATATAGAGCTCATTGGGAATATAACCAAAGATATTTCTACATCTTTCCTTCCAAATGTTTTCACAATGCCTCCCCTCTAATCATGTTCCAAAGGGCCATTGATCAATCCATCATCTTCCCTACTAGATCTTATTTCCAAGAATTTTTTTGGTTCAACTTGAGAACCTTGCAAATAACATTCTACACCTGAGTGCTATTGAGGAGGGGCCTTGCACAACTTATGAGCTTTTGCGTTGGTCTAGATCTCATAGCAAATAATTCATATGAGAATAACCCATTTCTTTGTCTTTATTAATGGGTGCCAAACCCCTTGAAACCAACTCCCATATGATCCATATGAGCAACTACACCATGTTTTGTCCATATGATCCATATCAACAACTACACCATGTTTTTTAAATCTAGGGATTTCCTCAACTTTGTTTCCATTGTTCATCGTATATTTTGACATGCATGCCTTTCTTCCCCCAATCAAGGATGCGATTGAAGAACCAAATGGAGTCATTTTGCTTAATGATAACTATCAATCTTCACTCATTAACCATCTCCATTTGTTATTGAGATGACAACGGGGTTTATCTTGTTCTAAGATTTCCAAAGGGAAGTCAATATCTCTATGCCTTTAGGGGTCACGTTGCAAGGAGAAGAGTAATAAGATCCTAGTTTTCCACCTCATTATATCTAAGAAGGAGAGTTTTTCTTTGTTTTTGAACACAAGCTCTTCCCATTACTCATTCATGTTTAGCCAAGCCTTGATCATCCACTTGAGAGTAAGTTTGTCTATCAAAGAAAGCACGTTGAGGATTCCAAACCTTCCATTATCCTTGGGAAGACCATGTAGATGTTCCACTTTATCTTGGGGATTCCTCTTCTATATTATTCCACCATGAGCAAATACTTATCGTTTGGTCTTCAACATGTGAGGAGATAAATGGTGGGGGAATGAGAAACATGTTCATGACAAGGGATTTAATTACTATAGTAAGTTACTTGCCCTTCTAGAAATGAAGCTTGGTTTTTGGCATATTGAGCACCCAATCCGAACATTGAGCCATAAAATTTGGAATTTGTGGGAATATCAAAAAGTCTAAATATTTTGCTTGCGACAATCTTAATATATCCTTGATCAAGAGTGAACTATGGGGGAGGCTACACTAGGGACATGAAAGAGGTCTTTATATGGTTAAATTGAACTTGACATAGTGTAGAAGGTTTCCGGACACTCAAAGAAGTACATGGGACTTTCTTGGTCATTAAAAAAAAACACATTGATTTCATTTGCAAAAAAAACTTAGCACAAATTGATTCAAGTTATTGGTAAGGTAACCCCCTCTTTGATTCCCAAAAAAACTTACTTCTTTATCAGACAACTCATATCGTCAATAAATGGAACTCTTTTACAGGATACTTTGGGAATGATTATTACAAGGTTGTTCGTTCATGAAAGGTTCTGTTAAGGGATTACAAATAGAGGTTATTGAATGAGACGCTTAATTAGGAGTTTGGGAGCATGAATGGTCCTAGGGTTGTTTGGGCACCCATTTCCACGATGTTTGAGAGGCCTTTAGAAGGGTATTTAGATATGAAAGCTATTTTGTTAGTTGGGGGTCAAGTGGGAAACCGAGTCTTCCTATGAGATGAGAGTACATCAAAGGGAACTTGAGCCCTTAAGCAGGTCTTAGGCACCCATATGCTTGATGTGTTAGGATGAGCCATCATAGACTACTTAGGTACCCAAAATTGTTGAACCTTCTGCTATTGCTTTCATTCTAGCTTCCTTGTTTGATGTTGCTTCTTTGGTAGTGATTGAGGTTGTGGATGAGCAATTGATTGCATGATCTTCCCAACCCATATCTACTTTATGCCTAGAATGGCTAGATATCCATATTGTTTCAATTGTTGGTGTGGGTTAATCTTTGTACTTCATGCTTCAATTGCAGTTGATTCTTCAATTGCTACAAGTGAGAGGTCGACACGACACTCTGCTTTGGAAAAGAAGGTAGACTCAACACTTGCATGAACTACCCATCAAGAAGTGAGGCATTCTGTACAACAAATCTAGGGGTGCATGCCTAAAGTGTGGAAGGGGGACAAGAGAACTGGAGAGTCTCCAGCAGTACGGATGTTGATCTTTCCATGCCATTAATAATTGCCTATTATTGGCATGTTAATCCTATGGTTCCATTACTAGTATTTGGATGGATGAATGTTGGTTTTTGTTAGAGTTTGAGGTTTGTGGAAGCATGCAAACAACACAAGGAAGAAGAAGAATTGTACCAGGATAGGAATGAGGCTCGTATTGCTTACCTCTGAAAACAATTGAAGAGTGAGCATATGAATGAAGGTGATTCTATGGAAATTTTCTAACAAAGATCAAGGATTTGAAAAAACAGTTGATTTTTGTTGATGAAGTCCTTCCTGACAGTTCACTTGTGCAAATTGTTCTAAATGGTCTTCTCGACTCATATCAAACTTTTGCTTCTACTCTTCATTTGATGATGAAAGGAAATCCAAACGCCTTAACATTTGAAGAGTTAGTTTCTATTCTATTGCAGGAAGATCAATATAGGCAAAGCAGGTCTATTATGCGTGTTCCAAATCAAGCTTTCTTGGCTAGTTGTAGCTCAGTGATGAGTAGCACCTCCTTTAATGTCAATCCGGGAAGACGTGAGGATGGTATGAAGACCTCGAGCAAGTGGAGGCACAAGTGCGTGAGTGAGAAGCACACAAACATGCACACACATACACACACACGCGCACACACGCGCACACACGGCAAGACAAAGAGTGAGAAGCAATGGAGTTCTTAGATTACTTTCAAAAAAGCTCTTACAAGTTCATTTCAATTACAATCCAACCTCAAAAATGAGCTCTCTAGCTCTATTTATAGTTTTTGACTAGGTTTTGGCCTTGTCTAGACCTAGTGTCCGGCCTAGTTAAAAATTAGGTTCTCTACCCTATTTGGAGGTTCAAACGAAGTCTAAAAAATGTGAAAACTGACAGGTAGATACTTCTAAAGCTCCTCAAGATCAAGGACTCCTTGGCTTGCACAAAATGGAGCTACAAAAATGTGAAATGGTATTTACAAGGGTTTTTAGTGATGAAAATCACTATTGTTGTAGGGATTTCTTCTAACATTTTGATATACATTTCCTGGAGCTCCCTACTTGCTCCTTCTCCTTGTGTCCACCTCTCTTATGTGCATAAATGTCTTGAAAAAATATTGGCCTACTTGCCAGATCGTCGTTGACTGCTCTGTCTCCTTGTACTTTCTCTTCTCTCTGACTCCCTTCTTAAGCTTCCTTGCCTAGTGAGTCCTTCAGTTCCAACACCCCCCCCCTCTCTCACGTCTGTCGTCCCTGAGAGACCCTTGTTGTTGGGAGTGTTGGATGTAATATTCCACAACCTGAGTGGCAAGCTGATGTTCTTGTATGCGTAGTCCTCTGGCCAAGTCTGTCATCATACGATCCCAATCAGTTGGTCCTGGAATGTCCGGATGTGGTAGACGTAACTCATCTGCATGGATTGCTTGTTCTACTGCAAATAGATGTAGCAAATGTGTGGGTCTGGGAATGAAAATTTCTGAATGATATTCCCAGAATCCCGTACAGAACATTTCCTCAAATGTCTGCTTGAAGCATGCGGGTAAGTACTTTATTCATGCATGCTAGGCAAAGATTATAGTAACCGAGGGAGTCTGGCTCATGTCGTAGACTAAATCCTTGTTACCTTGAGAGAATCCAGGGGCAGAGATGTATGGAGCTTGTACATTCCGAAAGGTTTTGAAGACAATGGTCATGAGCTCGAATATCTTCATACACATTTTCGCTGCTATGTCGGGTACATTATTTAGACGTGTAGACCAGTGCCGAATTGTTGATATCATGTAGGCTACGGTTGGGGTCCCTCGAGGTGGAGCAAAATATGGATAGTTAACCCAAGCCGAGCATTCTTTATTGTTGCGTACCTTGATCGCAAATGCTTGCCAAGATCTGCGACGTACCATTGGGCAATAGCATGGATTATACTTGATATACAGTGGCATGGTTGCCTAGGTGCTCATCATCTCAGGGTAATCGGTTAGTAGACGTGCACGCCAATTAGGCTGGAAAATCGAGCCCGCACGCGCATCTGTCGGTAAGTCCTCTGGCTCAAATTGAGTGGCAAATGTGGGCTCCTTCCCTATATGTCTTTTAACTTCTGCATTATAATCATGTAGCAAGACAAAATAAGGCATGTATTGCGACTCTGATGTTGTGATTAACCGTTGGTGGGATAGGTTCTGAAAGTAAGAAGACCGAAGGACAGTTTCTTCCAGATTTGTGAGAGATTGCATTTGCACAGCAACACGATCATCATGTGTCTTACCCACTTTCTCGACCCTTTTGACCCAATCTGGAACTTGAATTTCTAAAGTGTCCTGTCCTTCCTCTGTAGTCCGACCACCGGGTGTTGGCATTGGCTCGTACGGCTCTTCATAGCTGTCATCGACAGGGATTTCCACTACTGTTTCAGGTTCTGGTTCTTCAGTGGGCGAGGGTGGCCTTTCATATGGTAAGAGGCGTGCTTGGAGTTCTGCCACCTGTTTCCGGAGGGTCTCTACTTCTTCTGTTGAGTGTTGCAAGATTACCGGCTCCTGTTGAGCTGTGGGGGCACTGGCTATCTGTTTCTTTAGGTCTGCACATTCAGTCTCTAACTTTTCATATGACTCCAAGAAATTTGCATGCTCCTCAAGTAAGATGCGAATGTCTTCCGATGGGACTGCTCTATACTTGGTAGGGCTAATGGTTGCTCCTGCAGTTCCTTCCATAGCCGCTTCAAAGTTGTCTTGGTTTTGTTGTTGAAGTCTCTTGTTCTCTTCTAGTGCTGCTGCCATATGCTTCCTTAATAGCCCAAGGTTGCGTCTGAGTGTAGCATTAGATATCATTTGCGCCTGGAGCACTGTTTCTAGTTCCTTGACTGCTTGATCATCTACTGTTGATGTCTTTGATTCCAATTCGGAGTGAGCCTGCTGTAAGGTGGTATGCTCGGTTAGGAGCGTTTGGTAATCAGCTTCAAGAGTGGTGACTCTAGCTTGCAGACGTTGAGATTCTGCCTGGAGGGCAGCAGTGCTTTCTTCCAATTGATGGTATTCTTGTTGTAGTTGATGTGCACACTGAAGTAATGTATTGAACGTGCTATTTACATTATGAGATGCAAGGGGAAAAGTTTGAAATGCAGGGGAGGTGGGATTGGGTAGGGGGTAGTGAATGCTGTGTGTGCCAATGATGTGAGTGGTGAGGTGGGGGGTAAGGGAGGGGAAGATGGTGGAATCGTGGGGAGAGGTGCTGTGGTTGGTGAAATGTCCATTGGGTCAGACAAGGTGGTGTGTACAGGGGCTACCATGTAGGTGGGTATGGTAGGTGAAGTGAGTGTGGTGTTCGTGTAAATTGATGTCGTTGCGAACAGCGGGGAAATGTGCCTTTGAAACATTGGAGAGCGGATGAACTGCTCCACAAAGGACGGGTATTGGGGTGGTGAGGTCAGGTTGAAAGAGATGTAGGGGCCAGATGGGAAGTGAGGTTCATGGAATGGAGGTACCCGTATTGGGGAATAGGCTAGGAAACACAGGGTGCCTTCGGTGGGTGCCGGGTTTCCAACCACACTTGGAATTATGGGATGGCCAATTATGGGTTCGGAGGGTAGAAGGGTTGAAGTGTACAAGGGATTGGTGATGAAAGAGAAGAGGGTGTCTTGTGAGGTGGGTTCTCAAAATGAGAATGATGTGAATGAGGATGGTTTATAAGTGAAGGTAGAGGTGATGACTGTCGTTTCTTCCATGGTGGGAGGTGGTGGTGGGGGTGGAGAAGGTGGTGATTGGGGATGCTGGGGTGAGATGGGTGATGTCTGAACGAAGGTTTCAGCAGAGAGGTCAATGGTGGTGGTGGGGGTAGCTGTGGTTTCAATGGGTACTTCTTGTTCTGTGACGGGTATCCTGATAGTCTTACCTGCGCGTGGTAATGTGTCAACTCTACGTTTGTCATACCTCACGGACTGGCGGACTGCAGTGTGGATAGCCTCCGGAACTCCTAAAGATTCTGACACTAATTTGAGGGTGTCAATGAAATGTTGATCCACCCCATCATCTGATAGCATTTCTTGCATCAAAGCTTGACCTGACACAAGAGAGAGTTGATGCCTTTCTTGTACTGCTTTGATTGTGTCGTATAACCTTTGTAGTTGAGTTGTATATGCTGGTGCACCTACAAGTTCTGGCACTTCTTGTTGCTCATCTTGATGCTCTTGATCATAATCCTCCTCATCTTCCTCCTGTTCTTCATCTTCCTCATCCTCTTCATCCACTTCAACTATGGTGACAGGTACTTGGGAGGTTGTTGCCTGTGTTTGCACATTCTCCACTTGTTGTGCCTCTTCTGCCTCCAGCTCTACATCTTGTAATAATTGTTCGAAATCTTCATTCGTGAGTTCTTCCAAAGGTGCACCACTGGGAAATTCAAGATCGGTTGGGATGGGAGGGAATATCAACGTAGAACCATTGGTGCTGCGTCTTGGAAGTCGGAGTGTGAATGGTCGGACTCTTCGGGGTGGAGGGGTGACGTCTGCTGTTAGGGTGGCTCCACGTGGTTGAGCACATGGGACTTGGATAGTGCCTCTCATCTTCTTAGAAGGGGGTCCAGTGGATGTCCTGCCTCTAAACTGCTCTACACGATTCCACATTAGGGCCCGTTGAATAGGGATGTCATAAGCCAAACACCTACAAATGATTCTCGTCAGAGCACAGCAACCATATAAAACCTGTTTCCGCGGCCATCGTTTGTGAGCTAGGTGTATCTGATCAATTATCCAATGGGGTAAGTTGATGGTGAGGCTCTGTGTCTCTGCCAGATACAAACTAAACCAAATCTTTTTGGGCGGCATGGTGAATCTATCTTGTGCAGGAAAAGCAAAGTGTTGCATGCACATGCGAAGGTGTATTGCAATATTAGGCGTCATGGACACCATGTCCTTGAGTTTGGTGAGACTTTGATTCTTCATGTAATCCAGTACTAGGGTTTCCTTCTCTGTAGGAATATGCATTCTGAGTATATCTAGAGCCTCTCTCACCAAGTTGTTTGATAGCCTGAACCTCTTGAGCTCATTTCCCTTTGTCAGAGATGGAATCACAAATGAGCTTGCACCTTTTGGGTTCTGGTTTGGAGTCAAGGTGTTGATGAGATAGTAGCATCGCATGAAGTCAGGCTTTGGGAGCCGTGCACTGAAATATGTATCCAATCCTGCCTTCTCCCATATCGAACGTAGACCTTCTGCATTTTGTAACTTCTCGAATTCTCTTGTAAAGAAATGGTATTTGCCTTGCTTCCCATTGAAGTCCAACTCTGATTCCCATAGGTACGTTCCCTCGCCCAAGGGTCCTGCCACTTCACTAAACCAGTGGGAAGTTTTTCCTACGGGCATGGTATGGCCACTGGGAGGGTCCGCAATAGGTATGATTTTGATGGCCTGCAATTCTTCTGGTCTTTCATTTGTCTCAGGCAAAACGGGTAAACTGTCTAAGTCCACCACTTGCTGGCTCGTTTCTGTTTGAGAGCTAGTTCCTGCTGCCTCAGCCATGTTGAAAACTTCACAGCTGGTTCTGTGAGAATATATGAATAAATGTTAACATTGCAATGGACACAAAAATGACACTGTGTCCCCTGTTACAACATTAACATGAGGTTCGGGAGAGGTTAGGGGGTCAGTAAGTGCTCGGTGTTTGTGTGTGTAGTTAGGAATTGGTTAGACCTAGGAGCTAAGTGGAATGTGAGAGTGACGTAGTTAGTAGGAGGGCATGGATTTACAACTGGGGCCTGGGGGTTTATTACAAGTTTTAGGTTGCCAAATGCAATGGATAGGTTTTGATTTTGACTTTGTGGAGGCTCTGGAGAGTGTGATAGGGGTATTCACTTGAAAAATGGGGCTTTTAGGGACCCATTTACAAGTGATTCTACTTGTGCTCATGGAAGCATACGTGTTAGTGCGTGATGTGTAAGACTGGGCCTCAGATGTTCGCGTGAGTGAAACATGTTGTACAGGGTTTGGCCTTGGTGTCGCTATTTGAGCCCGCAAGCAAGCCTTAGGCACCCAGATTTGTCGTGATTGTGGGCTGGCCTTCATTGACTTCTTGGGTACCCAAATAGACTTCACTTTCGCAGAAGAATTTATGAAGGACTTCTTATTAGTGTCGTGTTGTTGATTACTAATAAGAGGTTTTGGCCGTGGGGTTGGCCTGGTCGGAACAGGGTGTTCGCCTTTTCGCCTCCATACTTGTTTCATCGGCTGAAACAATCTGCTTTGCTCCTTTTTTTGGCCTCCAGTACAGGTAGTGTTCTGCTTCTTATGTATTTGATCTGCCGTTGGCTGCTGCATCCTTCTGACCTTTGGAAAAGAAGGGAGTACCGTCTTATCCTTGACTCCGACATTGAGACAATCCTCTTTCTGCATCATACATTTTTGGACAAGAATAGCATTGTCAACTTCATGTGCACCCCTGGAAGGACCAGGAGTTTGTGTTTTACCTAGTTCCTTGAGTGCCTCATTTTCCAATTCAACTGTAATTCGACTATGATTTACCCATACCTGAAGAAGTCCACTTCTTAGGTTTAGGTTGACCGCATGATCATAGATCCAGTCCTGACCCAAGACAAGAGGCTCGGTGAGGTCCTCATCTTGACACACTAGTACTTTGATTTTCATTACTTCGTCTTGAATATAGAGGGGAAGTTCCACCTCGCCCATGCAAGGGGTTTCCACACCTCCCAATCCTATGAGATATGCTTCTATAGGATTAACAGTTAATTTCAACTCTTGACAGTAAGACAATTTAACAGCACTTGGCTGCACCTGAGTCAATCAAGGCTCTTACAGTCCTTGCACCCTTTCCTTGTCCTATATCTAAGGTCATAAAAGGACGTCGATCAATTATCCTATGGGAGCTGATACCTGAAACTTCACACATAGCCACGTGATATCCTTGATCTGCATATGCATCTGGCACAGGTTGCTCTCTACCTTGTCTTCTTAATTTTATTCTCCGTATGCGCTCTAAGGCTTCTGCTTGGGCTTCTTCTCGAATTCGCTTTTCTTCTTCTTTGCGTTTCTTAGCAATATTGAGTCGACTTAGCATTTCCTCTGTGAGAGGTTCCTGATATAACTTGACTCTGCATCCGCTAATGTAGCTCAGGAGAACGTCACCTTCTAATGTGGCTAGTTGCACTGCTCCACTTGTTGAGATTCTATTAATGATCATGGGTCCGTAGCCTCTCTTCTCCAGTTTCCTCGCATGTTGTTTCAACGTGTATACTAGTACTAGATCGCCTGCCTTCAAACCTTTATCCTTAACGTGGGCATCAAAGTATGCCTTCTGTCATTTCTTAGCTGCATATATCCTTGCAGCCGCTCTCAGTCTTGTTTCTCCTAATCGTTCAAGGTCAAAAAGTCTTGAGGAGAGTTCATGACCCGTCCATTCATGCTCTTGTGCTACTTTCAGTGTTGGTATTACGAAGTCTAATGGTAGCACTGCATTTTGGCCAAACACCATCTGAAAGGGGGTGGCTTGGAGGACCGTTTTGTAGGCGACTCGGTATGCCCAAACAGCATGGTGTAGCTGTTTGTCCCAGTCAGAGCGTTTATTGTTCACTAATTTTGTCAGTACATTGCATAAGATCTTGTTGGTGCTCTCAGCCTGGCCATTTGCTTGAGGGTGATAGGGGGCAGACTTCTTATGCACTACCAAGAATTCTTGGAGCAGATTTTCAATAACTTCATTCAAGAAGTGAGTGCCTCTATCACTAACTAGCTCTATGGGTAGCCCGTATCTAGTGAATACATTCTCAAACAAGAATTTAGCAGTTGTCTGAGCATCGTTCTTTGTTGTGGCTTTTACCTCTACCCACTTTGTGAGATAATCCGTGGCCACAATGATATATTCAGCATGTGAACCCTTGGCTGGGGGATTAATAGGACCTACAAAGTCTATTCCCCACTTAGAGAATGCACGTCCACCCATCATAGGTTTCAGTGGCATCTCATCCTTGCGTATAGGGTACTGAGTTCTCTGACAAACATCACACCGTTTCACATAGGTACGTGCATCCATGTGAAGGGTTGGCCACCAGAAGCCTGCAAATAATATTGCCTTGATCACCCGATCTGGTCCAAAGTGTCCTCCTGCTACACCTTGGTGAGCAGTTTCCAAAATCTTTAGATATTCACTCTCGTGAACACAAAGTCTCAGGTAACCATCCTTACCACGCTTGTAGAGATTATCACCAATGAGTGAGTACTCTAGGGCTTCTTGTTCTAGACTTCTTTTCCTAACCAGAGTCATGTCTGGAGGGAATGTTTTCATCCTCAGGAAGGATACTAGTGGTTCACTCCAATCTAGCACTATGGACACTTGATAAAGAGTGGCATGTTCCACAGGTGGTTTAGTGCAACAGATTGGGCATTCCTTGCACAACTTTTGGACATCAGCTTCCATAGTTGGCCAATGCACTCCGAGTCTCCTTAGTGTCTGTAGGGTTCGTTGTTTTGAGTAGTGTTACTCTAATGCACCTACATGTGCTAATTGCAACCATTTAGTGTACTCGTCCTCTTCTACACAACAAGCAAAGATCCCTTGATCTGTGTGCTTGTACATACTTCCTGCCATGATGTGATACTTTTGGGCTTTTACCCTCTATCCTGCGTGTTTATTACTGGATGGTTAGGTCCGTATGTCAATACTGGCACTAATGGCTTAGCCCACTGAGGTATTACTTCCAAATGTAACAAGTAAGCATCAGGAAGATCATCTGATACTCCTTGTGGGGCTTCTCCAGATGTCAGCCTAGAGAGATGGTCTGCTCTCAAATGAGTCCTCCCTTTTCTCACCACAACCTCAAAATCATATTCCATTAGCAAGAGAAACCATCTTACCAATCTTCCTGTATTGCATGGCTTGTTCACGAGATATAACAATGCTTGGTGGTCAGTAAAAAATTTAAACTTGTTTGCAAGCAAGTAGTGTCTAAATTTCTTAACTGCATATACCATGCCTAAGCCTTCTCTCTCTGTAGTGGTGTAATTTCGTTCAGCTGCATTCAATTGTCTACTAGCATAGGCAATTGGAAGATCCATATTACCTTCACCCGTAGGTTGTGCGAGTACACATCCAATAGCATAATTGGATGCATCCACGTGAACATGGAATGGCTTGTTCCAATCTGGTGTGGTCAAGATTGGTGCTGAACATAATCTTCGTTTAAGCTCCTAGAAGGAATTCTCACATTCCTCAGTCCACTCAAAGTTAGTCAGAAGTCCGTACATGGGCTTTGCAATGACAGCATACATGTGAATGAACTGGCGGTAGTAACCACAATGTCCCATGAAAGCTTGTACTTCCTTGACATTCCTTGGCCTAGGTAGCTCTGCTATGGCTCTCACTTTCTCTTCATCAGTGGATATGCCATTCTTTGACACTATGTGTCCTAGAATCTTGCCTTGCCTGACCATGAAAACACACTTTTCTGGGTTCAAGCAGACTTGATATTCCCTACATTTGTCAAAGATTTGTCTGAGTTCAGGAATATGGGTTTGTCTAATGTTGGAATGAGCACAAAGATCATCAACATAGACTTCTAAGTTCTTCCTCAGGAACTCCTTAAATACATGGCACATCAACCTCTGGAAGGTTGCTGGTGCATTGGTAAGCCCAAATGGCATTACCCGAAAGGCGAATATGCCCCATTCTGTGGCAAAAGCTGTCTTATGCTGATCCTCTGGAGCTATGGCTACTTGATTGTAGCCCGAAAATCCATCAAGGAAGCTGTACACTTCCTTGCCTGCTACTCTTTCTAAGAGATGTTCGGTGATGGGAAGCGGATAATTATCTCGAATTGTGGCTGCATTAACCTTCTTTAAGTTAATGCACACACGCAGCTTTCCATTTTTCTTGGGCACCACTACGATGGGGGATACCCACTCAGTGTGCTCAATTTCATAGATAAATCCAGCTTCAACCAGTCTATCTATCTCCTCTTTGATCTTGGCAGCATAATTATCATTATATGTGTATGGCTTTTGCTTAGAGGGTTTGGCATCTGAGGTCATGGGGATGGTGTGTGAGCATATGTCAGGGTTCACACCTTTCAAGTCCTTGTAACTCCAAGCGAACACGTCTCTGTATTCTCTTAGCAAGGCTATCAATTCTTGCTCTTCTTCTTCCGTCAGGTCATGGCCTATGTAAGTGCATCTCTCTTCTCCCTCTTCCATGGCTACCACTATTTTCTTGGTGGTCTCTTTGTTATCATAGGCCTCCCCTGATTGCGTCTCGTTTAGGCATTCTGATCATGACTCTCTTGTCATCTATCTCATACTTCTTAAAATTTTCTGGGACCTCAAACAAAGATTCTTCCTCTTCTGGTGTGACTTTTCTCTTCTTTTTTTTCTTTCCTTCTTCCTTAGGGGTTACATGTGTGGCTAGCCTTATGTCTTTTGTAAGCTCTCCGTGCCTCTGGGGTTGAAATTCTACTTCATAGAAATATTCTTCATCTGATGCAAAAGGTGGATCCATAATGATTGACTCTAGATCAGAGTCGCTCGCATCTTCAAATGCATCAGGGCTAGGTTCGCATTCTTCTAGAACTGCCTCTCCCATGATTGGCTCTATGGAGAAGACTGAAATGTCATAGCCATCCTCATCACAGTGGGGTGTCCATTGTTCTTCATTGATGGCTACATCCATTGTTGCTAGGATTTCTGCCCAGCCGTGGGGTTCAAATTCCTCGTCCGAAAAGACTACAGGTGCATAGGCTGGGTCTTCAATTGATCTATGTGTTCCTTTTGCACCTACCTCTCTGCCTTTTTCTCTCTTCTCTTCTTCTACTGCTACTTTGCACATCCATAAGTGGGTGTCTTCATGCATCCATGAGGATCCTGACCCTATGGAATGCACCGATTCCGTATCATCTTTGGCTCTATGGATGGGATTCCATTGGATGGGAGGGACATCTCTATGAGAGTAATCTTTGAGATTCACTTTGGTCGTAACACCTAAGTGTTGTAAGTACAAGGAGTTGGTTCCCCAGTCCTGTACCACTTGCAACTGTTGCATAAAGGGTCTTCCCAAGATCATCTCATAGGCATGATTTTTGCTGAAGTCACATATAGCAAATGTATGCTCAAACTCGACACCACAGGTGGTGAGAGTTATTCCTTCTAGCAATCCTAAGGGTCTCTCAATATGACCATCGGCCATCTGCAATTTCATTCTCGTTGGCCTGAGTGCTGGCTTGCCCCAACGCTTCCATAGGGAAGTGGTGGCAATTGCAACTCCGGCACCTGAGTCCAAAATTGCCTTGGTGGTGTACCCCTGGTAGGTAATGGGAAGATAGGTGTTCCCTTCTTCACCTTCACACATGTCTCCTATCTTATCCAAGGGTATTTCTGGCATTGTTCTATGAGATCCTACCTGGGAACGAGGTTTTGCTATCTCTGGTACTTGTTTGGCTACGTGTTTCCATAATTCAGGTCTAACCTTGAGTATCTCTTCTAACTTGAGGTTGCACTGCACTTTAGTGTTTTTCACTACCTCTATGTTCCTAGGTAAGACTGAGTCCTCATTTCGTACCATGACCGTGGGTGCTCTCATACAAGTAGACTTCGCTTCCCATGGGCCTGTGAAGTGGGGTAATTCTTGCAAAGAATTAGACTCAAAGTCTAGTCTTTCCTGAGAGTGGGTGCTCTCCTGCTCCTCATAATTGGATGGGATGTCTTGTGGGAATTGGTCGCGTGCATCATCCACAAGTTCAATAGGAGGAGGGACTTCACTTTCTTTAGCCCATTTGTCTTCTTGAATCTCGCGTAGGAATTCTGGTGTGAACCGATTCATAGAAGATGATGTGTCTGGCTCCGTAGAGTTAGGCACATAGGCTTCAGGCACATAGGCTTCCTGAGCAGGAGTGCTTGCTCTTTCACTTGCCTTGTCCTTGTGTTGAGAGGCGGGTTCCTTTTCTGATTGTGCAATCAACTTCTCTATTCTTTCTAACAGCCCATCAAAGTGCAACTGTGTCTTTGCTGAACTAGAGATGTTAAATAGGCGACTGGCTTCAAACATGGTATGAGCCAGTTCCACCATCTTAGCACAAATTTTGGTTCGTTCTAGCTCTAGTTCTGCTCTAGGGTAACACTTTTCATGATCAGTTTCGTTTGGACCTTCTTGGATTCTGGCCTGATATGCTTTAAGCATCATGTTTAGGTCCTCGGGAGTGGGATCTGCTAGGATTGATCCTACTCTTGGGGTTGGTGGAATTGTGTGAGGTGGGTTGGAAGGTGGCGGGTCAGATGGAGATGGGAATGGTGGTGGTGGGGTATTGTGAGAGGGAGTTTGAGATGTGAGTTCAATTATCCTGGCTTTTGTTTCTCTGAGGCTTTCCTCAAGTTCACTCATCTTTTTTGCCCATTGTCTTTTCATTCTTTCGCGACTATCTCGCCAAGCTCTAGTCATTTTCTTGGTTATGCTCTCCGTTTCACTAACATCTAGGCTCTCTTCCTGGCCTACGCTTTGGTTCTGTTGCAAGGCTTGGGCTCTAGTGATTACTTGTACTGGTGCAGTGGAAGTCACACTCCCTACGGAGTCTACAACTAACCCAATAACATTAATGGGAGTTATTTTTGGCATATTGCTTGGATTCTTTGGGCAATCTCGTAAGAGATGCTCCTTTCCACATTCCTGGCAATATCCCTAGATCGTCACTGATTGGGGTTGTGTAGGTGGAGGCAAGGGACAATCACGAATGAGATGATCCCCTTGACATCTGTAGCATGGTCCTCTAGGGAGTGGGGGTCTTACTTGTCTAGGTTGAGGTCTAGGGTAGGGGTTTGCATACATGACGTTTGTGTAATCTGACTCCCAACTAGGTTCATTTGGCTCGTCACTATAATAGGGCTCCCCATGTTCAGGAGACTGCATGTAGTAGGCTTGGGGGCTATCAACATGTGTAGAATTTAAACTATGGTCACTCGGGTCACTTTCAGAAAGCAATTGGGTTACCGCGACTATAGCTCTATTCAAATTTTCTTCTGCCGCTGCATACTTTACCGGAATTACATTAGCTGGGGCAGGGGGTTGTTGTGCTAACACGGGCTGAGGCCTTTGTTGGGCTTGATATTGCGGTTGGTAATTTTGCTGAGGCCTAGTATACTGTTGGGGTGGGTATTGGTTCTGGTATCTGCCTTGTTGAGGGTATGGCTGAGGGTAGGGTTGCCTAACCGCTTGCTTATTGTATGGGCAGTCTTGCGCGGTATGATTGGTGTACCTTCGTTCTATGGTGCAGTACTAGCTACTAGGATTAACTTGGGGTTGAGCCATAATGGGACAGACATTCGCCATGTGGTCGCCACCACAAGTATAGCATCTTTTCACAGGGGCATACCTTGGGATTTGTTTGCTAGTGACACCTAATTTCTGAGCTACTTTCTCTGCAAGTTCCTCAATTAATGTGGATTGCGTGGAAGAGAGGCTAGAGGCACTATCTGAATCTTTGTATATCTTGGAAAGCTCTAACTCCTCCCCTAGGTTATCCTCGATGTCAATGCACATGCGTACACACTCTTTTATAGTCCTAGGGTCCTTCAGATACACATATGATCTCAATTTGGTACTTAGCAATCCATCCAAGAATAAAACCACTTGCTTAGCTGGTGTGGGTAGCTCAGGGACAGGGCATCTTTCAAGATATTGCCTAAATCTTCTTCCTGAAAGTCTCACGGTCTCTTGAGGGGTTTGCTTGAAGCTGTGAATCAGCGAGGAGGTATTATGTCTTATGCCACTCTTAGAGAATTCAATAATGAAAGCCTCTAGGAGTTGGTCTATGCTCCTGAACTGCCTCTCATTTAGTGGCTGAAACCATGTCAGGGCAGTGTTCCTAAGGGTTAGACCAAAGGCATTGTACTACGTGAATAGATCCTCCACTTGTTCAGCTCTCAAGACTTGCCTAAACCCAGCCACATGATCGTATGGATCTCCAGTGCCATCGAAGTAGTTCTTCATGGACTTAACTAGCTGAGTCGGTCTCAAAGTCCTTGTGTGCTCTCTAGGTCGTGGTAGAGGGAACTCATCCGCATTTCTTTGATTCCTGTGAGCTCTAAGTACCTCAAGTTCGACTCTGTTTGTTTTCGTCCTCGTTCTTTCTCTGCCCCCTGTGTTGGAAAAACTTACTTCTGGCCTATCTCTACTTCTATCTCTTTGAGTTCCATGAGCTTGGGATGTTCCCGCTCCAGGGTGACCATAGGACACATTTGATCTTGGTTGGGGAAAATAATTTCACCTTTCCAAGTGTAAGCATGCCTATCATTTTCTGTCACCACAAAGATCCTCTCTGAAGCGTGATCTAAGTAGGTCACTCTGCCGGGGCTATCAGGATCCTTAAACTCATAGATCATGATTGTTCCTATATCAATTGGTCGATCAGATTTATACCTCCAAAAGGCTTTGTCAGTTCCTCGGTTCAGAAGCAGATCTATGCTCTTATTATCTTGGGGAATCCACTCTGGTGTGATAATCCTAGTGAGAACAGAATTGCCTCGGGGGGTCCTTGGTTCTTCACCCATGCTTCCCTACTCTAGGTCACCTAAGTCCGTTCCTGGGATCTCATTCCCAAATTCATCCGTCCTATCTGGATGACTGGTGACTACATATATTGTCCCTTCCTTGTCTAAGTATGCTCCGTTTTCGAACTTGACAGCTGGGCGCTCTAATCCAATGGATTGATCAGGATTCTTAATCTGTACCACAGATCCTCCTAGGCCGTCCTCATAGATGCTAGCACCCAATCGGTTGGTCCTAAGGTATTCCAACTGCATTTTGTAAGTGCCTTCTACCCTGTACAAGTATGGCACTCCTAAACTTCCCGTAGGTCTGTCCATGCCTTGAGACATCTCTGATTCACTAGTCTCTGAACTAGGGTAGTATGAGTGGTGGCTCAACTGCTGGGCCCAAGACCTAGCAATGTGGTTGACACTGGCCTCTGAAGACCTAAGGCTTTGTCTATCTCTCCCTAGATGTCGCCCTGATCTAAGGTTCATAAGCCTAATTGAATAACCCAAATTTGCCCAAGTACAACCTCGTTGCTGAGTTCTTTTGTATCAGTCACTTGATTCTTTTTTAGTCGATTATCGTGTTTATGCTCTAGTCAGAAATCACGTCGTCAGGAATATTTGAGTTAATTTTTCGCACTGTAAGTTGATCGTTCCACGTTAGATTCTTTCCTTTAAGGTTATCCCATCACGAAGAGATTATGTTTAATCTTGAACTTGAGTGCATAGGTAGTCTTCAACTTGATTGATGCCTATCGTTGCCCTGACTTACTCCTATCACTAGTCGTTCTTGGCCTAAGCTAGGAATTGACAGAGGGGGTTGAAAGTTTCCAACCTTTTGTTTCCTACTTGGTTGCCCTTGAATGCCCAGGAAGTGTGTTCCCACGCTTGCACTTACACTTGCTTAGAATGCCTTTCGATGCTCTCAATAGATCTGTAAGAGTTCCAAAGTTAGCTTTAAGATTTAAATTCCAAAGACAGAACCAATGATTCTCATTCCTGTAGCACAAATACTAATTTGCATAGTGATTTTTAGGAAAACAATTCTTAAGACCCCTGACTTTGATCCCCCTAGATATGGTCAACTTCAAAATACCCTAGCTGAAAATCAACACATTATCTTTATAAAAAACAGTTGAGGGCGTGTAGTATATGCCATAAGCTTTCCAACAAGCCCTAGAGCTCAAAAAATGGATTTCGTATGAAAAAGTTATGACCGTTCAGGGTTCTAGGGTTAAGACAGGGTTCAAACAGGATCACTGTGCAACAGGTTTTCCCCAAGTTGTTTTTCTATGGCCTCCTTATGTGCTCTAGAGTAAAATGTTCATGCCCAAAATTAGCCAAACTCTTCAAATTATAAACCCTAAAAAATTGGCTAAAATTGGCTGTCAATCGCGATGGACAGGGCAGTCAATCGCGATGGACATCAGTCAATCGTGATGGACAGGAGTCGATCGCGGGACAGGCAGTCAATCGCGATGGACAGGCAGTTGATCGCGATGGACAGGAGTCAATCGCGATGGACAGGGCAATCGATCGCGAGGGACAGGCAGTCAATTGCGACGGATAGGCAGTCAATCGCGATGGACAGGCGTCAATCGCGACGGATAGGCAATCAATCGCGACAGACAAGCAGTCAATCGCGACAGATAGGCAGTCAATCGCGACGGACAGGCAGTCAATCGCGATGGACAGGCGTCAATCGCGACGGATAGGCAGTCAATCGCGATAGACAGGCAGTCAATCGCGATGGACAGGCGTCAATCGCGACGGATAGGCAGTCAATCGCGACAGACAAGCAGTCAATCGCGACGGATAGGCAGTCAATCGCAACGGACAAGCAGTCAATCGCGACGCATAGAGCTGTCAATCGCGATGGATTGAAATTTTGCAAATTTTTCAAAAATTTTTGTGGGAATGTGGTGTGCAGGGTCTCTAGTCCACTGTGGTGCACTCAGATTTACTAAAAGGTGAAAATTTCTGTCAATCGCGATCGACAGAAGTCGGCGACTGCGAGACAGTTTTGCACATTTCCGTACCTGCGCGACGTGCTGGAGGGGATGATGATGCTGAAACCTGCAAGAAACTCCAAAAGCATGCAGAAAATAGCACACAACAGTTCGCTCTCTCGCTCTCTCTCACAAGTGAAATGAGGGAAATGAAAGGAGGAAGGGGATATAGTAAAAAACTGAAATTTCTGTGATGATGGAGATGGAGATCGGATATGGTGATGATGATGATGGTGATGATGGTGGTGAGGTAAGAAAAAGAGAAATAAGAAGAGTGAAGAAATTACCTACAACGCCAACGTCTCAAATCTACGTCTTACCATCACACGCTCGTCCTCAAAGCTCGATCCCCAGCAACGGCGCCAAAATTTGGTGTAGCTCAGTGATGAGTAGCACCTCCTTTAATGTCAATCCGGGAAGACGTGAGGATGGTATGAAGACCTCGAGCAAGTGGAGGCACAAGTGCGTGAGTGAGAAGCACACAAACATGCACACACATACACACACACGCGCACACACGGCAAGACAAAGAGTGAGAAGCAATGGAGTTCTTAGATTACTTTCAAAAAAGCTCTTACAAGTTCATTTCAATCACAATCCAACCTCAAAAATGAGCTCTCTAGCTCTATTTATAGTTTTTGACTAGATTTTGGCCTTGTCTAGACCTAGTGTCCGGCCTAGTTAAAAATTAGGTTCTCTACCCTATTTGGAGGTTCAAACGAAGTATAAAAAATGTGAAAACTGACAGGTAGATACTTCTAAAGCTCCTCAAGCTCAAGGACTCCTTGGCTTGCACAAAATGGAGCTACAAAAATGTGAAATGGTATTTACAAGGGTTTTTAGTGATGAAAATCACTATTGTTGTAGGGATTTCTTCTAACATTTTGATATACATTTCCTGGAGCTCCCTACTTGCTCCTTCTCCTTGTGTCCACCTCTCTTATGTGCATAAATGTCTTGAAAAAATATTGGCCTACTTCCCAGATCGTCGTTGACTGCTCTGTCTGCTTGTACTTTCTCTTCTCTCTGACTCCCTTCTTAAGCTTCCTTGCCTAGTGAGTCCTTCAGTTCCAACACTAGTCAAAAGGGAAAAGTTAAATGGAGCTCATCTATTAGTAAGCAGAAATCTACAAATAATGCACATTTGAAGAAGGAAGACAAAGATGGGAAGAAATCAGAAAAGCATAAATTGTTTTGCAAATATTGTAAAGGAAATGATCATGTCATTAAGAGCTGCCCAAAACTGGCTCCTAAAGAGGCAAAGAAAAAAGAGGCAGGAATGGTTGTTACAGAGGCCTCTACATAAAAAATAGAGTCTGCTAATCTTGTGTAGAATGAAGAATGGGCATTTACTACTGTTTGTAGTTTTTACCCATCTTCTCATGAGTAGTGTATGTTTGCAATAGACTCAAATGTTTTGTATTTTGATAGTGGGACAACCAAACATATTACCTCACAATGTGGTTTCTTCACTTCACTCGAGCCTGCCCCTACAAGGAATAATGTCACATGCACAAACAACTTCTCTTATCCTACCATGGGAGTTGGTAAGATCATCCTGACTACTGCTAGTGGTAGTTCTTTCACATTATCGAATGCTCTATTTGTGCCAGGGATCAAGAAGAATCTGTTATCAGTTCAGCTTTATCTAAGATTGGCTTGGTTGTGAGATTTGTTGATGGAAGACGTATAGCTCATGATCTTTCAAATGGCGACATGATTATTGGTTCTGGCATTTTATGTCATGGGCTATATAAGCTCATAGACTATGAAAAAACAATGAATGATTCAACATGTGCAGTACATGATTCTCACGCTATGTCAGATGCAAAGCTTTGGCATGCACGCTTTGGTCATCTGAATTTTGTTAGTTTGCTACACTTGCACAAATCTGAACTAGTGTACTCTTTGCCCAAACTTGAGGCACCCGATAGACATGTCTGTGAAGGTTGTATTTTGGGAAAAATGCAGCATTCCTCCTTTCCAAAAGATGGTTCAGTTGGAGCTACTCAGAAATTGCAGCTTGTTCACAATGATGTCTCTGCTCCTATGCAAACACCCTCTTTTGGAAACTATCTTTACTTCGTGACTTTCATCGATGATTTTTCCACACATGCATGGTATATACATTGAAGGCAAAGTCCGAAGTGTTTGTGTGCTTCAAACAGTTTTTGGTTTTGGTTGAAAATCTGTCAGCATGTAGAATGGGCACCCTCCATTCTGATTGAGGGGGGGAATTTTTGTCTTGTGACTTAAATGCATTTTTGGTTGAACATGGGATAAAACATCAGTGTATAGTGTCGTATATACCTCAACAGAATGGATTTGCTAAATGGAAGAATAGGTCACTCATGGAGATGGCGAGGTGTATGGTCAAGAGTCAAGCTTTACCATATAGTTTTTGGCTTGAGGTTGTCATGTGTGCAACATATGTACTTAACAGGTGTCCCACTAAAGCAATGTAGTCTATCACTCCATATGAGTCTTGGCATGATCGCAAGCTATCTCTTGCTCATCTTTGTGTTTTTGGTTGTCTAACATATGCATTAGTGCTTGAACAACATTGTAGAAAATTGGATGATAAAGTAGTGAAATGTATTTTTGTTGGGTATAGTTCTCAAAGCAAAGGCTATCACCTATATCATCCATAGACTAAACCCATTTTGGTTAGCCGTGATGTTGTTTTTGTGGAAGATGCTATTCAGTCATTACTTTCATGTACTAAGGAGACATTTGTTAGCTCCAAAGACATGTATGATACTTTGCTGCCTCTTTTTACAGGTGGACAGTCTAGTTCTGGTCCTAATGAGGCAACTTCTCAGCCTTTGCAAGTTTCATGTGATGATGTAGATCATTCCATTTCTGATGCAGATTTACATGATGCACTTGTTGATGAGAGAGCTGATATTGACGAGGTAAAAACTATGCCAAAATGGATGGTGTAGACTTTGCGTGATAGCAAATTAGATGCACCTCTATCATATCGTACTCAGTCAGGCTCTCATAGTGCCTCCTTTGCATTAGATTTCTACGCTATGTGTGCCTCTAGTCTTTGTGATAAGAATGAGCATGTTTCGTTTGATGAAGCACAAAATTCCAAAAATTGGATGGATGCTATACAATCTGAATATGATGCTATAATGAAGAATGGTACCTAGTCTTTATGTGACTTGCCCCCTGACATGAAGGCCATTGCCACTAAGTGGGTATACAAGCTGACGTGTAAGCCTGATGGAATAGTTCACAAGTATAAGGCTAGGCTTGTTGCAAAGGGTTATGCACATGAAAGAGGCATTGATTTTGATGAGACCTTTGCACCTACATGCCGAATGACTATTGTTCATAGCATCTGTGCACTTGGAGCTCATCCTGGTTGGAATGTACATCAGTTGGACATAAAAACAACATTTTTGAACGGTGACTTGCATGAAGAAGTGTATGTTTTTCAGCCCCATGGCTTTGTGTAGAAAGGGCATGAAAACCAGGTGTACGGGTTGAAGAAGCCATTATATGGTTTAAGGCGAGCGCCACATGCTTGGTATGAAAAGATACATACCTATCTGATTGCACATGGTTTTGAGAATAGTCCAACTGAGAGCACCTTATATGTTAAGTGTGCAAATGATGTGCTTATGATCATTGTTGTGTATGTTGATGACATCCTGCTCATTGGTCCTCATGAGAAGCATATTGTTGATTTTAAGGCTGATTTGCATGCCTCATTTGAGATGTCTGATTGAGGGCATTTGCATCATTATTTGGGCATTCAGTTTATGCACATTGATGGCAGAATAAATTTGTGTCAAATGAAATATATTGACACATTATTTTAGCAATTTGGCCTTGAGGACTATAAGCCTATTGAGACTCCTATGGAGACAGGTTTATGATTGAGTCTTCATGACGTTGGAGATGCATTTGATGTTGTTGTTGGGTGCTTGATTTACTTATGCATTACCTGGCCAAAAATTTAGTTTTTTGTCTCATAGATGAGCAGGTTTATGCATTGCCCAGATGTCAAGCATTGGAAGGTGGTTAAACCCATCTTTCTCTACTTGAGTAGTACCCAGCTACTTGGATTGTTTTATCCCAAGGGGAGATCATTACCGCCAGATTTGCATGCTTTTTCTAACTCTGATTGGGCTAGTTGTTGTGACACTTGTGCATCCGCTAATGGCTTTTGCTTCATGCTTGGTAGCTCATGTATATCTTGGTTGAGCAAGTAGCAGCCCATTGTGGCCACTTCGAGTTGTGAGGCTGAGTATAGGGCAGCTTTCATAGTGACTATTGAGTGTGTGTGGCTCAGATGCCTTATGGTTGATTTGAGTGTTGGTCAGTCTTCTACCTTCGCCATCTTCACCGACAGTGTTAGTCTTCTGCCACCACCATCTTCATTGACAGTCATAGCGCATTGGCAATTATGAGGAACCCTGTGTTCCATGCTCGCACTAAGCACATTGAGGTGCATTATCATTATGTCACGGAGAGGCTCTCTGCTGGAGAGATCAGCTTGGCATATGTGCCCACGTAGGAGAACATTGCAAACCTTTTCGTGAAGGCTTTGCCTAGGGAGATATTTGAAGCTTTCCGCAAAGCTTTGGGCTTACTTCCTTTTGTGGATTGATTCCACATAGTTTGGCACTTCCTTATACATGAGTGTCAGCTCCTTGTTCACCGCATCACTCCCAGGGGGGATTTGTTGATATATTTCACTAGTGATGTGTGTGAACATACTAGGACTACTAGGTATTTCTCATTCAATTTGATCTGTATCTAGTCCTGGTCTTTCACTTCCTATGGTGTGCATGAAACTCACTTTTGGTCGCTCTTTGGAGTTATCCTTCTGAGTTCCTAGGACATGACAAGATCCTTCTCCCGTTTGACCATGAGGATTAGTAGACTTATATGAGGAAAAAATTGGTTCACCCTTCCAAGTGTATGCATGTATACTATGATCCGCAACAACAAACATCCTCTCAAATGTGTTATCCAGGTAAATGATCTTTCTTGGGATCTTAGGATACTTGAATTTTTATATAATGACTCTCGCTACATGGCTAGCTTTATCAGGTCTAAGTCTCTAGAAAGCTTTGTCACTTTCTTTGTTTACAAAGGGCTTTATGCTTGCATTATCTTGGGATATCCATTCTAGCATGATAATCCTTGATAGGACTGACTTACCTCTAGGAGTTCTAGGCTCCCTATCTTTGCTTTCATGATCCATATCTCTATCTTAGACTCAGGTACCATTGATCCAAACTCATCCGTCCTATCAGGTAAGTTGGTTACGATGTATATGGTTCCTTGTTTATCCATGTAGGACCCATCTTCAAACTTGATCATGAGGTGCTCAATTCCAAAGGGTTGCTTTGGATTCCTAAGTTGGACCACTGATCTTCTTAAACCACCCTCACAGATGCGAGCACCTAAGTGTTTGGTTCTAATATACTTAATTTGAGTCTTATAGGGACGTTCTAGTTTTTGTAAATATGCTAGCCCTGTGCTGCTTATAGGTTTCTTCATGCTAAAAGACATCTCCAAATCACTAGTATCTAAGCTCACTATGTAGGGGTAGTCACTCAACTTTTGAGCCCGAGATATAGCCATATGATTGACACTAGCTTTAGATGATCTAATGCTTTGGTGATCCACTCTTCCTATATGTCTGGTTGATCTAAGGTTCATGAATATGATCCCCTTTTCTACCCAAGCGTGTTAAACTACACACACGTTGCAATGTTCTTTAGAGTACTGATTACTTGCTTTTTTTTTAATGCCCTATGGTATTTATCTTGTCTCAAGTTATATCCGCTTCGAATAACTTACATTCTTTCACTTAACATTATGTCATAGGTTTAGGTTCTTTCCCTTAAGGTTATCACGTTTGTGTTAATTTAAAGCCTTGCACTTCAGTTTCCTAAGTATCTTGGAATTGAGTTCTTAGCATTATCCTATGCTCAAGTACTAGTACTGCATCATAGCCTTAGCTGCCATTGACAATGGGGGTTTATTGAATTTCCAACCTCAATGCAATCACTTTGTATGCCCTTTGATGCCCAACAATTTCTCTCAAAAGCATTGCTTATTTGTCTTGATTCTTACGGTACTCACGATTACTTGTCATAAAAGCTTTGTAGATCCTGAAAGCATCTTAAAAAATAGGATAATTGGGAAAATTTTGTAAAACCCTAATTTCTTTAGTGTAGATGGCCTATCACGATGGTCTGACCCTATCGTGATAGGGTGGCCTATCGCGATGGGGTGCTTTGTTGCAATGGGTTGAGCCTATCATGATGGATTGACCCTGTCGTGATGGGCTAGGCTTGTCATGATGGGCTAAACCTATTGTCGAGATGTTCTGAGCTTGCCGTGATGGGATGCCTTGTTGCAATGGGCTGACCCTAACGTGATGAGGTGCCTTTTCGTGATGGTTGACCCTGTCATGATAAGGTGGCCTATCGAGATGGGATGCCTTATCGCCATGGATTGACCTTGTGGTGATGGGGTGACGTCTTGTCACAATAGGCCAAGGTGATGGGCGCACAATTCAAAAATATAGAGAATCTTACCTACGTATGTTATAGAGCTCAAAAATGGAGTGGAATCTTGCATAGAAATTCAGATACATGCAAAAATAGCTCTCGCACACACTCTCTTGCTTGTTACCATTAGTGTCTATGTGAAAGGCAAAATGTCCATTGGAAACTTTTGTATATGTTTTTTGACAAAACATATAGTGGCCTGGTTAGCTATAGACTCTAAGTTCAATCGCATTTGTGTGACCTAAGAAATTTGTGTTTGTGGTCTATGTATTGTGTGTCTTCTTGTGTATTTTGCACCCCTTATGTAGAGTACCGTGCATGGCATCAAAGTTCAAATTTCTACAACAAGGGTATCCTTGTGGAGCTCTCAAGAAGGAGATTCCATCATCATGCATCAGCAAAGAAATACCTCACTGGTATCACAACATTTTGACGCAAAATCTTTTTTCCTTTTGTGCGAGCAAAGCGAGCATCCACCCACCCACCCAAGGCTTTCTCCAAGGCTTATGAATAAGGCAGTGTCCAAGGCATAGACCTTCACATACCTTGTCATCTAAGTCACCTAAGTCACCCTTGGCACTATTGGCTGCACATGAGGGAGGACCTCAACGATCAAGGAAGACAGAGGTTCCTGATACTTCTCAATACTTCCCGAGAGGTCACCCATCCCTGTTTGTTTCCCCCAGAGCTCGATTAAACAATAGAGCTCTTGCCACTAAACTACACTCTTGTGGTGCTTGAGGAATAGAAAATACTAAGGTTCAAATTACATTGAACATGTTTTGGGCCCTCAAAGCTTCATTCTTTGATTCCAAAGACTATTTTCAAGCATTTTCAGGGTCATTTTTGGAGCCATTATGGAGTAGTTTCACACATAATCTCTTTAAATAGGTTCAAGAACATTAAGAAGAGTGTTCTTTGTACTTCTTTGACAATTAAATATTCAGATTTGGCTCTATATTTTCAGCCACACTAGTAAATCTACAGGTTTCTTGAAAGATTTTTAGTTGTGGTGGGAGCAACCATCACAAGTCTATGCATGTTTTTTGAGCGTAAAGAAAAAAGTTGACAAACACTTTTAGGTGTTGTTGGCTAGTGTTTAGGCTATGAATTAAGCCTTTGCATATATTGAGCACATACACACTATGTACATTTCTATGGATACTGCTTATGTACATCCATGTGGTCATTGATATAACAATTATGTTTTTGCATAAAGCCTTTTACGTTTGATAAGGAGGTTTGTGGTGAGTTTTTCTTAACTGGGAGACAGCCTGATGTCGGGGACTCTTTGGTGATGCAGGTGGAAGACTTACCTAGCCTCGCCATAGCCTCGCTAGTTGATCATAGGTGCTCAATAAGCCTAGTTGGCTTCTTTTGGGTAATTGATTATATGCAACGGAGTTAGTGATTCACTATGCAAGTTTCTATGTTAGTACTTGTAGTTTTATGAGATTTTGACCTTGGTCATATGCTCTTTTTGCATAGGAGACTCTGGCAAAAATTTCCAGAATTTTTGATTTTGCCAACTATAACGGTCGATTTATTCCTTGATACACTTATTGATGTGAGCACATTCACTCTCACATAATCCTTTTGGTTGGTAATTACTATTCATTAATCCATTTTTTGGGGATACTGTTGATTTTTTCTAGAATCTAAAACTTGGTTATTCTTTATTGAGCCTTAATGGAGCTTATACTATTCTAGCTCCACTTTCATTCTAGCCAGTTCTCTATCATCATGGCATCAAAAATCTTAGGCACATGTGGTGGATCTAGGCCTAGTGCCAGTGTTCCAAGAGGAGCTATAACTTGCAAGGCAAAAACCATTTTGAGATCCGAAAATTCGATGGCACAAAATTTGCTCTATGGAAGAATCAGTTTAAAGACATGCTAATTCAGAGGAGATAGTGGAAGCCAGTAACTAGAATCTCAAAGAAGCCTATTGATATCAATGATGATGATTGGGATGAGTTGGATGAAATGGCCAAGTCTACCATTTGAATACACATGGCAGATAATGTTCACTTTATGGTATTGGAATGTGAAAGTGCAAAGGAGCTTTGGAAGAAGTTATGCAATACATATGAAAAAGAAACGACATCAAATAAAGTGTATTTTATGAGAAAGTTATATGGCCTTTGCATGAAGGACATAGATAGTGTTCCTACTCATCTAAATGAGTTTGATGCTATATTCTCCCAGTTACAGGCTTAGAAAATGGATATGGATAATGAAATGAAAGAAATCCTGTTGTTATGCACATTGCCATCATCATGGGACATGTTTTGCATAGCTATTGGAAATAGTGCACCTAGTGGTAAACTGGTCTATGATGACATATGTGGAGCACTCTTGAGTCAGGAGATTCGTAGAAAATCTATGGTTGGCTTAGAGTGGAGATGCATATAATGTTCATGATTTTACCAAGGAAAGAATCAACAATGTGGCAGGAGCAAGGACAAGAAAAAGAATGATCAACAGAATAAGAGTAGAAGTAAATTAAGGAAGAGGGATATCAAATGTCATTATTTTCATAAGAAAGGAAACATGAAGAAAGAATGCTATGAATTAAATAATGTTAAAGGTAAAGGGCAAAATGTTGATGGGCATGTTAAACAACTACCCGCACCATCTACTTCGACTAAGAAGATTGAATAAATCAATGCTACTTTTGATGATGTTGATGTATTGACACTTGACAATACTATGCCTACCAAGGCTCTTATGGTTGATTCTCTTTCCCACATGTGTCTGCTAGATTCTGGTGCTTCTTTCCATGTGATGCCACATAGAGAATGGTTCTCTACTTATGTAGCAAAGTCTCTTGGTACTATGAGACTTGGTGACTCTTAACATTGTGATGTTGTTGGGATTGGACATGTGGTTGTGCAGTTCATTGATGGTTCAAAATTTACCATGCATAATGTATGCCATGTACCTAAATATCACATAGTTTGATGTCCGTTATTCAACTTGATGACCAAGGTTACAAGGTGGTTTTTTATGCTCATTCCTTTCATAGATCAAAGGGTGCAAGATGGTTATTCCAAAACGAAGCAAAGTTGACTCACTTTATCTTTTATTTGTATCACAGAAAGAACACTTCTTAGTTGTTATTGAACAGCCTATGGCTTGTATTTGGCATGGCAATTTGGGCCACATATTTCATAGTGGAATGGAAAATATTTCTCATTTTGGCTACTTACCTGTGTTATCTTTCTCTGATTTTTCATTTTGTGAGCATTGTCAATATGGAAAACAAACTAGGAATGTACATAAAACACACATTGACTCTTCAATTCATCCCTTAGATATCATTCATATAGATGTGTGTGGTCCTATGCCCACAAGGTCATTAAGTGTTTATCTTTACTTTGTTACTTTCATTGATGATGCTACTAGAAAAGTCCGGGTATATCCTCTCACATCAAAGGATGAGGTATTCCCGATTTTTAGAAAATGGCTTGCGTCAATTGAGACTAAAAAGGGAACTAAGCTTAAGGCTTTACGTTCAAATAATGGAGTATGCCTCACATGAATTCAACCTTTTTTGTCATTCTAGAGGAATTTGTAGAGAGTTTATAGCTCCTTATACCCGAGTATAGAATGGTGTAGCTCAAATAATGAATATAACTATTTAGGATAGACTAGTTTCTATGTTGCATCATGCAAAACTTTAACCAGGCTTTTAGGCAAAAGCAACATTGACTGCAATTCACATGATTAACCTTTCACCTAGTACTGCCAAAGGTCTCAAAGTGGCACAAGAGTTATGGAAAAGCAATCCATCATATTATGATCATTTGGGTGTGAAGCATATGTTCATATACCTAAGAATCTTAGACAAAAGATGGACCATAACTCAAAGAAATGCATTTTTCTTGGATATGGTCGAGAAGGGCGATGTTGCTTGGATTCGTTGCAATGGAGGACTTAGAGCTAGTCCAAGTGGATGTGAAAACTGCTTTCATGGATTAACATTTTATAGATGAGAACTATATGAAACAAGAAGAGGGTTATGTAGTTGCTTGCAAAGAAAGTGTAGTTTGTAAGCTCAAGAAGAGCTTATATGGACTTAAATAGTCCCCTAGATAATGGTACCAAAAATTTGATGCTTTTATGAAGTTTCAAGGCTATTTTGGAAGCAATGAGGATCATCGTCTCTACACAAAGAGATGCTCAGATGGCAGCTTGATATGCTTCATACTTTACGTCGATGATATGTTGATTGCTCGGAAGTCCTCTTATGACTTGTCAATTGTCAAAAATAAGTTGAGTCAAAAATTTGATATGAAGGGTTTGGGATATGCCAAACATATTCTTAGCATGCACATTACTCGTGATAGGAGTAAAAGATCCATATACTTGTCTCAAAGTGAGTACAAATGCAAAGTACTTCACAGGTTCAATATGCACATTGGAAAGACATTGAGCCTTTATCAACATGTGTGAAATTGAGCAAGGATGATTACCACAAATCAGATGAGGAAAAAGAATTCATGCCCCAAAATTCTTTAACAGTCTGTTGTTGGTAGTCTCATGTATGCTATGGTAGCTATGAGACCAGATATTACATTTGTAGTGGGAGTTGTGAGCAAATATATGTCTAATCTTGGCAAGAAGCATTAGGAAGTGGTCAATATGATTTTGAGATATCTAAGCGGCACTAAGGACAAGTGTTTATGCTTAGGTAGAGGGAAAGCATCCATTATTGGTTACATAGATTCTGATTATGCTAAGTGTTTATGCTTAGGTGGAGGGAAAGCATCCATTATTGGTTACATAGATTCTGATTATGCTAGTTGTGTAGGCAATCGTAAGTCTACATCAGTGTACATTTTTTATTTCGCTGGAGGTGCTATCTCTTAGAGATCTCATCTTCAAGAATGTACAATTGTTTCCACCATAGAGGTAGAGTATGTTGCAACAAGTGAGGCATGTAAAGAAGCATTGTGGATTTCTCATCTTGCTTGTGATATGGGTCTACCTCAGTATGTACCTCGTTTGCTCCGTAATAGTCAGAGTGCCATTGCATTAGCTAAAAATCTAGTCTATCATGTAAAGACCAAGTACATTGAGGTGCAGTATCACTTCATTAGGGACTGTTTAGCCACTAAGTGCATTATTCTTGAGAAGTTTCATACTTAAGATAATGTTGCAGATGCTTTGACTAAAGCTCTAGAAAAGGATAGCTTTTGACACTGTTGTCACTTGATGGAGGTTACTTGATTCATGATTATACATGGTTACTTGTATATTATGTAACATGCCCATCAGGTGGGAGGCGTAGTTTATATAATTACACTAAGGTATTCTTTATCATTCTTTATTTTTCTCCCATAGTCACTTTGGCCATATTGGTCTTTAGTGGGAGATTCTTATCATTAATGTCCATGTGAAAGGACAAATGGCCACTGGACACTTTTGTATATGTTCTTTAATAAAACATATAGTGGTCTCTTCAACTACAGACTCTAAGTTTGACTACATTTGTGTGACCTAAGAAATTTGTGTTCATGGTATGTGTGTTGTGTGTTTTTCTTGTGTATTCTACACCCCTTGTGTGGCACTAGAGTTTGGGTTTCTACAACAAAGGGTATCATTGCGGAGCTCTCAAGAAGGAGATTCCACCATCGTCCATCAGCAAAGAAATACTTCATTGCTCGCACTAGCAAATGAGGGAAATGAGGCGAATGAGGGTGGATATAGAGAAAAATAAAAAATTCCGATGAAGATGATGAATCATGGCTATGGAGGGGGGAAGTATGGAGAGTGAGGATGAGGTAAAAAAAAAACATAAAAGAAGCAAGAAAAAACTTGAAAAAAATCTAACTACTTACCTTCCAACATCGATCTTCTAACACTCTTATCATCACACATTCGTCCTTGGGCATGCCTCCTTAGGAATGGTGCCAAATTTGGTGTTGCTCTAGACAAGGATTAGTATGGCATTGTGGAGCTTCATCTCCTTAATTCTCAATCCATCGAGATGTAAGGATGATATGACCATTGTGAATGAGTCATGAGTGTGAAGGTGAAGGTGAGAAGCACACTAATACACACACACATACACACACATACGGAAGAGGCAATAGAAGAGGCAATGGAAGGAAATATACTTCTATTCATCAAAGCTCTTACAATGATCAACTCATTTACAAGCTAGCTCAAGCTAGCCAACCTCAAAAATGAGCTCTCTAGCTCTTTTTATAGTTTCTTGAAGAGATTTGACTAGTTTCAAATCCAGTGGCCGGCCTAGTTAAAAGTTATGTCCTAAACTACTTTTGAGGCATCAAAAGATCTCCAAAAGATATGAAATTTGATATGTACATTCTACTTAACCTGTTGGAGGAGATGGTGGATAATCACAAGGGATGAATTGGTGCAACTAAAACCTGCTTCACACCTCCTATAAGTTATGGTTGGGGAGTGTTGTGGGCCTCTTTAGCTAACTAATAAGCATAAATAATCACATATGTTGCTTGGAAGATGATCCACTAATGATAGGATAAAAACAGATAGGTAGGAATATAATCCAAGGTCCAAAACTTGCAATTTTGGTTGATACACCTACTAAGAGTTTTGAACCATTCTTTGGGTGCATCAACAATTGATAAAATTCCTTTTGGGGAACTTTAAGCTACCAATCATGAGTGTTATCATTAAAAATGATGAACTATATGCAGAGAAATATGTTTAGCAAATCAATCATACATCCTGACATTTACGGGCCTTGACAGTCACAGAACAGTGAGTAGAGATTTATTAATATCTGACAATCGTGAGAAGCATTACTAATGAAAACTTTGTAGTATTAAAAAAATAGACAGTATGCTAGAGCTATCATGCTTTACTATACAATGAGAACAAGCTCTGACAAGTTCACTATTATAATGGATTATGACAGAGATATGAGAGTAAGAAGTAATGATCATGTATGTTTTAAATCATGTAAAACTACAATGCCACTAGCAATAAATCATTGCTCAATGAGTGAGCTATGAGGTGAGCTCCTCGTCTCAATGAAAGTACATGAATATGATCTCTGAATCTCGAGATGGATGTGGGCCTTTCATATCCTCTTTTTATAGTTTTTTGTTGGAGCCAAAGATTTGAATTGAAATTCAAATCTCCACCTAAAAGTGAATCCTAAAGTATAGGATTGATTCTCTCTTGGCTCAACTACCAAATGATATGAGATTATATGCCTGCTGACTCGTCATGGGTTTATTCCACTTTTACAAATGTAATTGTGAAGCAAAATTACAAGAGGTTGTACATATGAAGCCTTCAAAGTGTAATGTCAATACATCAAGCTTATGTGAGGTGATCAAGTATGTAGGCTTGGGTTTAATTGCACCAACATCTCCCCCTTAAGACCAACATGCTTCATCTTCATTACTCCTTGATTTCCTGCAAACCAATCATCAATTTGAACCTGTTCATCTTTGTTCCATCCAATGCTTTGATAAGTATATCTGCACATTGTAAATGAGTTGATACATAGGATAACTGGATATCCTTGTTGAGCAATTTCTCCCGTACATAATGATAGTGCACTTCAATGTGCTTAGTCCTTGCATGGTATAGATGATTAGTAGCCAAATGAAGTGAACTAATGTTATCTCCAAAGATAATTGGAGTGTAGGAATGTATCTCCAAATCTGCATACAATTGCTTAAGCCGCATAGCTTCCTGAGTTGCATTTGCCAAGCCTCTATATTCTGCTTCTGTGGAAGATAAGGCCACAGTTGGTTGCTTCTTGGATGACCAAGATATGAGTTTTGATCCTACAAAAGATAGGTACCTTGAAGTGCTCCTCATCCTTGGAGCTAGCCCAATCTGCATCAGAATACATTTTTATATCTATGTTAGAAGTGAAGGGATAGAACAATCCTTCATTCATTGTGCCCTTTAGATACTTAAGCACCCTCCTTGTAGCTTCCATATGAGGTTTCCTTGGTACATGCATGAACTGACTCAATGTACTTACTGCATAGGCAATATCTACTCTTGTCAAAGTAACATAATTAAGACTACCCACAAGTTGTTGATAACTTGTAACATCTTCAAGTAGTTCACCTTCATGTGAACTCAGCTTATGGTTGAGCTCCATAGGAATACCCGCAACTTTAGTGTTCTCCATCTTAAATTTTACCAACATATCATGTATGTACTTCCTTTGTGTGATGAATATACATGAATCTGTATACACAAGTTCTAAGCCAAGGAAGTAGGTTAATAACCCTAGGTCATTGATTTTGAATTCCTTCATTAATTGAGCCTTGACTTGCTTGATACTATCAGAGTCATTTCCTGTAATAATGATATCATCTACATAGACACATAAGTAGATGACCTTTGATTTATTATTCTTACCACATAAAGAAGAGTTTTCCTTGCTTGCCACAAAGCCTTGATCCTACAAACAGGTAACAATCCAATGGTTCCAAGCTCTAGGAGCTTGCTTGAGACCATAGAGTGCTTTTCTAAGATTGCATACATAACCTGCTTTTTCTTCATCTTCAAAACCTGGTGGTTGTGCCATATATACTTCTTCTGATATCCAACCATTTAAGAATGCATTCTTGACATCTAACTGATATAAATTCCAATTTTTTGATGCAGCAAATCCTACCAATACCCTAATTGTTGGCATCTTTGCCACAGGTGAAAATGTTTCTTCATAGTCTACTCCATGTGTTTGGGCAAATCCCTTTGCCACTAACCTTGCCTTGTACCTGTTTATAGAACCATCAGAGTTCTTTTTAATTTTGTATATCCACCTTGAACCAATTACCTTCATATCTAGCTTCTTGGGAACTAGATCCCAAGTGTGGTTTTCCTACAATGCTTCCCCTTCTTCTTGCATGGCTTCTTCTTTGTGATCTCCTTAAAGCTTGATTGGAAGACTCGGGTAGATCCTCTAATTGCTTGTATTTAAACTTTCCTCTTGACTTCCAAGCTTTGAAGTCAATCTGCTCCGCATCTTTTGAGTTGATGTCCTCTACTTGGTGTTGATCTTCTTTAGTGAGGGTTGGAAAATCATGTTCCAGATCATATGGTAACTTGACTTTCCTGCAATCATCTTCAAACCATGAATTATTCTCATCAACTACTACATCCCTACTAACTATGAATGCCTTGTTACTGGATTGTATAGTCTATATCCCTTTTGATTCTGATCATACCCAATAAATATATATTTCTCGGCCTTAGGGTCAAGCTTCCCTCTGATTTTTGATGAGATGTGTGCATAGGCAATGCACCCAAATATTTTGCAATGATCCTATGAGGGTCGCCTTCCATTCCATGCTTCATATGGTGTCATACCATCCAATGATTTGGATGGAAGCCTATTGATCAAGTAGGTGGCTGTGGATACAACCTCTGCCCATAAATAATTAGGTAATTTTTTCTCATTTAACATAGACCTAGCTGCTTCAACAATTAACTTGTTCCTTCTCTCTGCCACTCCATTCAATTCAAGAGTATATCTGGTTGTTACTTCTCTCTTTATGCCTCTCTTCTATAGAAATAGATCAAAGTCATGTGAAAAGTACTCACCACCTCCATCACACCTGATTCTCTTCAAGCTCCTTCCTGTTTGGTTTTCAACTAGTGCCAAATACTTCTTAAAACATGTAAATACTTCATCCTTATGATTCATGAAATATAGGATTGTCCACCTACTGTAATAAGTGAGAAATAGTACCTTGAGCCTGAGATGGATGGATCTTTGTTAGGACCCCACACATTAGTGTGTACAAGCTCCAAATAGTCTTCATGGATGTGACAAGCTCCACATTTGTATATCATGTGCTGCTTGGTAACATTGGGAATGCCAAGCACACTTTGATCCCTTCAAATTTGCTTTAGAGTTCTCTCTCCTATGTGCCCTAGACTTTTGTGCCATATTTCCAACTTAGATAAGGTTTGATCTCTATAACTGAATAGTGCTATGTTCCTTGTGTCTTCAAGCTCAAAAGTAAACAATCTACCTGACTTCTCACCTTTGGCAATCCTTTTGAAACCTTGTTGGGGGTCTTCCACATATGCTCCATGCTTAGTGAATCTGACCTGTAGACCTTTCTCTACAATTTGCCCAACACTAATTAGGTTTTTGGTTATAGTAGGCACATACAGAACTTTGCTCAACAGGTTCATACTACCATAAGATGTTTTGAAATTTCCAACTTGCTTGACTGAGTGTTTAGTGTCATCACCTATCCCCTTGGGTTCTTCAAGATCAAATAATAGAGCTATATTTCCTGCCACATGATTGGAACAACTTGATTCAATGTAGAAAAGATGCTCATCATCTTTACCTTGCTTGGATGTCATGTTCATGATGAGTAGAGAGTCTTCTTGATCTTTAGTATAGTTGTTGAAGACCCTTTTTCCTCTAAAGCCTCCTTGATAGTTGTTGTTGTTGTTGATGTTGTTGCTGTTGTAGCCTTGATTGTAGTTATGGTTGTAATTGCCTCCACCATTGTTGTACGTGCCTCTAGATTGTCCATAGCTTCCTCCATGGAAGCCTCTTCCCCTTTGGTTCCTTGTATTTTTGTAGCATTCTTCTGTAGTGTGGTTGTTGAGACCACATATGTTGCATGGTGAATTGTTGTGGGGTCTCCCCCTACCTTGTTTTCCTCCTCTGCCCCTTCCTCTAGCACCTCTTCCTCTTCCTTCATAATTAGCTTGAGAGGCACTAGCCTCTTCTTCCTGTTTCTTACTTTTATCTTTATCCTTAGCTTTATCCTTATATGTATAAAGGGCATACGATTGGTTACCTCTTGAGTTGTCACCATTTCTGTTGAGCTTTGTCTCATGGGTGAAGGGTTGTCCCATCAAGGTGTTGAGATCAGGTATTTGCATATCCATGTAGAGATCCATTGCTGTGGTGAAGGACTCGCACTTGTCATCAACCTTAATTCCATTGATGATCTGCCTCACTATGTGCTCTTCCTCTATCTCTTCCAATGCTTGCAAGCTGTTCTGCTACATCTTTCATTTTGGTTACATAATCAGATACTCCTTGCTTTGGTTGTTTCTTGATGGTTGTGAATTCCATCCACAACTGATTCTTCCTTGCTCTTGTGTTTGAGGAGAAGTATGATGAAAGCACTTCCCAAGTCTCTTGGGAGCTATTGCAATTTCTAAAATGTGGTAATAAGAAATCAGAGATTGATTTTAGTAGACATGACCTGGAAAGATCATCCTTTGCACACCATGTGGTTAGCCTTTCTTGCTCTTCCCTTGTTGGTTGATGCTTGCTCCTGAAAGTTGGCATGTCTTCATCTCCTGAGATGTATCCATATAAGTTTTTCCCTTGAAGGTATGCTTGCATCCTTAGGGACCATGCTGAGTAGTTGTTCCTGTCCAATTTGTCAATGAAGGATGGAAATCCATCTCCCATCTTGATTGTGCTGGCTCTGATACCACTGTTGGAGGAGATGGTGGATAATCACAAGAGATGAATCGATGCAGCTAAAACCTGCTTCATACCTGCTATAAGTTATGGCTGGAGAGTGTTGTGAGCCTCTTTAGCTTGCTAATAAGCATAAATAATCACATATGTTGCTTGGAAGATGATCCACTAATGATATGATCAAAACAGATAGGTAGGCATAGAATCCAAGGTCCAAAACTTGTTATTTTGGTTGATACACCTACTCAGATTTTTGAACCATTCTCTAAGTATAACAACAATTGATAAAATTCCTTCGGGGAACTTTAATTAGCTTAACAAGCTACCAACCATGAGTGATATCATTAAAAATGATGAGCTATATGCAAAGAAATATGTTTAGCAAATCAATCATACATCCCGACATTTACGAGCCTTGACAGTCACAGACCAATGAGCAAATATTTATTAATATTTGACAATCGCAAGAAACATTACTAATGAAACTTTGTAGGATTAAGATAGATAGTATGCTGGAGTATCATGCTTTAAATCATAGGAAATGATCAACTATACAGTGAGAACATGCTCTGACAAGTTCACTGTTCTGATGGAGTATGACAGAGATATGAGAGTAAGAAGTAATGATCATGTATGTATTAAATCATGTAAAAGTACAATGTCATTGGCAACAAATCATTGCTCAATGAGTGAGAAATGAGCGAGCTATGAGGTGAGCTCATCTTCTCAATGAAAGTACATGAATATGATCTCTGAATCTCAAGATGGACGTGGGCCTTTCATATCCTCTCTTTATAGTTTTTTGTTGGAGCCAAAGATTTGAATTCAAATTCAAATCTCTAACTAAAAGTGAATCCTAAAGTATAGGATTGATTCTCTCTTGGCTCAACTACCAAATGATACGAGATTATATGCTTCCTAACTCCTCGTGGTTTCCACTTTTACAAATGTAATTGTGAAGCAAAATTACAAGAGGTTAAGCCTTCCAAGTGTAATGTCAATACATCAAGCTTATGTGAGGTGATCGAGTATGTAGGCTTGGGCTTAATTGCACCAACATAAGCTCCTCAAGGTCTAGGACTCCTTGGCTTGCACAAAATGGAGCACTAAGTCCCGAATTTGGGTTTTTATGATACAAAGTGTAGTGATTAGAATCGTTGTCGCTTATTAAAGCAATTTTGATATTTCAGAACAGCACTGATGTAGAAAATTTGTTGAGGGGGGCCCCTTTGGTCTTGCTCCATCTCTCTTCACATATTGCCTCTTTTTCTATGTCCACTGCTAATAGTAACAATATCAAAGAGGAGGGGACTAAGGGGAAGCTTTGTCTTGTTCTTCATTTAAGCAAGAAGGGGGATAAAAGTTTACTAGTGATATTGATCCTATTTGAGGCATTGCTAGAATGTTTGGATATCATTTTAAGGAATCTATTACCAAACCCAAAGCACTTAAGGCATTCAAGAATGAAATCCCACTCTATTATGTCATAAGCTTGTCCAAATATATCCTCAAGTATGAGAGCTCTTGCCTAAACTCTTTGGCATGGTCCATTCTTTCCCATATACCAATGATGGGTCAAGGATACAATTTCCCTTCATAAATTCTTTTTAATATTTATGGATCCAATGTTGAAGATGATTCATGATTTTATTGGCCAAAACCTTAGCAATAATCTTGTACCCTATCTGGAGCATAGTCATCGGTCTCTAGTTATCAGTGATGTTCTTATTGTCTTTCTCATGAATAAGATATATCATCCCCTCTTTAATCACTATTATTTATCAAGAACCATTATCAGAAGCTCCTCCTCTTCTCTCTTGATCCATCATTTCTTCTAGGGTATGGGTACTCTTGAAACTCATTTTTTCTAGGGCTCTTTTTTTGCCCATGGTTTCTCAAATGAGAATGAATATTATTTCCCTTATGATGAGTGATTTGACCATCGAGGATGAAGGTCTAGGAAATGAGGTCTCTCCTCCATTATTTTGGTTTGACCCCCTCATGGTGTCCCTTTCCAAAAGTAGGTGGACAAAACCCAAGTTTTCAAACACACTTGCCTCATCAACCAACTCTTTGGTCCTCATCCCTTGATTGACAGTCTTAGAGCTTGGTTTAGAAAAGAGTGCTTCCCAAAGGGTATTATGTTCAAGAAGTGTCACCACCTACTAGCGAATTATGTTTTGCTTGTTTTTGAGAGCAGAGAGATGGCCCTAAAAACCTTCTATATGACTATATGGAAGATTCTAAGAACTAACATATGTCTCTTTAAGTGCTTTCTAGAATTTGTGCCTAGAGAATCAAAACATATTGAGTTCCTCCTTTTGTTAAATTTCATAAAAAATATTTATAGATTCATAAAAAAGATTATGAAACCAATCAATCATCATCTAACTACCAAAGCTAATGTGAGAGGGAAATTTTATCAGGGGGATTCTCACTCTTTCAATACACAATTGCCCCCCGAGGTTTCTATGGAGGTAGGCCTCAATAAAGATCTATCAAAGGCAATCAACACCAACGCTGGTAAAGAAGAGTTTTTGGGATAATGATAATCTTAGAGAATCTCCCTAGTGCATGACTTTCTTGTGACATTTGAGGCATAGAATCAAGGAGTGACCTTTAAGGAAAGGAGCTAAAAAGGATAAATACCAATATGCTTCAAATAAGTCAATCTCCCCCTCCAACAATGTTTGTAGTCCCAATCTTGGACCTACCACCAATGAAACTATGTAGGTCTACAAAAGACACCCTTCCATTAGATCCCACAAAATTATTCACAAAAAAAAAACTATCAACAACAATGGATTCAATATTAGGCCATTACCTTTGAGAAATAAGTAAACATGATGGATTACTTGGTGGATTCAATCAAGTGGAAGACAAGAAAGAATTAGAGGAAGAAATTTGTTAAGATGATACTCCATTAGGGGGGAGGAAAAGAGTATGTGGAGAAGGCACGATCATGTGGGAACGAAGGCAAGGCTCCCTTACCTCATCCACATAAGCAATCAAATGAAGGAAAAGGAGAACACAATCAGAAACTATTGGGGCCAATTAACCCTCATGGTGTATACCAAAAGAAGAAAGAAGAGAAAAAAGATGGCAAAAAGAAAATAATCCACACCCCAAAATTGAATGAACATTCTCTCATTCAATGTTTGAGGTCTTTTGATTCCCTCAAGAGTGATTATCTTAAATAGGTGGCTTAGAGATAAGAGACTAAAGTTGAACTTCATTTATCTCTAAGAAGTAAAGATTGTTAAGAATACTTAATGATGATGAAAAGACTCCATAAGTTTTCATTGCACCATTCTTGGATCTCTATGGACCATCCTGTAGGGGGTTGGTGGTGTTGTTCTCGAGATTTATTCAAAGAGGTTTCCACTTCTTTGGGATTTTTTTTTTTGATTGTTGGTATTCTTGGGTGGCCACCCACTCGGAGGGTCCTCAACTCTTCTCAATAGCCTCTATTTATGCTCAAGATATAAAGCAAGAGTGGATAGAGACTTTGGGTTCCTTAATACCCTTCTTTTCACAAGCATCTTGATTGGAGTCTTCAATATGGTGAATCTATTATCGACCTACCGATGCGAAAGAGAAAGACCATTGGTGGAAGGAGAGACGATTGGACCTTCTAAAACTCCACCTAGATTTTGTGAAGCTAAAAGATCACCTCTATTTCTCTTGGCCCAATATGAAGAATGGGAACAAGCTATGTAAAGAGCACCGTGATAAATGTTATGTGTCAATTGATTCAAGACAAATTTGGTATCTCCAAGACTTCTATAGGCGTATACATCATCCTATCGGATCATTACCCTATCTATGTATATTTAAAAATGCCTAGGTAGGGATCCTTAATTCCACACAAACCCCTCAATCTTATCTACACAAACCCCTCAATATTTTCTTTGCCCTTTAATGAGATGAAAGATTGAAGTCACTTGGAGACTAGATTTTTAGTTAGAGACCTCCAACACCAGCTATTGGATTCAAGTGATCGAATCCACACAAGAGACCCTTTAAAGATCTCAACGGGAATCTGATCGATTGAGAAAGAAAGAAGAGAGAAACTTTTCAATAGTCTCATTCTCCTGAAGATGGAGGTGAACAGATGGAAAGTGCACCATTAGGTCTCTCAAAGATTAAGAGTAAGCTTAGATACAAAGAGGAACTCACGAGCCACAAAGTAGATTTTTTTTCAAGGAATGGTAGATAAGAAAGGAAGATATGCAAAAAAACGTGCAAGCTCCTAAATATAAATAGGGTCAAAGAGTACATCCCCATGTGATCAACAAGGATGATATAATGAACGTTCATTAGAGAGGGAGAATCATGACTTCATCCTTAGCCAATTTGAAGCGATATTGAGAACCTCCTCTCCTTTGATAACGAGAATGCGAGTTTGCATGGCCAATGCTTCACACTTTAAGACTCATAAGGTGCCATCCAACATTTTTGTTAAAGAAAGTTTGGTCACTGACTTCTACTCTTCCGGATTAGCTCGAGTCAATTCGAAAGTACAATGAATGGCATCAACATTTTTTTTAATGGAGGTTCGATAAGCACCTACTTCCTCGAGCTTTAACTTTGAAAGAACAAATATGCACATGAATGGGCATAGTACCCGTATGACTCCTCATATCTTACAAAGCAGGGGTTAAACAAGGTCACAACTAATTACAACTGATTTAGATTGACCAAAGCCATTACATGTCTAGCTCGGGGGTTGAACACAAGAACTCCTCCTCAAGGAGTTAGTGCTTAACCAATCCACCTATGGGACTTAGACAATCGCTCCAACATTGTAAAGTGGATTGACAAATTCTTAACTACATGCGCTTTTATATGCCATTCACTCTCTTTCATAAAGGATAAAAGTTATAACCTGGCATGTTCATCAACGAGTTCTTTTAATCGTTCCATGGACATTGTGGTGGGAAGTAAAGGTTTTTATGCGTATTATTTTAATAAAGTAAAAGTTTACATGGATATAACTATGAAATCACCTATAATTTTGAATGGCAAAAGACACCGAGAAACTCACTTGCAAAAGCTTGATCATTTTTGAGAGAACTTTATTGTTTGACAGAGAGAACTTTATTGTCCACGCTGGTTTTGCTTTGGCCTACCAATTTTTGCCACTCTTTCTTTTTTTGGGTGAATGCAACGGAGAGGAATTGCATATGCAGTAATCAGTGTGTGTCTTTTGTCTGCAAAGTGCTCATACAGGGCCGGTTGAGGGATGGCAGACGCGTTAAACTTATTATTGCAGGTGCGTGGATTGAAACTTGGCATGCTGCCTACAAAAGGGCGCTGTCTGTTTGCTGCAAGGCGTTTCTTACCAGGTAATTCGACTAGGTGTGTGCCTCTATGCATGCGTGTATATGTGTGTGTGTGTGTGTGTGTGTGTGTGTGAGAGAGAGAGAGAGAGAGAGAGAGAGAGAGAGAGAGAGAGAGAGAGAGAGAGAGAGGTATATTAATGTCTTCCAAAGGTCAAACTTGGCCTATGAGACAAAATTGTATACAACTCTGGTAGTCTCCGGTAGTCTCTGTGTAGCAATGAAAAGGAAAAATACTCGCTACACAAAATTGTGTAGGCTGAAAATAACAAAGGACGGTGTACCTAGTAATGGGGAGGTAGTGGGGATAAAATAGTGGTGCTTGGGGGAGCGTGGCTTTGACTCTCGAGATAATGACCACCTAATACAAGGGGGGACCCATGAGGGAGTGAATGTGTATACCTTAATTGGTGATGATGGGTGGAGGTGGGTGGAGTATGTGGTACATTGGTGGCAGTATGAGTACCTCCTAAATTAAGGTTGTCCAAGTGGTGGTGGTGCACCTCTGCCGTAGTCGTGGGCTATCTTGATGCGTGAGATATCCTCCCGATGCCATTGTGGTCGTCTTTACCCAATCATACGTGGTCGGCGTTGCACTCTCTGTGCCGTTGCCTGCCGGAGCGTGAGCCTTATGCCTATGGGAGGTGGATCCATCTGATGTGGCCCAACTTGCTGAAAGAACTGAGTAATAGTCTGCAGGGTACTCACCCGTGTCCGACGTGTAGGCTCTAGCATCTGATCTCATCTCTCATATGCCGCCGTGAGGAAATGCCCCATCTTTCGCTGGTCTCCAATGGTCATGCACAACTTGAGTGACTCCTCGATTTGGAACTCTGCCCGTAGTTCCGAGTAGGCTTGGCATTTGATAACCAAGTGCTCCTCACTCTCTATCTCTGTATGGCACTCTATCTCTGTATGGCATACTGGCCACCACCTCTCCTCTTGAGAGACTCCTCTAGCTGGACCCCTATCGATCTCGAGCTGAATTGATGAAACTCGAAGCTGCCCAATGAGGACTCGAAGGTGGTGTAGAACGTATGTCTGCATGTAGCGCAGAGTCTCAATGAAGCTATGGTTTGTAGAAAATGCTCACGGTAGTGAAGCATTTTCGGTGTCAATGTCCCCCTTGGGCTGATCCATGTCCTCTCTATGTATGTATGCCATATCATTTGATGAATGATCCTATTTCTCTCTTGGTGGGAGAGCGAATAGGTGGGGGCCTCGGAGTCATATTGTACTGGTGGTAGTTTGTCTATGTCAAAACCATGGAGGGCAAGCCAATCCCATGTCTGGGCGTACTATGAGGAGGTGTCTCCGGCTAGTGCCATGTCGCGTGATGCTTGGAAAGCTCTGTAAGTGATGCGCTTTGTGTCCATGCTCTGGATCCTGTGTAATAGGCATGCGGACTGGAAGAGTGCCTCTACTAGCATCGGTGGTGCAGAAAGCTATGCCTTGATGATATCATGGGGTACCAAAGATTTGTTGCAGATGATTCTAGCAATCATGAGAATTTGTGGCCTCTCGAATGTTGTCCATGATGATGCGGCTAATTCCGGTCCCCATATAGCTGCTCCATACATGAGTGCTTGGGTAACCAAAGTGTTGAAGAGCCACCCCTTTGTGCGGGGCTCGTGAAACTATGCCGGGTGACATTGTCTCTCCATCAAAGCTAGCGCTGCATATCCTCATGTGATGCGATCACCGGTTGCCGGAGACATGGAAAAAACCCAAGAGGTTGCTTTGAATGTCATTGTGCCTGCCTATGTGTAATATCCCCTTTGTGCTCTAAAATATGTAAATGCTTTCTTAGCTCAAGACAATCCGTATAATATCAACGGTTTTGGCATAGTAAAAAATTTCGATGATTTTTAAATAAAAATTGTTTTTAAAATAGTTGGAATGTTTTATACGATTTTTATGGAGGTTTTTTTCGAAAAAAATGTTTTTACTAAAGGACCTAGCGTGATCTATTTTCGAATTCGCTTTGAGCTTCCCTAATAGTTTCTAGTCTTCTCTTGCACAATCATCTTGAGAGCTTGCATTAGGAAGAAGTTAGAACATAAGGTGAGCATTAGAGCACTCAGCAAGCCTCAAGAGAGAACGATCAGCCCGTTGCAAGTTGCTCTCAAATTCAGCCTTCTCTATTTTCCCTTTGCTTCAACCTTCCCTATTTGCCCCTTTCTTCAATCTTCACGATGACACTATTTTCCCCTTGCCACTTGCCTTATAGAGTCTAGATGGGTCGAACTCCTAATATCATTCGTAAGCATGTGAAGCCCGTTGGACATAATCAATGGCAATGCAAGTATTGCATGAGCTTTTATATGGGTACCACTTCTCGTATCAGAGCCCACTTACTTGGATTGAAGGATGGAGGTATTGGCAAATATGCATCCATCACTCATGAGGTAATTGATGAGTTAACAAGTCAACTTCAATTAAGCCATGGAGTGGGTGGCATTCTTTCTCCTCCATCATCACATACCATCAATGAGGATATCTAAAGTGCTCATGGTGGTGATGACATTGTTTTCCCCCTAAGCTCTCCACCTAAAATGCCACGAACGGAGAGCATGAGTAGTGCAAGTATCTCTGCATTTCCCCATCTTAGAGGCAAGGCTCAAGCTCTAGAGACAAACATATTTGTGAGAGGGAGTATTAAGGAAGGCTCGCAAAAGCAAGCTATGGAAGAGGCTACTCGAGAGCTCACAAAACGTTTATCTTGTGTGACATCCCTTTCAATGTGGCAAATACAGTTGGATGGAAGAGGGCCATGAGATCTCTGAGTAAGATAGGGGTTCGTTGGGAGGGTCCAGAATCATAAAAATTGCGCACTTCTGAGCTCCATAAGCAATCACAATTAGTGGAGCTAGAGATGTTGTCATTGAAGATCTCTTGGGAAAAATATGGATGCTTCTATCCAATGGTGGGTTAGACACGAGGAAGAGGAATGTCTACGACATTCTTGTCTCTTCATGCAAGGGCACTATGTTCTTACGTGCCATATCTTCACATGCACCATGCACAATTGTAACCGGCGAATTTATCTTTTCACATGTAAAGAAGGCCATAGAAGATGTGGATGTTGATAATGTGGTGTAGGTGGTGACTGACAATGGGTCGAATTGTGTTTCCATGGGACACATGGTTGAAGAGTTGTATCCTAAGATCACTTGGACACCATGTGCATCAGATCGTCTTGATCTCATGATGGAAGATATAGGTCACATGCCATGGGTGAACCAAATTTTGGACAAATCAAAATTCATTGTCAAATTTGTCACAAGTCGGTCTAAAGTTCTCAACATCTTTCGTGCCCATAGCTAATTGGATTTTCAAAAGCCCTCTTTCACATGGTTTTGTTACATGTTCATGGTTGTTGATAGAGTATTGAGGGTCAGGAAAGGGTTTTTGAGTATTGTTGTGGCGGAGGAATGGTACCATATCTTTGAGGTGAAAGCGGATGATTCTTTTATTCACATAGTTCTCATCCATTGTCATGGGGATTAGGCATTTTGGTCAAAGGCATAGGTGTTAGTATGTGCTCTTGAACCATCGTATACTATATATGGAGGGCAACGCACTTGGGACTTGTATACGAGTACATTGATCGTATACAAGAATGCATTCAAGAAGTACAAGGTCTTTTTGATGATGAGTAAGTGCTATTGCAAATTTGTTTTTTAGATTAGATTCTACAATTTAAACTTTACATACACGATACAATTCACAAAGTTTTGTTTAATTTCTCAATAGACGGACAACTTTATGTGATGTTGTGAAACAGAGATGGGATTGGTTTCATAGACCAATCCATGGTGTTGCTCACATTCTCCACCCATTATGGAGAACAAAGCAACAATATACTGACACTGAGCTTGAGGATAGCTGTATAGATCATATAAAAAGATGGACAGGTCGAGATATGACTTTGCACACAACTAAAGAGAGAAAGGCTTCAATTCTGTACCCATTAGCATTATTTTGGGCAGCCGGTTGTATGTTTAAGAGAGAACCCGATTACACTCGTGACATGATGGGAGATGTATGGAGTGAGTACTCATTGTTGGTAAGTACTAAGTGTATCTACATATATATATCTAGGCATTTATAATTGATTTTATATTTATATTAATTTATGAATGATCATGATTCATTGAATGATGTGATGAATAATTACTCAATGCAGAGAAAATTGGCATTGCGGATTTTTTCACAAAATTGTAGCACAGGCCTTGCGGAGAGGAATTGGAGCACATGGGCATTATTTCACACCAAAAGAAAAAACCAGTTGAGCCAATCACAACTTGAGAAGTTAGTGTATTGTCATCGCAATCTCAAGTTGCTAGAGTCAAAAGGTCTAAACATAGCTCCTTTTCAAGTAAATTTCAAGCTTAGTATTTAGAAATTACAATACAATTTGAATATTCATGATTCTAAGCTTGTAAACTTTTACATATATGAATTATATGCATCAGACTCGTAGCCAAATTAGGAGAGCTAGGCATGCTCCAGCCTCCAGGTATGAATAATGACTCGATGTCGAGATTGGAATTTGGATACTACCAACTCAGTTCCGGAAGTGATAGAAACTCAGTTCGTTGACTTTGTTAGAGATCTTGATTTAGAAAGACTCTTTATTAAAGTCTGCACCTATTCTAGGGCACTGATGACGTGAGTAGGGATGTCATAGCTATTTGTCCAAGCTATGCATGATAAAGTTTAATTCTGATACTTCTTGTTTAGGACAGACATAGAAGTTGACGATGCACATTTTATTTCGTTTTTTTTTTGTTTAATTTGCTTATATACATATATGTATATATATATAATCATTATTTATTTATTTGTTTTTGGAATTATTATTATTTTATTTATTTTCTTTTAATTTAAATTCCTTTTTTTTATATATATTTATATTTTTTATTTTAATTTGTTTCTTTTTTAATTTATTATTATTTAACTATTTAGTATTTTTTTAGTTTTTATTTTTATTTTTTTTAAAATTTTAATTTTAATTTTAATTTATTTTTTGTTTTGTGTGTGTGTGTGTGTATGTGTGTTCGTGTTCATGTGAGTCTGTGTGCATCTCGTTTTGTATTGGTTTTCTTTCTTGGTTGTATTTTTCATGTCTTATATTGGTTTTAAGTCTCTTGCTTTTGTTTGTTATTTTTTCCAATGTGTATGTGTTTGTGTTCTCTATCTTGAGTTCGTAAGTTTGGATAACTCTGAACTTATGAAGGTATATATACTACCAACTTCTAAGTAGATGTTTAATTTTAATGTTTTCTCAAACATCATTTATTGTGTGTTATTTTTAGATGATCTATCATTACTTTCTATTGGTCATAAGGTTTCTCATATGTGGCAGCAGAAGTGTGCTTTAAGGAGAGGTGGACGTGGCCGTGGAAGGCTTGGTGAGGCTTCCACTTCTCGAGTTGAACGAGATGATTGGGAAGAGGCTACAACCTTCTCTTTCAATGGAGATGGTGATTTGGGAGGAGATGCTGTCATGCTTGGAGCAAAGTTTGGTCGTTCAGAGTCTCATAGTACATCATCATGGGCTAGTACATTTGATGCAGATGATGATACCATAAATGATGAGTCTACATTTGACATTTGAGAGTCTTCTTAGTCTTTAGTCTTCACCTAGTCTTGGATCTTGGAAAGTGGCATATACGATCATTGATATTACACATGGCACTACCATGGATGATGAACATTATATTTTGATGCTTGTTTATTATTTAGTATCTACATATTTGTTTTGTATGATCACTGATCATTGACATTGCTTGCATTTGTATTATGTATAGCATGACTCATTGACTTGAGTCATTGATTGATTGGTAGTTGATGTTGTTCCAGTGTTCACTTTCATGTATGATGTATGCTCATTGTTTACATTTATTTAAAATGCATTTGAAAGTTGAGATTTGAAAATTGAAAGTAGTGTGGTCATCGGTGATTATAGACTATTAGGTGATTTTATATGTTATTCATGTCAGGTATATCAAAAAGGTGTTAAATATGCATTGGTACATAGCTTTATGTTTCAGAAAATAAAAATCTTTCATAGTGAATAAAAACCCTGATTTTTATTTTGGATTTTATAAACCTCTACGATTTAAACGATGTAAATCTCGATTTAAATTTCGTTTTTAAACCTCTTCTTGTACTATGGGTTTTGGGGCATGGATCCCGTGCATAGAGTGTGTATGTGTGTGGTGTGGAGAGTTCTGTAGATATGAGTCACGTAGGATGGTGGTGATCTCTGATGTGAGTGTGTCTAGTGGTGATAGTGGGTCGAGGGAGAGTAGACGAGTGTTTAAGTGGTGTGCATAAACATGTGAGAGCTGGTGTGTGAAGTTTATCGTGGTGTGTGGCTCAATGAGTGTCGGAGGGTCTAATGGGATAGGAGATGAAAGTGTGAACGTGATGAATGTATGGTCATCATTGAGTGGACGTCGTCCAATACTAAGCGAGGGAATAAGTGAAGCTCCAAAAATGGCCTAGAATGTAGTCGACCATGCGAGAGAGCGAGAGAGAGAGAGAGAGAGAGAGAGAGAGAGAGAGAGAGAGAGAGAGAGAGAGAGAGAGAGAGAGAGAGAGAGAGAGAGAGAGAGAGAGAGAGAGAGAGAGAGAGAGAGAGAGAGAGAGAGAGAGAGAGAGAGACATTAATAGACCAAAATCGGCCTATGAGACAAAACATATACATCAGTATGATCCAATCCACTGTGATCCCAAAAGGAAAATAAAGTGTGGGTACAAAACAGAATATAAAAGGAGTGGATAATAGCTTGCATCAAGGGTATGGGGTGCTAAGGGTATGCACTCTATATGCTCAATAGGTGATGTACAAATATGATATGCATAGGGAGGGGAGGCTCGGTGGTGTCATAATGCTCTAAGTGCCTAGAGTGGGTGTAGGATATAGTGCATCGGTGGGTAAGGCATCGTGGCGATCCTCAAAATGCTCTGCACATCGAGATCGAGAGGAGTGCGCTGTTGACGTCTCCATATCTCCATGTCATGGCGTGCATGAATGGCCTGAATCTCTCTCTGGTGGAGACTGGCTCTCCGGAGTGGGGGTCTCGGTCGTCGGCACTGTCGTCTAAGCTCCTCTGCTCTCTGTAATGTGACACCCTGCGTCGAGCTGGGTCCTCGGGTGGCCGTGGGTCTGAAAAAATCTGTAATAGAAGTCTGGGGGGCCAAGTGTATGTCCATCTGCTGCTGGAGAAGTGATGCACGGCGGCGCTGGAGCTCTACTAGGAAGCGACATAGAGGGCGTTGGTCCTTAGTCTCCAATAAAGCCTTGATCTCTCTGGGCCCCCTGAAGAGCTGTGGGTAGCGGTCTCTGATGTCCTCGTATGCGTGGCATCTACATGTGTAGTGCTCCTCGTCCTCCACCTCCTCTCGGCATATCGTGCATAATCTCTCGTCCCTGGGGGTATGTGTCGCTCGCCCAACCTCAATCTTGAGCTGGTGTGATGATACTCAGAGCTGCCCAATGGCCACTCTCTCTGCTGGAGCCATGTATGTATCCATATATCGTGGTCTCTGGATGAAACCATCCGTTGTCACAGTCAGGAAGTGCTCTCTGTAGTGTTGCCTCTTTGTGGAAAGAGGCTCCCGTGGTGCTATCCATGTCTCCCTGATGTGTATCTGGAGTAGGTCCTGACGGATGATCCTGTTCCTCTCCGAACGAGAGAGGGTAAGGTAGGGGGAAGAGAGGTCATACTGAAAAGGGGGGAGATCGGTAATGCTCATGCCATGGTCTGCTAATCATCGGTAGGTCTCTGCATACCATACTTTCTCATGCCCTGTCTCTGCCAAATGTCTAGAGCTCTCAAATGCAAGCCTGGTGAGTCGGCTGGTGGGGAGCTCTCTGACTCTCAAAATAAAGGTCACCAACTGAAAGAGGGCCTTGACTAGCATCGGTGGCGTGCCAAGCTCAGCTCGTATAATGTCGTGTGGAACGAAGGGCTTGTTGCGGAGCAAGCGTGAGATCATGGTGACTTGGGGCCTCTCAATCCGCGTCCACATCGCCTCCGTGATCCCTGGTGCCCATACTGCCGCTGCGTACATTAATGCGGGTGTCACTAGAGTATCAAAGAGCCACCCCTTAGTCCGGGGCTCCTGAAAATGTGCATGAAAGCAGAGTCTCTCCAATCTTGCAAGTGCGGCATAGCCTCGCGTCAATCTATCTCTCGCTGCCTGTGCCATGGAGAATACCCCCGTGCTGCCCGAGAAGGTGGGGGGGGGGGGAGAGAGAGAGAGAGAGAGAGAGAGAGAGAGAGAGAGAGAGAGAGAGAGAGAGAGAGAGAGAGAGAGAGAGAGAGAGAGAGAGAGAGAGAGAGAGAGAGAGAGAGAGAGAGAGAGAGAGAGAGAGAGAAGAGAGAGAGAGAGAGAGAGAGAGAGAGAGAGAGAGAGAGAGAGAGAGAGAGAGAGAGAGAGAGAGAGAGAGAGAGAGAGAGAGAGAGAGAGAGAGAGAGAGAGAGAGAGAGAGAGAGAGAGAGAGAGAGAGAGAGAGACTTTTTAACGTCTATTAGAGGCCAAAATCGGCCTATGAGACAAAACATATACATCAGTATGATCCAATCCACTGTGATGCCAAAAGGAAAATAAAGTGTGAGTACCGCAAACGGGTATAAAAGGAGTGGATAATAACTGGCATCAAGGGTGTGGGGTGCTATGGGTATGCACTCTATATGCTCAATGGGTGAGATACAAACATGATATGCATAGGGAGGGGAGGCTCGATGGTATCACAACCCACTAAATGCCTGGAGTGGGTGTAGGATATAATGCATCGGTGGGTAAGGCATCATGGCGATCCTCAAAATGCTCTGTGCGTCCAAATCGATAGGGGTGCGTTGCTTCGATAGGGGTGCGTTGCTGACGTCTCTGTATCTCCATGTCATGGAGTGCGTGAATCGCCTGAATCTTTCTTCGATGTGGACGGGCTCTCCGGACTGGGGGTCTCGGTCGTCGACGCTGTCGTTTAAGCTCCTATGCTCTGTGTAATGTGACACCCCGCATCGAGCTTGGCCCTCGAGTGGCTGTGGGTCTGAAAAAATCTGTAATATAAGTCTGAGGGGGGGGGGCAGGTGTATCTCCATCTGCTGCTGGAGGAGTGATGCATGGCGGTGTTGGAGCTCTACTAGGAAACGACCTAGAGGGCGCTGGTCCTCTGTTCCCAATAAAGCCCTGATCTCTCTGGGCCCCCTGAAGAGCTGTGGGTAGCGGTCTCTGATGTCCTCATATGCCTGGCATCTACATGTGTAGTGCTCCTCGTCCTCCACCTCCTCTCTACATATCCTGCATAATCTCTCACCCCTCGGGGTATGTGTGGCTCGCCCAACCTCAATCTCGAGCTGGTGTGATGATACTCTGAGCTGCGCAATGGCCACTCTCTCAGCTAGTGCCATATATGTATCCATGTATCGTGGTCTCTGAGTGAAACCATCCGTTGTCACAGTCAGGAAGTGCTCTCTGTAGTGTTGCCTCTTTGTGGGAAGAGGCTCCCGTGGTGCTATCCATGTCTCCCTGACGTGTATCTGTAGGTCCTGACGGATGATCCTATTCCTCTCCGAACGAGAGAGGGTAATGTGGGGGGAAGAGAGGTCATACTGAAAAGGGGGGAGATCCGTAATGCTCATGCCATGGTCTGCTAACCATCGGTAAGTCTGTGCATACCATACTCTCTCATGCCCTGTCTCTGCCAAATGTCTAGAGCTCTCAAATGCAAGCCTGGTGAGTCTGCTGGTGGGGAGCTCTCTGACTCTCAGAATAAAGGTCACCAACTCGAAGAGGGCCTCCACTAGCATCGGTGGTGTGCCAAGCTCAGCTCGTATGATGTCATGTGGAACGGAGGGCTTGCTGTGTAGCAAGCGTGAGATCATGGTGACCTGGGGTCTCTCAATCCGTGCCCACATCGCCTCTGTGATCCCTGGTGCCCATACCGCCGCTGCGTACATCAATGCGGGTGTCACTAGAGTGTCAAAGAGCCACCCCTTAGTCCGGGGCTCCTGAAAATGTGTCTGAAAGCAGCGTCTCTCCAATCCTGCAAGTGCCGCATAGCCTCGCGTCAATCTATCTCTCGCGGCCTGTGCCATGGAGAATACCCCTGTGCTGCACGAGAAGGTGACACCTAGGTAGACGTAGGAGTCCACTACCTCTATCTGTCCTTCGGCTTCCGTGAAAGAGGCACGATGGCGTACTATCCCGGAGGTATGGAAGATCATGACCTTGGTCTTGCCAAGGTTCACTGTGAGTCCTCTCCATGCAAAAGGTATTGAGCGCCTGTAAATGTGACTGCAACCCCTCCTGTGACTCTGAAAGCAGGACAATGTCATCAGCATATAATAGGATGTGTACTGGTGTACCTCCGAGGTCTCCTCCTCGGCCTCCTTCTCGCTGTATATACTCCGTGATCTCGTCGATGTAGAGATCGAAGAGAGTGGGTGAGAGAGGGCAACCTTGTTTCACACCAATGGTGCTAACAAGGCTGTCTGATAGACCGGCAGGGAAGCGTACCCTGCCTGTGACTCGTGCATACAAAGCGTGGATGGCCATAGCATGTCTGATGGTAGCTGTAACTCCTGGAGCCTCCGTTGTAGTCTCTCTCGAGGGACCATGTCGAAGGCTTTGCGGAAATCCACAAAGCAACAGTATAGTCTCTGCTTCCTCGCCTTCGCGCTCTCAATCAAGCAACGAAGCACGAAGATGTGGTCGATGGTGGAGAAAGTGCGACGGAAGCCTGCCTGGCCGGATGCTCTGATCCTAGCTGCCTCAGCGTGTGTACTGAGCTCAGCCTCTAGTACTGCCCCATAGATCTTGACCAGGATATGGCCTATCATAGTTCCCTGGGTCCAGCATATCGCCGGACTTATGGATAGGCGTAATGGTATGCGTAGTCCATGAGTCGGGTAATCCCTCAACCAAAGCACGGTTGAAGAGATGGGCGATCAAGTGGGAAACTACATCTGCTGCATATATAAAGTGCTCTCCCTGTAGCCCCGTGTGGTCTGTTGAACGGCCATGCTGTAGCCTATGGATGGCCTGTCGAACCATGCCTGCCGTGAAGAGGGTGGATATCACAGGACGCGGTGTGGAAGGAGTCGGCAATGGTGGCTGCCTTGGGACGTCATATAACCTCTGGGCGTAGGTGTGCCAAGTCGGAGGATCTGCTATGGGTGTAGGTGGGCGTGGCTCACGTAGTGCCCTCCACGCGGTGGCACAATCCCTACTCATGAGAAGGTCGATCAACTCTGCCTCCTGTCGCTCCTCAAAAGCTCGCCGCTTCCGACGTGTGAGGGCTCGCATCTGTCGTCGTGCCTCCCTCTCTGTGATGGATCCCAAGATACTCTGTGCCCTGAGATGTTGGTATAGTCACCTACACTCCTCATCGTACCATCTATTCAGGGGTATATGCCCTAGCCGTGTCCAATGTGCAGTGCTTTGGGTGGTGTGTGGGAAGTTGGGAGTAGCAGATGTATGGAGGATCGAGGAGAAGTGGGCGGTGAGGGTGTCCAAGGAGGCAGAGGGATCAAAAGAGTAGATGCGCTCTCGAACATGGGAGCTATAGATATGTGCTAGCTCATGTCTAGAGAGAGAGAGAGAGAGAGAGAGAGAGAGAGAGAGAGAGAGAGAGAGAGAGAGAGAGAGAGAGAGAGAGAGAGAGAGAGAGAGAGAGAGAGAGAGAGAGAGAGAGAGAGAGAGAGAGAGAGAGAGGTCATATATTATATGCTATATTATATATGGAGGATAAAGGGTGATTAATATTTTCTTTGTGCAACAAGAATCTTTTGTGTATCTGGAGCTCAAGAAGAAACCAGTCGAGTCTCTCATGCTATAATGCAATTAGAAGCGCCAACAAGAATGGAGGCACGCTTGGATTGTTGTTGTATCTGGTAATATTTACATATGAGGGTTCTTCAAACAAAATGTTCCTTGAACTCCACCGTTGATAATCTTAATTTTCATATCCTTTTCTCTTTGGGTACTTCTAAACTCCCACCTCTAACCAAGAAATGATTTGAGTAAAATTTTGCCTCTTTAATAGCAACTACGAGTGCAAGTAGTCGTTATACATCAAGATATCTTGGGCACTCTGTGAACTCCCATTTTTTTGTATTTAATGATTTCTATCGTTATGCATCTTTGAAGGGTGTGGCTTTGGATAAGTGCTCAATCTCTCTTTTGAGAGTATGACTTAGGATAAATGCCCTATCTCTTGCTCCTGCAACTCTTCCGTATTTACTCTTTGATCACTTTACTCCACACTCCATTGGATAACGGGTTAAGTGTGCATTTATTTATTTGTATTTTTTTTCAAAATGCGCTGTGTTAAATAAAAAAGAAGAAAATTACAAGGGAGCTAAAAAGATGTACGGCGAAGACGAATAAGCCTATCGCTCCTTCATGTGGGATAATTTGCTTTTAAGATTTTTATTCTTAAAACCAAACATGCTCTAGTGTTTGAATAGGGAAGAACTCTTAAAATAATTAATTGTTTTGATTGAAGAGTCTAGGGATTTCTCTATGGGATCCGACAAAATTGATCGCATATCTTTCCTTCCAAATATTCCACATGGCTTCACCTCTGCTCATGTTCAAAGAGAAGTGGAGCAGCCAATGGCTTCTTCAAGGGTTCAAGGTGATCGGATGCTCGAGCTTGAGGGTCCTATGAATATGTTTTTGAATGAAGAAGCTCTTTGGAGAAGAAGAAGAGGTGCCCAATGTCTTCCCTCACATCGAAGTATTTTTGCACCATGAAGGGGCTCAACAAATTTTGCACCATGAAGGGGCTCACCAGATATCTTGGAACTTAAATTGCCACCTAATGTATGATGAGGAGGTGCACCATCTTTTATTGAGGTAGTGATGAAATTTTCAATTTTCTGTTGAATTTTGGGATGTCTTCTAATTTGTTGCCATTGTTCCACTTCAAGCCCTTTTGGTGTGGATCATCCAGACATATGAGAAGGCAAGCCTATGATTCATCCCATGCTGAGATCTTGTTTTTGAGGAGTCACTGGTCATCGTGCTCCAGTTTGAGGCTAGAGTCTAAGTCCTCCAACCTAATCTAGGCTCTTCAAGTCTTGGTTCTAAAGGTGCTTCCAATCATGAAACTCCTCATACTAGAGTTTCTTAGCTCTTTGAATGTCCTTGATCACGAGACTTCCCATATCTGGAAATTAGGAACCGAATTGAATCGTTCCGCCTTATGCCTTTCACCCACTTCTAGTTGCTACTTATCATGCAAGGCGGTTTTGTCTTGTTCCAAGCTTTCCAAAGTGAGGAAACCAGATCAAAGCCTCTGGGATTCACTGAAAAGGAGGAGAAAAGGAGAGTGATTAGATCTTGATTTTTCCATCTAGGGTACTTGAAAGAGATAGATTTTGAATGTTCATCAAGATGAGCTTCAACCAAGACTCGCTTTTATTGATCCACATTTTGAATATCCAGTGAGCTTCCACTTTATTAGCTAACGTATCAACATTGAAGATTCTTATGCCCTCAACTTCCTTAGAGCACACACAAATATCCCGCTCGATTCTGGAAACTAGTCTTCTATTAGGGTCCCCCATCTAGGGAAAGTTTCTATATACTCTTTCCATCTATAGTAGATCCTTATCCTTAAGTCTCGAGAAAGCGAGGAAGTAGATGATGGAAGAGATGAGAAAGGTGTTGCTTTCCTTCGAGTTTATTTAGGACCCAATCCGGTCTCTGATTCATAAAGGTTTCGAATCCCAACGGAACACTAAACAAATGAAAAATTTGACCAAAAGCAAGCTTCTTACATCCTTGGTGATAGAGGAATTATGGTGGAGTTTGTCCAAGTGTTGTAAAAGCTATCTTTAAGTGGTTGATCTTAGAACAAGAGGCAATGAAGAAGGTTTCTTAGCATTGCCGAAATTCCAAAGTGCACTCTGCCTTATTAATAAGAAAAACATTGATGTAATCAATAGATAGCCTGAGAATCATCTGACCCTTCCCCTGTGGAACAAAAAGACATATAATTTGACCCTCTTAAGCTTAGTTATTCACCCATGAGCTGAGTGTATGGCTGCGAATGCAAAAAGCATGAGGAAAAGTGAGAAGCTCTGTTTGATGGATCTCTTGAGAACAATCAAAGAGAAGAGTTTGCTCATGATGTTTCAAAGCATTCCCCAAGAGAGTGGAAACCATCTTAATAAGCTTTGAACTGAGTCCCAAATCTTTGAGGGACTACAAAATGAAATCCCATTCCAATCTATCAGACACTTGGCCAAATTCAATCTTCAAAAAGATAAGGTTCTGGTTCGACTCTTTGGCATACTTAAGGCCTTCCCTAATATCAATGATTGCTTTCTAAATTGATCCCTTTTTTAATAAAGCCGTTTTGATCCTTATGCACCTATGTACCAGAGGTGTTTCCAGATGCGATTCACTAGGGCATTGTTAATGACCTTTCGGCTGGTCTTGAGCATGGTGATGGGTCTCGTGTTATCAATGTTGTTCGTATTGTCTTTCTTATGAATCAGCTTAATCATGCCTTCGTTACAACATTTCGGCAAGGAACCAACATTCATCGCCACTTTTGAAACGCGGCAGAGGGGATCCATTAGGGAATATTTAAAGGTTTTGTAGAACTTGTTAGTCACCCATCGAGGCACGAGCTTTTCCCTTTAGGAAGGGTATCAATATCATACTTAGTCTCCCTATTGGTCAACGGATTGTCTAGTGAAATAACAATTTCTTGCGGAACCTTCCTTAGTCTGACCTTTGAGATGAAGGCCATGCAATCACACTTTTGAGGGGACTTCGGGGAAGAAACTATGACCAACTCCTCGAAGTGTTCCACAATGAAATCATGGTTCTCTTCATCCGTCGTGCACTCAATTTCGTTACTCTTGATCATTTCTGGAGGGAACTCTTTTACTTGCCTTTTCTTCAAGAGTTTGCACATTTCTTTTGATGGTTTGTCCCCTTGCTGCCCACAAATCTTTAAGATAGAGCTTGAGCTTCTTGCTCTCGATTTCCTCTTTGTATCTAAGCTGGCTTCTTGCTTTGATTTCCTCTTTGTATCTAAGCTTTTGGTTTAAACGGACCCCTTTGAAGATCCACTTTACGTTTGTTCACTTATCTTGAGACGAATAAGTCTTCTCAACAAGTTTTCTCTTCATTCTTTTCCTATTATTGTCGGAAGTCTGGTAGGACCAAATAATAATCACATGTTAAATCCAAGATCTTTCCCACACTTGACCTTAGCATATAACACACATCGATTTGATTAAGAGAGAGAAAATGACAATATAGAGAGATAAGAAGACAATTATAAAAGTGAAGAAGCTTAATGCTATCACACACTTAATAAATGCAAATGTCAATATATAATGTGTGTATGATACAAAAATCTGAATATAGACTAAATCTAAAGGTTCTAGGTACAAAAATAGTGTGACAATGTCTAAGAGGTATTATATGAGTGCATATGTGCAAAAAGAAGGAAGTAAACTATTCAAAACAATTGCTACAACAAAACCTAATTTTGAAATTAGGTCTTCTCTGATGTAGAACAGAAGCAATGGTAATTTCTCGCGATCAAGTGGTTGGTAAACACCTGCTACAACAACACCATGTGAAGAAACCCTAAATTGAGTACTACAACTCTCCAAAATCAGCATGCACTTTTGGTAGTGAGAAGAAGAACAATGAGAAGCTGTTAAAAAACTCTTTTAAATCTGCATATACACCTTCAAAACACCTCGTACCTCTTAACCTTAGAGCTTATTTCTTGAGTGCTTCAAGAATTGATGATTTATGATGCTTCTAGGTCCTCTTTACATAGGATTTAAAGTGACCACGAAAATCAGCATGAAAAGCTTCAAAAATCTATGGAAAAGCAAGTTTTTGCATGAAAAGCATGTGAAGAGCAAAAATTAGGTGTAATATATCATTAGAAAGCTCTCAAAGAGTACTTTTCAATGAGTCAATAAATTTTTCTGACCATATTTGACGAAATTTTGACCAAGTACCAAATTAGATTTGTTGGATTTTTGACAAATTTAAGGCATTTTGACATTGTTTTCCAACAATCCCCCCTTCAATGTCATAATGGCACAAGGTTTAAACGTCTGCCTAACTTTTGATGTTTGGCTCTTGATAAAGCTTTGGTAAATATGTCTGCTACATTTTCACTTGTAGATACATAAGTTTGTTCAATGTGCTGTTTTAGATGCTTGTTCTCGAATGTAATTATAGTGTAATTCAGTATGTTTTGTCTTTGCATGATGAACAAGATTCTCTGCAATAGCAATAGCACTTTGACTATTGTTTTTCCAAAAAAATTGCAAGTAAAGAGTAGCTTTTTCGAAATAGAACTCAGCTTTTACCTTTTTGCCAATAGATTTTCATGGGCAGTAATAGCTATAAAAGAACAAAGTCATGGAGGATCATCACCACTTGGAGCAACTTACTCAAGAGCTTGGAGGAGGATAACTCTCTTTCACTTGGAGAGGTGAAGTTTTGCTTTCTTCATCTTCAACAAGGTGTGCAACAGCCTTAGAGCTTATCTTTATTGGAGGAGATTTTTTTCAAGCTATAGAGATTGTGGAGTTATGGGAAGCTAGTCTCTCAAGCATATTTTTCATGCTACCTTGTAACTTCATCTACTTCATGATATGGAATATATTTGGAGCTTGGCTTCTTTCTCTCTCTTTCTATGCCTTGTCTATTCTCCATCTAGTCTCTGTTCTCTTTTAATTGTGGGCTTAAAAACCAAGAATTAGTACAAAAGCAAGATAAAATAGTGTACATAGAGAGTAGTGCTTCATGTAAAAGAGTGATATTTTCAGAGAAGATGTAGATCAAGCTCAATTCTATATTCAATAGATGATGGTCTATCGTCATGCACAAGCTGATTATAGAATAGTGGAGAATTCAACTGGAGATGGTGTACATGATGCAAATGGTCTATCGTCATGCATAAGCTGATTATAGAATAGCGGAGAATTCAACTGCAAGAGGGGTCACATCAATGGTAGAAGATTGTAACAACGATCAACATCATTAGTTTGAGCATATGTCATTGAAGCAAAATATGTTTGATGTTTTGATTATACTAGAATATGGCATATATTTTGCAAAGAATGCAAAAGAGTTTGCAAGACTCGAGAGCGTTGCTTTCATGTGTAGTTGAGAAGTGATGTTCAACCTACTAGTCAACCCTCTAAGTGCTCCTTGGGGTTCGTCACTCATCATGTATGTCGGAGTTGGCATGTTCAACTTGGTGGTCGTGAAGGAAGACTTACGTGAGCAAGGAGGTGTAATTTATCTATACTCAGAACCTTATGGTGGACATTTTACACCTTGTATACGTGTGTGTTTGTTTGGTAGGTGTAGATGAAAGCATATGACTTTAACTTGATAGGCTCAATTAACCTCGATAGTTGAGGGAGTATGTTTGAATCTACATACTATCGAATACCTGGCATCCCTTTCCTATCTATATCCTTCCAAGTATTACTTGGTTGAGAAGAGTATGGGATGTGTGAGTTCTCTTTGTGATGTGTGTTGGGAGACCATAGTCAATCTTCTAAGTGCTCGTTGGGGTTTGTCACTCATCCATGTATATGGGAGCTAGCATGGTCAACTTGACGGTCATGGAGGAAGTCTTATGTGAGCAAGGAGGGATAATTTATTTACACTCAGAGCCTTATGGTGGACATTTTATACTTTTTTGTATATGTATGTGTTTGTTTGATAGGTATAGATGAGAACATATAACTTTAACTTGATAGGCTTGCCCAACCTCGATAGTTGAGGGAGTATGTTTGAGTCTACATACTATCGAATACCTAACATTCCTTTGAAGTGCTCTTCAAGAGCTTTCCAGTGATGTAAAACACTTGCTATTTTGACATCATATGAGTGTTAAAAATGGAACCCTAATTTGCATATTTTAGTGAAAAGCAATTTATAATTGAAAAGAAGAATTGACATGTGGAAGCATCATAATAATCTTATCCAATGTTTTATGTCATGCCATGTGGCACACTACAAAAGCCAATGGAAGCAATACAAAAAGAACTTCGAAAATACGAAAAAACCAAAAGAAGATTTTTGTGAATATTAATGGAAAAAAAAGCTTTTATTATGATTTTCATGGATAGCTTTCTTGGGCAGACAATAACTATAAAAGTTGCTCACCTCTAGTAGCTCCTGACGAAGGGAAGCCACTAGTGAGGCACGTGTCGATGAAGATGGGTCAGGAACTCCTTCAAGACATAGCTCATGCATGTTGATAGGTGTGGAGGTCGTCATCTCCTCGACCGGTTGAACCACACCGGGCTGATGTAGATGGCTGAGAACTAATTGGCTGAGGGAATATGTCCATGATGAAGGAGAAGGTGGAGAGGCCGAAGGTGTAAGTGTAGAGGCTGATGCATATTGGACGGCTCTACTCGTGTGCAAATATATCCCCAAAGAAAAGAGAGAGAAGCTTCTTATATCTATAATTAGAAACATCGCACCTCTATTATTAAGGCACTTTCTCAATCTTTTTAGCAAGTTTCCAGAGCTTTCTATTCTCACATATGTTCTCAGCCACTCATTTTTTCTTCTAATAAATCATGTGGCCAGGATTACATGTGCCTAGCTTGCAGTTCTCTACTTACCAAGAGGTGGCTGCTGTACATCCCCCCTGGAAAAAAAGGTCCCGGTTCAGCCTCTTACGATGAGCACCGCCCAACATCTCTCCTTGTGTCTCTTGGAAGGGCGCCTCCAGCCCACCCTTGGGGCACCATTTGTTGGAAATCAATGCCACATCATCCGTAAAGGAGAATCAGTACATGCATGCTACATGCATCAGATGAGGTGTTAGAGAAGGTGTTTCCACACGAGTATGAGGATTTCTGTCAGGAACATGTTATGCTAATTCCGTAAGTATGTGATCTATCACACACACATCTGGTTTAGGGTCTTCCATAGCCTAAATTCAGATGAGAATTCAGATGAGGGTTTGCTGAATATCAGCTTCAAACTGATCTTTCCTCTTTCTGTCACTCATATGAACTCTTCTACAACCTATCAGGTCCTACATCTCATACATATTCAGATTTCTGTCCCTATATCTGAATATTCTTGTAAATTTTGTACATACACTTTTCCATCTATTTCTGTTCACATAGAGTGGTCGAGGTTTTGACTCCCACATTGTAAATTAACATTTGTATATATGATGGTGTGAGTAAGCAGTGGCTTACGTAACACTTTGAACGGCTTACGTAACACTTTGAACATGTTGTCTAATCTCTTTCTATCTTTGTCTCATCATTGTTAGATTAAGTGTTGTATGTTCATGTTTGTCAATTTTGGAAGAAGCTGGAATGTTGTAGATCCTGGAAACATGTGGACCTGTGGAATTAATATGTGGGCCTACCTAATTTCCAACATTAAATACTTTCGGATGAAGCTGGAATCTATGTTGTAGACCCTGGAAACCTGTGGACCTGTGGAATTAATCTGTGGGCCTACCTAATTTCCAACACCATTGCCTCTTCCCCCTGCATGTCCAGCCCCCTTCTGGGGTCATCCAGTCAATGGAAAACATAGTGATATCATCTGATGTTCTGTTTCGAACCATGTTCCTCAGGAAAATCCCTTGCCCCTCTTTATACGAGAGGCCCAATGCCCTCCTGATTGGAAGGTGGTTGTGCTGCTAACAACTTCCCAGGGCACATGCAGGGTTAGCTGCATGTTATTTGGGGCAGCTGTTCCCACACAACTCTCCCAAGTACCTACATGGGCTAAGCTTACCGATGCTTTTCCACTTACCGATGCTTTTCCAACCACTAGCTTGCATGTGCTCCCCTTGCTCCTTCCTCTTGCTCAAAGCGTCCCATACCACCCCATGCAAGAGGGTGAGAAGCATGTCAAGCCGAGCCACCCTGGCAACAGGCTCCATAAGCTCTTGTGGTTTCGTGGATGTCACCTTGTCTTCGCCATATGAGCAAAGAGCTTCTTTGAAACCAGTGTTAGATCCTTGAGGATCCTCCTTGTTGGGCAAATCAAGATGCAAGCCAAAATCATAATAACGAGTAGGGACATCTAACTCATCTCCCGGCCATAGAGCTTATACGGGCTCACCCCTGAGCTTGGGAGTCTACAATATGCGATGGGAAGCCATCTCCAAGAGGCTTGGTGTCCCATACCACCAGCTTTCCACTTAGATGGGTGAGGAGGCATGGGAGGCCAAGAGTTCTTTTCTTGGAGACTCCAAAAATGAGAAATGAAAGGCCTTGAGGCCTATTTATAGGAATCAAGTGAAATGACCTAGTTCACACCTCTTTGGGGGACCCAAGACACACTGGTTCGGCATCTCCTTGCAGACATGAGCTATCGATGCTCATCTAGATGTCTTAGAAGGCTGGAGACAATAATAAGCAGGGATGTTGTTCCAAGCTATGATGGATAGAGTTTAAATTCTGATACTTCTTGTTTGGACAAACATATAAGTTGAAGATGCTGTTTTTGTTTTGTTTTTGTCATTGTTTTTCTTTTAAATTTATTTATTTTTAATTCTTTATTATTTTTTCGTTTTTCCATTTTTTATTTTATAATCTTTCTCTTTTTAAAATTTACTATTTCAAATTTTTATTCTTAAAATTTTTTAACTATTGTTATGAGAAACTCTTTTTTATATATATGTATATCTTTTGTTGATGTTGTTGTGTTTGATAATGTATTAAATGGTCATTTATTCTTTTTGGATTTTTATTTATCTGCATTCTATGTATTTGTTTATTAATATATTCTTTTCCATATTGTATTTGCTTTCCTATTTGCTAGTTTTTTTAATGACTTATATCAAACTTATTTTATGTGTGGTTTCTTGCTTTGGGTGTCAATTTTTTTCTTATGTGCTTTTGTTTATGCTCTTTATCTTGAGTTCATAAGTTTGGAGAACTATGAAGTTATGAAGATATATATATCATTAAGATATATATATCATTAAGTGTTATTGCAATAGCAAAGAATCCAATTTTTCATGGAAGGACAAAACAAATTGAAGCTCATCATGACTATGTTTGTGAGCCCATACAAGTCGGAGAAATAGAACTACTTTATGTTTTGACTTAAGATAATGTCACGAATCTCTTTACGAAGTCATTATCAAGAGAAGTTTTGAGAAATATATGCTCAACATCAAAACTTCCTCTTGAAAATAGAATTTCAAGGGAGTGTTGAAGAAATTCATTATAATCCATCGTTTTTTTGAAATTAGGATGAAGTAAAAATTAGGGTTTTGTGGAGCTAATCAACAAAATGAGTTGAGTGATCAAAGGATTGGTGAAGGAGATTTGATGCCTTTAATTTCATAAAAAAGGATCAATGTTGAAGCTGACAATTGAGAACTTTAGGGTTTCATGAAGAAATCACAAGAAAATTAGGAAATTTCAGATTTTCATAAAAAAGAGAAAAGTTATTTCATTATATAAAAATAAAATTTTAGCGTTTTGGTGGAGAACTTGTTTTGATGGATTCACAATCCATTGCCTTGATCCTTGGCTATGTCCACCCCCTCTGTGAATGTAGTGTTAAGGGGTTGGCTGCCCTGATCGGAATGTGGAAGAGATCCATCCATGCTAAATTTGGCTAAGCCGTAATTTTGGCACAACACTGGCTTTCATGGCCTGAAAAATCGGCTTTTATATTTTCATAAGAACTTTCAAAGACTTTTCATTTAGTATATATACCTGGCTTACCCAAACTTTTTGGTAATTTAATCAATTGATATACGAGACACTGGTGGAAGAACATTCATCTCTGTCAGTATCCAACTCTAGGAGACCAATCTTGGGTTTGAAAGAAATTTTGTGGGTACTTTTCATCATTCAGTCGATATTCATCCTAATTTACAGCATGTTCTCTCTCTATCTCCTTCATTGACTTGGTGCATCTACCCTTAGGGTCTTATTTTCATTTTAAAACGCTTCCATTCCAGCCTTGAGTCTGTTTTTTTCCCTTGCAGTTGTTGAAGATCGATTGTGATAGCCATGTGTAGAGCTTCCCAAACTAGGTGCTTGTTTCTCCGGCCTCTTGTATGACCTCCAAATCATGATATTCTTTTTCCTCAGGGTCTACTGGAGTTAGGATGTTTGGATTCTCGTGAGTCTCTCAAGTGAGCTCCCTAGTTCGATTGTCTATTCCTAGTAGTCTACTAAAGCTGAGTTGTCTTGAATTCTATGAGTCAATTAGGACTTTCTGTTGGTTTCGTCTTTATCTCCTATTAGAGCAATGGAAAAGAAACACTGTAAGGGGCAGTAGCCTTTGGGGCCAATAGTGTCCATTTTGGTGATGTTCACACATGAGTAATCTAACTTCTGTGTTTGTTTCAGCTATTGGAGAAACTTGTGAAATTGGGATTTTACTCCAATTGGGTACAGAGGCCTGCTTTGTATGATGAAGGGATGTGAAGTGCTCAATCAGAATTTTGTTTTTCGCTTTTGTCTTCTTACATCTTTGAAAAATTTTAGTTTATTGAAAATTGAGGAGGGTGTGCTTTTCTGTTTTAATGGCTTCCATATGTGATTAAATGTGTGTTAACTATTCAACAAACAAGGGCATATCATTGTCTCTCTTTTGTACATGACCAGTGGAATTTCCTGACATAAATCGTCGATAATGTGATGACGTTTTCTATTCTTCTCTCATTACTTTACTGGAACAATGAATGCCTGATCACACAAAAAGCTGAATTAGGGTTTTTTTAGTTGCATGGCTGCACAACTTGTTTCAGACGATTTCCATATGGAGGAGAGATCCAATTTCTCAGAGCTTTTGAGCTCCTTTATGAAAGTTTTACACTCACTTATTTTTATTTAATTTGGGTATCATGATATTGATATATCTCAATTTGTATGTACCATATTACTTTCAACTTTCTTCAGGTTTCATATTAATCGCAAATAATGGTCCATTATCCATTGAAAGACAGCATTGTGGATTTTCAATTCTATCATACCGCAGTATTATGGATTTTAGACATTTCGTTAGCAGAGCAGGAGAGCAATGTGCACATTGCCTGCATTTTTCCTTTTTACTTATGACAAAGAGAACTGAAAGTCAGTTCTCAAACTGTGCAGGAGAAGCTGTACTAGATCAAAGTCCATATGCATCTGCATTGAACTCCACTGGAAAAAGATGTGATGGATGCTACAAGGAAGATTGCAAGCTTCAGGAGTGTAGTCTCTGTAAATCTGTTTGGTATTGCAGCAAAGCTTGTCAGGTAAGTTTTCAGTGTGATTTGTCGGTAAGTTAATCATGATGCATTTAACTTGCTGAAAATATCTAAGGATGTTGTGATTGTCATTGTATGATAGAATGACGCCTTACCTTTAGTTTTTATTTTTTTAAAAAGTCATATTGGTTTATGAACTGAATGGGATTGGTGCATTCGATCCATTGGGTCTGTTCAGGGGGCACTGATCATAAATCGTTCATTGACACTAGTCAACTCGCTTTTTTAGGGGGGAGGGGGGGAATGGGGGAGGGTGGGGAGACAGAGAGAGAGAGAAAGAAAGAAAGAAAGTTATATAAATGTCTACTAAGGCCAAAGTTGGCCTATGAGACAAGCCATATACAATGATAATGATCCAGTCAGCTGGAAAATCAAAAGTCAAAATGGAACATAAACATAAAACATAACTGAACCAAGAAAGCATGGCTCTGGCTTAGCAGAAAATAACCATGTCATACAGGGGGCAGATACAAGGAAGCAATCCCAAAATCTAGGGTCAAAGTTGTTTTTGGGGGGGGGGGGGGGTGTTGAAGGTAAAATGTGATACATATGTGACGGATAAAGTATCTGATGGAATATAGTGTCCCAAGGTATCGATGTACGTCTTCACTTCATCTCTTGCTCATGTAATGATCGGATCCTCTAGATCTCATGCTGGTAGAACTGGGGTCTCATATATCCGGGGACCCGAGGTGGTCTCCTAACCCTTTGATCCTTTGCCCGCTGGAGAGTGAGTCCTTGGGGGGGGGGAAGGGAGGCATAGAGAGAGAGAGAGAGAGAGAGAGAGAGAGAGAGAGAGAGAGAGAGAGAGAGAGAGAGAGAGAGAGAGAGAGAGAGAGAGAGAGAGAGAGAGAGAGAGAGAGAGAGAGAGAGAGAGAGAGAGAGAGAGAGAGAGGGAGGTATATTAACGTCTTCCAAAGGCCAAACTTGGCCTATGAGACAAAATCATATACAACTGTGGTAATCTTTGTGTAGCGATGGAAAGGAAAAAAATACTTGCTACACAAAACTGTGTAGGTGGAAAACAACAAAGGATGGTGTACTTGGTAATGAGGAGGTAGTGGGAATAAAATAATGGTGCCTGGGGGGAGAGAGAGAGAGAGAGAGAGAGAGAGAGAGAGAGAGAGAGAGAGAGAGAGAGAGAGAGAGAGAGAGAGAGAGAGAGAGAGAGAGAGAGAGAGAGAGAGAGAGAGAGAGAGAGAGAGAGAGAGAGAGAGAGAGAGAGAGAGAGAGAGAGAGAGAGAGAGAGAGAGTGTTTTTACGTCTATTAGGAGGCCGAACTCAGCCTATGAGACAAAACGATGTACATGGGTGTATCTTCTATCTGTCAAAGAAGATAAAAGTGCTGAAAAGAAACTGGTAAAGCTGAAACATATCTCCGTAGTATGCATGTGGAGATACCCATGAAAGTGGGGGGGGGGGGGCGTATGGAGTGCGATATCTACGATAGTCTATATGCAAAAGGGTAGTACAACAAGCATCAGAATGCATCTGAAACGACTAACTAGCTCCATCCTGTGCTAGTGGGCGGGTGTAAGATGTGATACATAGGTGGAGGTGGAGTCAGGGCCATCTTGATGGCTGTAGCGGGATCAGCCATCGTCTGGAATCGTCTCTCCTCCATGGCGCGATGGTGACGAGCATGGATCTCCGCAATCTGATGTCGGTGAAGTCTCGGGGCCCGATATCCTCTAGCACGGGGTCGTCTCCTAGCTCGAGAAGTCTGAGCCTGCTGAAGAGTCACCCCTCTCGGTGTGTGGGATGAGGGGGGGAGGGCTGCAACACGTCGTGGAATAAAGAACTCAGTGAGCTGACTCTGTCTCCCTCCTGTATGGGCTGCTACAGTAAGCTGGGGTAGGGAATCTCTGTGGCTCTGTATCTCTAGTAGGCCTGGGGCCCAAACTATCGAAGCATACATCATAGCTGGTCTGACTAGTGTGTCAAATAGCCATCCCTTCGTGCGGGGCTCCTGGAAATGTGCCTGGTGACATCTCTGCTCTAACATGGCTAAAGCTGCATATCCTCGTGTGAGTCTATCGGTGGCTGCCTGTCTCATGCTGAAGGGGCCAGGTAAGCTCGTGAATGTGACTCCGAGGTAGACATAGGAAGTGACCACCTCAATCTGCCCACCGCCGGCTGCAAATCCTGCTCCATTCCTCACCATGGGGGAGGTGTGGAAGATCATGACCTTGGTCTTGCCAAGGTTTATTGTCAAGCCCCTCTGTGTACAAAACTCATCTAGGGCATCCAGGTGGCGCTGCAATCCCTCGGGTGACTCTGAAATCAAGACAATGTCATCGGCATATAATAAAATGTGGACATGTGTACCTGCGAGGTCTGCACCCTCTCCTCCATCTCGGAGAATGTAGTCCTCAATCTCATCAATGTAGAGACCAAATAGAGTGGGAGAGAGCGGGCAGCCTTGCTTAACACCGATGATGTTAGCAATGGCCTCAGACATACCTCCTGGACATTGTACTCTCCCAGTCACCTGCTCATAGAGTGCATAGATGGCCCAAATCATCCCTGATGCTACTCCCGAGCTCTGAAGGCATTGGAAGAGCCTCTCTCGTGGCACTGTATCAAAAGCTTTGCGAAAGTCCACAAAGCAGCAATATAGTCTCTTCTTCTGCACCCTTGCCCCATCAATGAGGCAGCACAAAATGAAGATGTGATCAATAGTAGAGAAAGCTTGCCGAAAACCTGTCTGGCCTCGTGCTCGTAGCCCCTCAGTCTCTGCATATGAGCAGAGCTCTGCCTCGAGTATGGCACCGTATAGTTTGGCCATGGTGTGGCCAATCATGATGGTCTTGTAATTCCTTGGGTCCAGGGTGTCGCCAAATTTGTGGATAGGCACAATGGTGTGTCTAGTCCACTCCTCTGGGAAGCCCTCCCCTATAGCCCGGTTGAAGACATGTGCAATCAACGGGGCTATAGTGGAGGCTGCATATATGAGATGCTCGCTCTGCAATCGCGTATGGTCTGTTGAATGTCCATGTCGCAGTCGAGAGAGAGAGAGAGAGAGAGAGAGAGAGAGAGAGAGAGAGAGAGAGAGAGAGAGAGAGAGAGAGAGAGAGAGAGAGAGAGAGAGAGAGAGAGAGAGAGAGAGAGAGAGAGAGAGAGAGAGAACCTTACAGCTCTATTTAACTTTTATGTTTCAGTCATAGTTCACTTTTCCTTGCAATCAAAGTGGCAACCTAAAGATCAGGAAGAAGTTTATATTTTTCATAAATCAATACTTTACAGGAGCAAGAGCAGGTCATCCATAAATATGAATGCAAATGCCTTTCCATGTTGATGGCAGAGAAGGGGAGAGAGCTAACACCTTCTTTGAGATTGATGCTGAGATTGCTGATTAGGAAGTGCTTGGAGAAAGAAATGGTAAGTATATATCAGTCATGTTTAGCCATAATCTGCAACTAGTGTTGAGTAAGATTGATAGCTAGTACATCTTTCTGAAAACCAAGTTCCAACACTTATGGTCTTTTACAGGCTGATTCCGTGAATCCGTTTGATGCTTACGAGCTTGTGGAGCTACTGCCTACACGTATCCTCACAATAATTCAGTGATGTTATTCATTATTTTTTCTGCATTCATCCTCAATGAGAGAAATATGCAGAAATGGTTCAGGATTTATAATAATCATAGGCAAAATCATAAGCTTTCCATTCTGTTCATAACTTAACACGACCAAGATTTTGAAGAGACTTCAGAACAGCAGCTGATTCTCTATGCTCAAATGGCAAATCTATTGAGGATAACATACAACTACGGAGAACTTGGGAATGTAGATATCAAAGAAATTACTCACAACTTTTGCAGAGTATGTTTTCCATTCCAGAAGAAAACCTCAATTCTGAAGGTGTCATTCTGTGTTTTTGTTTATAAGATACCTTGTCCAGTCTATGAATTCGTGTCTCTGGAATACCATCTGCTCAGCCAACTAGAGAATCTGTATCCTAAATACAATTGACTCAGACAATTAAACACCCCCCTTTTTTAACATATGCTTCCATGTAATATCATGTGTATTATTTTGATGCCCAATTTTTCTCTAGAAACATCTTCAGCATTTGACCACATCAATTTGCAGTTTAGTTTGTGAGTAGGAGCATAGTGCTTCTCAGATGAAGATAACAATACTGTATGATACATTGTAATAAAACATTAACAAATTACCTCGAAATTCATAATTTTCTTACGTCATTTGTATGTAAAAGAGAAAACAGAAAAATTTATCCAACATATCCACACCTATTATAGTGATAATCTGAAATAAAAACTGTATAAATTAAAGTGAAGAGTTTATGAATTACACATCAAAGAGACTTTCAGGGAAGATTTGTTCAGAGATTGAGAGCAGAGTGGCATGCTGCTGCTGTGCCTCCTTTCTTTTGTTGCCCACACAATCATTCTTTCTCACCCATCGTTATCTCTGCCTCTCCACTCAGTCTCTTGCTTTACTGCTAGGTCTTCTGGTCCCGTGCTTGTGTCCTCTTTCTCCATTTTTGTTGTCCTTTTGTGCTAGCTGCCTCTCAGCGGCATCCTACTGCTCTAGCATTTTCCAGTTCCAAACATGCCCTCTGGTGTTTATGGTTTGCAGCTTCGATGTTCAAAGCACCACACAGCAGCAATAGCAGGAAAGTATCCCATTCTTCCTCCTTTTATTCTTTTCTTCTGTGTAGAGGATACAGAGATGGAACTAACCCATCAGGGAGGGATCCACCCCATGATACCTCAATGTTTTTCGCACTCGCTCTTTTTTCTTGACAATGGCAAGATACACTCCATGTATTTGTCCCATTGGAAGAAAGTTTGTCCTTAAGAAGATGTAAATATAACTTGCTTTCTTTCTTTCTCTCTCTCTCTCTATGATCCTAAACAGCTCGTGCGAAGGGATCCACATGAGTTGCCTACTAGTTGTCAGTAGACTCATAGAAGGCATTTGGGGTTCTCTACCAGGTTTTGTGTAGGGATGCAAAAACTATACAGAGGGAGAGGGGAGAGCATGAAGACGCCTAGCATCCTATAGTCTTTAAGTTATCATGTTGAGTTGGCCTTGTGATATGTGGAGTGGTAGAATGGGGTGTACCTTAGGGTAATGTGGGATTTTGGTATGACGTGAAACTTGTGTATGCAAGGAGTTATCTTGCAAGGATTGTAGTTCACAACTCCTCCATTGTACATAAGGCACTTCAAAAAGTGGTTTAGATAGAATGAAGTCATAGTTGTTTGGGTACGATTCATATGATCCGTACAGGATACATTAAAATACGGTACTACATATGTACCTTCACATTTGAGGCATGCCGTATGGTATTCGTGAGTCATAAGGTATGGATCCCCCCCCCCCCCCCCCCCCCCCCCCCCCCCCCCCCCTCCCCCCCCTTTTCCCACCCCTTTTTTTTTGGCTCAAGATTATAAGATTTTGAATACATAATATTTTCTTTTATGAAACATACATGTATTTGCTATAAAATAGTATATAATTTATATAAACTTATACATATAAACAAGTACGTATTATTGTATTTAAGTATCACATATGTGTGCATGTATGTATGCACTATTTAGTATGCATGTAATATACTAATTAATAATATCATATATCATATATGTATACATGCAATTTTATAAATTTACAATTTACATAGCATATACATACATACAAATTACAATGTACAATACTACAATGTACAATGTATTTATTATTATGTACATTCATATTACTGTTTACATACTAAAGCTATAAATTTTAATTTCACATTTCAACTTGGAAAGTAGCAACAAATAATGACACATGCTCACTATTCACATGACATACCATAATGCATAGTGTAGACATTATTTGAAATTCATCATTCATGAGAATTGAAATTTGAGTCATGAAAGAATGAAGATAAAATTCCATGAAAGATAGAAGTTAGAACATCTCATAAAATGATAAAATCATAAAAGATAAAATCATAAATGTAATGCCATAGGCATAGTACAACGAGAATTTGAAAAACAAATTTTAAAAATGGGTTTAAAATATTTAGTACGTAGAATACTAAAAAAAAAAAAAATTCACGTCACTCATCGCTCCTTGTTAATACATGTGTGATCATCCATGAGTCTTTTCTTGTCCACTTATACAAGTCGCAAGCATCATGCTCTATGACTCACCATTGCTTATAGAGTCCATAAATAAGGATGGCTCTTTGAAAGCCGGATGTAAGAGAGAAACAAAAGCATGAATCGAGCCCTTCATCCACTTCCACCTCTCCTCAGTCAAGTAGAGAAGGTCATCCCTTTTAAGTGTGCTCTCCAAAATATCACTATAAAAGATAGGGAAAAAAAGCATACACATTGATTGACGGATCAACCGACTCATCAAGGATAGTGCACTTCTGAATTTCATTTATTGCTTCCTTCATAAAGTGATAAAGTACACCAATTGTTGCTCCCTCCATATCAGTCATGCGTAGAACTTTATACAGTGGTAGTATAGCTGAACACTTCTCCAAAAAGACTCTTTCAGACACAATCTTTGCATAGCCTTTGCCTCTTGTTGTTGGGCAATGGGCTCTCCATCCAATCATTCCTTGAACTCTCTGAAACAACTGTCTTTTGAAGTTTATTTTGGACTTCAAAAAGACGGTCTAAAAGTATCTACATGGTTGCAAATCTTGTCTTTGATGGCTTTTTTAGCTCCAAACCTGAATATGAGTGATATATACCTTAGTATTTATGAAGTCCACAATGGAGATGGCCTCTGATGTAATTCTCTTCACCCACTCTAATTTGCCAATGTCTTCCATAAGAAGATCAAGGCAACGAGTGGCACAAGGACTCCACTATAGATGGAAACTCTTGCTCAAGCTTCCTTTCTATAGAAGCACAATTTGATGCGTTGTCTGTAATGACTTGAATGCATGTTGGCATTGTAGTCTTCGTCCGACGGACGACTTAAATCGTCCGATGGCGTCCGTTACGTCCCGTCCGGCTGTCTTAGACGAATCGTCCGATCCAGGTTTTGTTCAAGTTGGCCCGATGCCCAATCAAAGTGGCCATGAAAAATTGGGTTTTTTTTAATGCTATACGTGTGAAACCTGGATACATTCGAAGGCATTTCAGTAATCACTTTCCAAGAGAGCACACAAATTGACCCGCGTAAAAGTTCGTGACCATTCTGTTGGGAGTATGCATGCATACTTCTATTGTCTACAGTTAGACTCTACATACATTGGTATCTGGTGACGAGCTCTGAAGCACTCAGGCTTGAGGTGACGACTTCGAGCTTGCTAGGTTGTCCAAGGTCCTTACCTACAGGCTATAGGTTGCGTAGGACTGCCAACAATTCTTGCCTCTACCCTCGGGCCTCACTTCACAAGGTAATTTTGCAATGTCCATATAGATTATAATGACTAGTCTACACACATAATGCACATGAAACCCTAAGCTATATCGTATGAGAGCCTAGGGCCTAAGCTTTAGCCTATAACCTAGTCTACACTTTACGCATAAGACCCTAAGCTATAGCCTATAATCTAGTCCTATAGATAATCATTGATGCATAATGCACATAATACATTGCACATTGCACATAGAAGCTAGACTCTAAAGCCAAGCCTATAGTCTAAAGATAATGCACAATGCATATAAGCCCTATCATATATGGCCTAGCCCTAGACTCTAGTCTTAAGTTTCAACTTTCAATGTATAGATTATTAATTTATTACTATTAAGTAATAGTCAATGGATTATAGGCTATATATTATAATTTATAGCTTATAGGTCCTAATTAGTATTAAGTAATACCTATCAATTATGACCTAGCCTTATAGTTTACTCTTGAAAGTTGAGTCTTTGGTTTCAAGTATCAACCTATAGATAATTATTAATAGCCCTAGTATCTAGAGTCTAGACCATAGCCTATCATCCATGCATAATGCACATTGCACAATGTTGAATGCACATTGTATCTTTTGTAGAGGTCATTAAGACTTTAAGGCTTAAAGCATTTGCCATTCATAATGCCTCCTTCTCTTCACGAAGCTTTTGACAAGCATTGTTGCTATTATGAGAGAGTCAAATCAAAGCGCAATGTTTGCAAATGGTTTTGCAAATATTGTCCAAAGAGCATGATCTCTTCATCAACTAGTCTCATAATTCACTTGACCAAGAGGGGAGGAGAAGCATGTCCATGCAAGCGGATGATATTTTTGAAGACTGCAAAAAAAAAATCTTCCCTTAAAAACTCGCAAAGCATCTTACAAAAGGGCTCAACAAGAGGTAGTACCACCCGACATGGATGTGACCGATTCATATGCTGATGAGTCAGGTAATATCTCCACAACTAATCAAACACATCGAATGCAAGTTCAATAGCGGCATCGAAAACACCGGGACCTCCTACTCTAAAGGAAAGAAAACAAGCCTCTCTTTCTCATATGGTAGGATTAAATTCTGGTCCACTCTCTTTCTTGAAAGAGAGACAAAGGAATGAGGAAATAGAAATTGCACGTACCGTAATAGAGTGCAATTTGTCTTTTAATATTTTACGCACTGAAAGATGGAAGAGAATGATAAAAGCTATTGCTTCTGTTGGTCCATTTGAGGGATGGACGGGAGTTATCTACAATGATATGATGACTAAAAATTTAGATGAAGAAATTGTGAGGATCAACAGAAGTCTTGAACCAGTATGAGATGGATAGGTAAAGTATGGATGCTCCATTCTTTCTGATGGATGGAGTGATCGGAAAAAAAGAGGAGTTATCAATATACTTGTCTCTTGTCCTCTTGGTACATATTTTTTGCGAGCGGTTGATGCGGGTACAAGAGGCAAAAGAGTGACCGGAGCATTTATATATCGCCATATAAAGGCGGCAATAGAAGAGGTAATTCATTATACTTAATTGTTTAAAGTTTAAATATAAAGATTTAGTTTTCAATCCCTTATCATTTTTTTTGTCACATGTAGGTTGGACCTAATAATATTATCCAAGTCATAATCGATAATGCAAGCAATTGCAGGAGCATGGCATGCAAACTTGAAGAGGATTATCCATCCATTGTATGGACACCTTGTGCATCACATTGTCTTGATCTTCTCATGGAAGACATAGGCTCTCTTTCTTGGGTAAAGAGTATTCTAACTCAAGCTCTTTCTATTGTCAATTTTAACAACACAAAAGTGAGAGTCCTTGCTATTTATTGCACCTATTCGGACTTAGAATTATTGAAGCCATCATCAACACGATCTGCTTACATGTGGATCGTTCTTGAGAGGCTCGTTGATGTCCAAAAGAAAATTCAGAAAACAATGGTGTCCGATGAATTCAAAGAATGGTTAGAAGCTGAAAATAGTGAGTCAAAACAAGAGGCTAAAACCATTCAAAGACTCACTCTTAAAGAAGAATTTTAGGCAGCCATAAATAGTGTAGTAGTAGCTACACTACCCATCTACAAGGTGCTTCGAATGACGGATATGGAAGGCTCTACAATGGGCCTTTTTTATCATTTCATGGAAGATGCATTCAAAGAAATTGAAAAATCTAACGTTCTTGATGGTGTACCTGATGGCACAAGGTATGTATTCACTTCTTTTATTCATTTAAAGCTTTATTTAATACATAAATTTAATTCATAAATCATGTAACATGTTTTATGTTTTAATGTATTAAGTTTTATGTTTTATGTTTTGTAGAGATGTATTGGAAGACACACCAAAAAAAGATGACATTCTTTTTATGTTTAAAAAACGGTGGGATTCCATGAAGAGACCAATTTATCATGTTGCTGCACTCTTGCATCCGGCTTATAAGAGGGCATAACTTTTTGCAAATCAACAATTGAAAGAGCAAATGTTTCATTTTCTTCCAAAAATAGTTTCAGAAGAGCACCATGGTGATTTCCTCCAACAACTAATCAATTATGGGGATCAAAGAAGTTCCGCATTCTCTTCTAGTATATGTTGGAAGAGAGAATGGTGAAGCCTTTATTTTGGTAGGAAAGCTTTGGATTTCAATTACCTTATCTCCAAAAAGTAGCTCTTCGAATTCTTGGGCAAGTAAGTTCACCTTTAAATTTGTTTATTGACTTATTTATGAAATGTGAGTCATTTCAAACTTAAATGGGTTTAATATTTCTCCCTTTGTAATGAGTCATGGATTTTTTATTCTCTTACGTGTATGGTATAGGATTGTTCATCGAGGGCATGTGAACGAAATTGGTCAGTATATTCTTTGATACATACAAAAATTCGCAACAAGCTTTCCACAAAGCAATTAGAACGGCTTACCTATTGTCGTTCTAATCTTCGTATGTTACGATGTATGCATGAAATGCCAATGGCAAGACATATAAAAATACATTTTTTCATATAAATATGTCTTACTTATGTTTCTATTATTTAATGTTCATTAATTTTGACATTAAAGAATCATAATTCATGTTTTCTTTCTGATTTAGGTCAATGTGGATGATTTAAAGCTCTCACTTGAGAACTTAAAAAGTCTTAACAAAGAGGTCAATTATGAAGAAGAGCAAATTTTTCGTGATCTATACTTAGAGCTTGAGGAAATCGATCGTCGAGTCTCTCGCACACGTTCACGCAACATTGGGCATGGGACAAGTAGAGAGATCATTCATGTGAATATCTATATTTTGTCATGATACATTGATGATTAGAATTCAGAACACTAATTAAATCATCATTTCATGTCTTTTATTGTGTAGATTTTTATGGTTGTCTAAAGTCATTGTAATTTATGCTTGTTTTTAAAATTCAATTTGTTGGAACATTGAATGTTCATGAATCATTACTCATGAGTCATGAGTCATGAGATAAGTGTCCATTTTCAATCTGCCTTGTCTTTCTTTTATGCATTATGTTTAAACTTTATATCATGAATTTTAATCTTTAAAATTCTGATTTTAGTATCTAGTGCAGTGTAAGGGATTGAACTCACAACCTCTTGGTTAGGAATGTGATGGGCTAACCACTTGCCCCAAAAGCCATGGTTGAGGATTACTTCCTAATCCTCTCTCTTAGGGTGTGGTTCAACCATCTCCTACCAGGATTATGTTACATTCTTCCCCCCTTGAACTCCTAGGGAATGTACCCTGACCAGCTATGGGACTGGTAGGATGTACCCTGGATGTACCCTGGCAGGATGTACCCTGACCAGCTATGGGACTGGCAGGATGTACTCAATCAAGTTCCATCCAAGGATTCCCAAGGAATTCACACATTGCAAGCTAGCTCATTGGAAAGTTCGTCCCGAGAGCTTTCCAACGGTATATTACACGCCTCAATCCGACCTACGGATTGGGAGATACACCCCAATCATTGTAAGGTCCATCATTGAAATCGACGCGCGCCTTCCACAATTCCTACCCTTTCACATGGAGGATGCCCAAGCGCCTTTTTTAGAGGCCATTGGGTCATTCCACTTTGCCCAAGCCTACTTCCTAGGCTCTGATACCAATGTAAGGGATTGAACTCACAACCTCTTGGTTAGGAATGTGATGGGCTAACCACTTGCCCCAAAAGCCATGGTTGAGGATTACTTCCTAATCCTCTCTCTTAGGGTGTGGTTCAACCATCTCCTACCAGGATTATGTTACATGCAGCATACTTGTTAAAGCTTCATTTGCTTTGCACGCTTTTGCTTCTCTATCAAAGTTTCAAACAATCAACATATCAGGTACGATCTCTTTTTTTCTACTCATTATTGTAATTTGTTATATTTTAACATTTTGATTTGAAATGAAGTAGTACATAGTAATAATATGCATTATGTGGTAACATAATGTATGATATATCTACTATCATGTATCCATGCTG